>JAGVSL010000127.1:1200000-1800000 GCA_022494535.1 Himalopsyche phryganea | reverse complement strand
CATTCATCGGTCATTCTTTCAATCGTAATTAACTAAATAGCTGCAAGATATAAAAAAACCTCATCTAGTCTGTAAATAAATACAATAAAAAGAAACATTATGAATACCTATATTACGATTTCGTTTTTGTATAGTACGTTCACCTCTTGAGAACATGTTCACCTTTACTATTTATATTATGTATTATCATTTTTTAATAACTTAACATTATAAAAGTACACTCAATACCAATCATCGTGAATATTTTCACATTAATAATTAAAAAAAAAAATTCAATCCATCGGCACCCGATGTGCAACCTTAATGTAGAATCTTAACGAAACTTGGTCGTAAGTCAGTCGGTAATACAAGAAAAACAGACTTAATTAAATACTTGTCGTTAGCTATTAGTTCTTTTGCGCCCAGCTTAGGAAGAAACAAATACATCAAAGACATGCACGCCTTTTGGATACATATCCATAAAACGATCGAAAAAGCAAATGAGTGGACGAAACTCCAACGTCTCCACTGCTAACCTCAACTTCCAACGTTGACCACTTGTCTATAATAACTACGCTAATTATTGTGAAATTTATAAACCATTACACATAAGTAAAAACCAATAATGGCTTGGAGGATGAAGCAATACAATTCAAATGTATGTAATTTGAAATTTGCGCTATAATTTGTTATTATTATTTATAATCTATCTTTAACCTGTAACAGTGGAACTTTGTATACCCATTACGATTTATTAACATTATGTTTCTTCATACAAAGAATATCCTACTATCTTGAATATTGATATCACACATAGAGGTATGAAAGCACGGCAAGGCTGATTGTAGCATGTTCACAATAATACCTCGTAAGTTACGTGTCGTAGCTCACACATTTCTTTCATGACAGAGAACTAGAAATTTCTCCATATTATTTACGTTGTGATAAAAGTATCATAAATTATTTGTTAATAGTTTTATTTTTGCTGTTAGTATGATATGTTGGCAGCAGTGGCGTTACTCATTTGAAGTTCTCCCTTCAAGCAATTTGATGATAATATTCATTTTTTTTAATTCAATTGCACTATGTACATGGTTAATTATATATTAATTATCATTGTTAGTAAGTGTTCTACACAAAATTAATGAGTGATATGGTAATATAACATTTGTATAACGGTCTATAGTACTATGGCCTTTTGAACTGGTTAACGGGATACAAACATTTCTATGATAGGGATACAATTTGCTTCCTACGATGTGTTCATTATTATTGTTTACTATCCTTCAATGCTTTCAGCTTATCCATAAATAGAAAAAAAATCTGAATTTATTACTAGTAATTCACCCCTTTTAATTAAATGTGGTATAGTCTGATTACCATTGTATCATTACTCACTTCTATTCTAATTCTTCCATTTTATCGCTTGACAAAAATGCATATTGTGAAAATAGTTCGTACGCTCTATTTAAAGGGTAGTTGTTTGTATGATACGTTATATTGTACGGAAAATAGTTGGACTTTATTTGATTGTGATAAATTCGCGGCCAAGTAGGTTACCACACTTGCCACTTAACGCTTACCGCAAGTGTGAGCGGGAATGTTAATACGACTCACTATTGCAAAAACTTTCTCTATGGTGTATAAATAATCATCGAATGACTCGATCGCCATATAGGATTACGATTCACGACTCATGAATGATTATTAATCAATTAATTAAATTAACAATATAACTAATTCAGTTTTCAATTCCGAATAGGTATTTCTCAATTTTGAAAAAGAGATATTGGTATTGAGTTTCAATCGTAGATTGATTAGTTTTTCAAGTATGTCTGCTCCTTAAGTATAACATATAGAGGCTAATAGATTATTTCGAATAAAGCTATTTAAGGAGAGCTGGATGTAAGTCGGCCGGTGAACCTTTCTACTGTTAATAAAGAACTAATAGTAAATATAACGCTTTTTCTATATCATCCAAGTATAAACGTATCTTTACTCTCAGTAGTGTATGCTTTACAAGGTATGGTGTATGGTTGATAATAAATCGATCAATTCCCATTATATATTCCCCTCATCGAAATTATTGAAAACACAATCGAAGCTCAAAACGTGTACTCGTTCAATTGGTTCAACATGCAATATTTAATAATCAAAATATATTAGAGACTTAGCCCATTGTCATTAATATTTACGATGCCAAATTAAAAATATTTGGAAACAAGCTCTCGTCTTTCATAATTTAATCGATAAAGTACTCACCCAAAACATCATTTTTATCTTATTTAATATATATATATATGTATTTTTCTAATAATAAATTATATTTAGTTTACTTTGTCCAATTAACTGATAGCTCTTGTTAATTGCTTTTGTGTTCAGGTGTGTGTAAAATTATGGCTAAGTAAATCTTCCCGCAACAAATTAATGACGTCAGTACAACACAAATGATATTAACAAAAAGGTGTAGAACATTGTTCTTTCAGAAATATACATTTTTATGCAAAATAATTTAGCATGTCTTACAATCTTCTGACTCTTCTTACAATGGTAATCAATATGAATAAATCAATCGATAATAATGTTATCTTCATTATCAGTAGGTCTATCATCTTGATATAAAATCCATAAACAATTATTTATATGGGTATTATGATTTTCTGAATCTTTGATATTGTTTAAACTATAATATTTGCAGCCTACAATGCGTTGCTCGCAATTCTATAAACTACAATATTTGTAACATTGCGTAAAAACGTTAATATTTTGAGTGGGTTTTACCCATGCTCGCTCTTGTTGTGAAACATAAAACCTTCTAATTTAGGACTTAGGCACAACTTGTCTACTAATAAAATGTTGTTGGTCAATTGCTAAGCCTTTCTTTTTACAGCGGGTAAAGTTAAGAGAATTAGGCAATGAAATGAAGCGTAGTTAGCCAGTTCCTTTGTTTAATTACATTTTTAAGATGTGATAGAGAAGTAGGAAGCAAAAAATATCACAGATAATCGAGACTTTGAATATTGGCATATAAAACAATTGCAAAAACATTTCTTGAATGAGTCCATTCAGAGAGTTCATCACTTAACATAGCAACCAAGCCGGATGAAAACCCCAGAGCTCATTAAATTTACGCCCTAAATAAAAATATTCACAAATTAATGACTTCTTAATTTATTCACGTTAATTATCTTTTTATAAGGCCTCTATTGGTCTTTAAAGTTATATTGAGAATGCTTTGTAAAATCAAGTATTCTTTTTTTGATGACTTACCTTATTTCAAGCCAAAATCGTACTGAATTTTTTTTTAAATATTTGAATTCATATTAATAAACCAAGATGATAATTATACGTGCATGCTTATTTCGATAAAAATTCCCAAGCAGTTTACTGTCGTTTTTTTTCTGGCTACTAACAATACTATAAGGCTATCAATTTTACGATTATTTTATAATTTCAGATTCGATCCCGGATCCTTATGAATGAATGCGAAGTCGTTAACCACAAAAAAAAACAATGCGCAGTTTCTTAGCACCATTTCTTTCTACTTTAAACAATGGACACCAATGACAACAAACGACATCTATATATTTCGTAATACGCGCCGAATGTCAGCTTCTGTCGTGACTAAAGTAAGGTTAATACAATTGAAAAATTGGTAGGCAGGTTGCGGAAATTAATTTCGTTGTACTTTTGTGGTCGCGATGTTTCCAGAAAATACACCAGTAGCTTTTCGTGTATTCTTTGTGAATTGTAATTCAATTTAGCTAGCAAATTAGTAATGTACATTTTCAGGTGTTTAGTCATATTTTTGACTATTAGTATGTGTCATGCGGTCAAAAAATCGTGAAAAGACAATGTACGGTAACTACTTTAAAATCGTAGCCTTGATTAAATACAATATTCACTGATTTGCTCATATTTCATTACTCACTTTTACTCAAGTTCAGTTTTGTCTTTTTGATTGATAATTCAGTTGTTTATATTCATATTATATGAAAATAAGTGAACTGTTACGGGAATATTTGATTTTTTATATAATTGCTCGCTATATAAAAATATCATGTAATTTCACCAAAATAATACATAAATTAGTATTTCATTATTACATTCGATATGTTACAATTATTTCAAAATTTCACAAAATCATATGAATTTACTATCTGATGTATAATAGCCCAGACCGCTCTGTAGACGTTTCATTGTTATCACATATCAGATGTAGGTATGAAATTTTCTCATGACCCAAGCGTTCACCGTTCGTGGTGTATAATAAAATAAAATGTTATGCAATGCACACACAGTTCTGACGTACTAGCTAGTTTAGACATTCAGTATTTCAATTTCAACACCGTCATCTATGACGGATACTGTTATACTAGTTTTAAATTATATCACAAAATCGTTTACCCCTAGGTACTAAATTGCGTAAAAAAATAATCTTCCACACCAATGTTTGTCAATGTTTGTCAATGTTTGTCAATGTTTGTCAATGTTTGTCAATGTTTGTCAATGTTTGTCAATGTTTTTAGAAAATATTTGGATCTTAATTCAATGAATTTTAATTCAATTGTTTTTGTAATTGTGGTCGCATTTTAGACAACTCCCTCTCGTGATAAATTATATTTTGTCTGCACTCAGAACGTTAAGTTATATATATGGATAAACCCCGATACCTTGATTCAAATATCAATTCAAAACAAAACATTCGAAATCTTAATTAAGAAAAGGTATTCTAATTTTCATAACAACAAAAGTTGCTGGTGACAAACGAGAGATTTCAAAACTGATAATTTCAATAATAGAAATCTTGCTGACATTGCGCAAAAATTGATGCTAATTTGCGGTTAACCGATGCGTTTTTCGAAGAAAACTGATTTAACCGTTCGACCTTGCCAAACATGCTATATCTCTTTCTTTGTCTGTAAAAAGAGAACAACATTCCGTCCACCTACAAGTTGTGACTTCCGATGGCGTAGCTGACTTTCCCGAGCGATGGTGAAATTTGTTCGCGAACTGCTTCACCGCGTACGTCATGATATAACAGAAGAGAGAAGCCATCTTGTTATTACACCTGTTTATAGAATGGTTCACAAAAGATGTATTCTTTTACCGCTACTCAAATTCGAAAATGTAACAAAAATACATTAATTCAAGACGTCCAAAATACGTAATAATTTATTCTCCCTATTGAAATGTTTTGTATCTTGAAATGTCCAGATATATGTAATTTAGAAAATTCAACCGGCGAATTTTATTTTATAAAATTACTCATCTGTAGTGGATTGCTCTTTAATTGTCAAGGTTGTTTTGATTCAAAATGGCCGACATAAAAGAAAGTTTGGACATGCTTTTTTTTTAATTGTTTTTTTTTTAGACACGTTTGGCCAAAAGAAACAGTAAATTATGGCACGCAGAATGATTACTTTTGCCTGCAACAATGTATAAAAACAAAACAATGATAATTATTTTAATTGTCTGAAAGCACTTATACGTGCAGTAATACTTTTATATACTATTATATTTATCGTGTGCATTTATTTAACTTTAGAGACCAACCCACCCTTTTTGATAAAGATATAATATTTTCTCTAGGAATATATGTTTACAAAAAAATAATTATTTGTCTCTGTTATTAAACAGCTTAACTGCCGGTTCTCTTAGTCTTATTCGGCAGCCACTAGGTCAAATCCAGGAATATGCAGTGTCATAAATTGAATCTTCAATAGATTTGGGTTCAAAGACGTATATGTCAATACTGTTTATATTTTCTCTAACTCATACCTTCCTAAAAACGGATAACAGGTAGAGTAACTCGCTAACTACTAGCATTTTCCTAGCCTAATATTTGTATCCCTAACGTTCTCGGAAAATACAGGTGCTACCGCTGCAATAGCGTAGAGCTAGTTTAACGCAGAGTTGTTTCAAGAAATATTAGTAAAGCCAATGTTTAATGACAATACACTTTTAAAATACAATATGCAGTTTGATAAACGCATACCTGAGGTGCTCTCTGAACAAAGTCCTGCTCTGAGAGACCAGCCAACCGTGCACCATCCATGCAAAAGTACTCCACAGGAACCAGAGGTAGGGAGTACTGTCTCAGCGTCCACAAGAGCCAAGCTTTAACATCCTCACCACTCCAATCAACAGGATCTGTGGAAGAAGATAAAACATTTCATTAGCAAATCCACACAGAAAAAACAAATTTTGTGTAGTGCTGAAGCATCGGCGCATTACACTAAATTGACAAATTGAATTGAACACAATATTTTCAATAAATTTAAAAGACAAATAAGAATACATAATTACTCATCTTTTCATTATACATGATGATGTTAAATTAATCAAGATTTTTTACATTAATGAGGCACAAAAAGATTGTGTTGTTAACGTGTAATTTAATGGTTAGTAAAAACTGCAAAAATTGTTGTTTTTTCTTAAGACAATGATAGTTAAATTCCTTAGTAATTTCAATTGTTCTTTTCGGTAAGTAATAAATGATAAAACTTATTTCTTATAAACAACTTGATGGCCTTTTTTTCGATATAATTATCTTTTTACAAAGCTTGATTACATTTGATACAAAACACAATAAGACAAAGATTTGTAAGTTATCGATGTATTAAAGTTAGTAATATATTTGGACATTTTTATCGCATAATGTAATAAATGTCGTATTAGATAAATACTACGATTATGACGTATCTTATAAGTTAAAAGTACATGTTTAGTAAAAACCGCCTACTATAATACAAAACTTAATACAACTAAGTTATTAAATAAATGATATTGAAATTACATAATAAATTAAAAACTTGACAGTTTGTTCACTGAACCATAAATTATTTATCAGATAAGATAATTAAAAAACAAATAAACCAAAAGGATTTATTTATATTTTATATATAACTGATACGAGAGCTATGTAACGTGTGCCTACTCCTTGTTGTAGTTTAATATTTTAATATATTACATAACAGCGTATATTATCGAAGGTTATCGAAATATAAATTATTCATAAGATTTTTTAATTATAGTAACAAAAATAAATTTAACACGTGTTTTAGATTATTGATAATTTATTTGTTAACAGTTAAAATTAAAGTAATTGAAGCTTATAAAAAATTCATTAACGTTTTATTGTCAATCAACAATAAATGTATTTTTTACTACACGCGAAAATTATTAAAACTATTAATTTATCTGCGCCAAAAACGCACAATTGAATTGTTCTCTATTTTCCGATACACAATCAGTTCAAATTTAAATTGACCTCTATAGTTAATAGGCACCAAAAAATTAAGTATACCGATCATCAGCTTAAAAACAAAGTAAAATGAAAATCTAACAAAATAGTTGTAAACTAAAAAGCGTTATACCTATATATTTTCCCGATTAAATTTCTGAATACATTCACACAAATAAATTGCCAAAAGTGTTGCATTTACTGACACCATATTGTAAAAAAAATCAAGGTTTCATATTTATTTTAAGTTGTATTACTTGCCTAAATCTGAGTTAAAATATATATTCTATTAATATAATTGTTGTATAAAATGATATGTAATTAATCAGATTTTACAACGAACAAAGAAACATACTGACATAAAATTATGGCTACTTTACCAAAGGTCAGTTCGAAAAGCCAAAACACATTAAATTAAGTGCTTTCTCATTGTTATTGACGTAATAAAAAAATCAATCATTCATGTCAAATTTTAAATTCGCAATATAGACCAATGATTTTAATTCAGCAAATTTTTTATTTAAAGTAATTAACCATTAAAAATAATAGACAAGTAATATGCCACTTATATTTGTTTCAACTTAATGAAATCACCAGCAGTATATTAAATGTACATAGTTTATTAAAAATATTTCATTTTTACCGATTCACCAGATAAATACCATGAAACCGTTCCTGAAATTTTAAATTATTAGCACTTTGTTTTTAAGATCAATTATATTTTGTTAACGCAAAACGATTAATGCTATTTTTAACGCAGTTATTTTAACATACGTTAATTGTGTGAACCTCTGTGATATATACAAAAATACAAATGTACAGCAAAAACTGTGAAACATGAGGTGTGTGCTTATGAAAGAGTCAAAACCGAGTGAGAAAAGTTTAGTTATAAATCAAAAGAGATGGTTGTGTTTCTATTTTTAAATTAAACTAATATACTTATTTATACTTCTCTCATAGCCGATCACAATGTTTTGAGTTATGAGCTAGTTAAAAAAACAATATTTTTCCAAAAAAAAACTGTAACCCTTTCAGAACTATACCAATTATACCACCGAGCTTGCTTATATTTGAGACATATTACGCACGTAAGAGAAAGGATTGAGCAAACTTTGACAGGTGACTAGTCAGAGATATGACAAAATTTATTGTATGATATATATACTATAGGGAAAAAAATACGTTGAGATCAAAGAATAGATATCGACGATAGGTCTGTAGGTAATAACAATTATGGTAGACCGTTCGATACATAGTATTTATTTCCTTTATTAACATATCACCGGTGGTGTATTTTTTCGTGTAGCATTCCATGCGAAAAAGCCACACCCGTCATCGAAGGCCAATAAAACCGGTAATTTAAAAACGATAAAATAATCACGGCACGTTTCTGGTCGACATAAGAATAGAATAAACACATACAATTATATAAATACTTTCAAACTGGCTTAACAATAGATGTAAAAAACAATTCTTAGATTTTTTCTTCTGAGTGTTTCATAATATGAACCTTAATCGTCACTTTCCGATTGATTCGTCAAACGCGCCATATTTTAATTTTACAAAAAGATTATCGTCCAATAAATATAATTTGGAAGTTTCTAAAAGTACGCTTTCGATTCTTTGTAGAAATTAAACGTTTTCATAATGATTTAATCATATATCACCATTGTCAAAACGGATATTCGAGGAACTAATTCTGCAATGACATTTTTATAAAAGAAATCTTGCAGTCTTATTAAAAAAATAATAATCTGTCATTGAACGGGCTTAAAATCATATGTTTATTTCATTGTGAAAACTAAATACTTGTTAATGATATTTCTGAAAAAGTCGAAGATTAAAACGAAAACTTATATGCTTATAATAATGCGATGTGCAAGCATAAACTCACGAATGCTAGTTTGATAAACATTCTCATTGTATTAAAATAATTAAATTTATAGATTTTTTCAAACAGCTGAATTGGGATTATACACTACATCAAAAAGAGTTATCAACCATTTTAAAAAACGTTATAATTTATTTGTCTTAGAGACAAGTAGCTCCAAGCTACTATATTTCAGTACAAAAAATCTGTCGTGTTATAATAGAATAAAATAAAATTAATGACTTAGTCACGACTGTTAAAATAAAACATTCATTTAATCATTTTTGTCGAATAAAACTTAAATCAGAATCGGTGTTGAACTATAAAAAAATTATATTATAATTCTATATGGTTTCTTAGTAAAAAAAAAAGTGGAAACTAACTGCTTCCTGACTAGTGAGCTAAGTAATCCAGTTTGGTTCAAATTCAGGCTTTGTATCCCGTAATGTCTAATGAAACATACTCTCATATGAAGTTGTTTGATGAAGTAAACAATTAAATAAGACCCCCTCTAAGACACCATTGAACGTCTAGGCTTAAAAAGCGTCACTGTTAAATTACTGTTAGCTGCAAAATACGATCGAATAATATGTAAATTAAATTAATTAAATAACTGCAAAATTAATGAATTTCCAAAATAGAGAATGCTTTATAATTTCTTTTAATTATGTACGCTAAATTAACAGTTGTGAAATTATTAGTATTAGTAAATAAAATGTTTATTCTTTTATCCATTCTCATTAATTTCATCATCAACTTTGATGATACCCAGTTTTATTTATTAGTAAAGCGTTTTTGATCAAATTCGTTGTTGGTAAATTAACTCCACCTTAACATTTTGACCATTTTTTTTTATCACAGATAGTGCTAAATAAAACATAAGATATTATCTACCCAGATCAATCTATTGTAATAAATCTTGAAAAAAAAAACGCCAGAATACAAAACAAAACTAATGACTTTGTCAAGCGTCAAATATAGTTTTCTATTCAATACAATATATGACAGGCCTTAAACATAATCTGGTTTATTTTTTTGCTTTACTAAACACAATTTTAAGTGTCGAACAAACGATGTTTAATTCATTCGAAGGTGTGTCGGTTTACCACATATTTTTTGTTGTTGTAGACCACACTTCGTATTTCAAAGGTAGGTTATTCAAATCTTGATTTAAGTAATTGCTTTTTTTATCAATTTTGTGTAGTTAGTCATTGACATATCAAATCAATCTCAATAATAACAAGACTTTGTCAATTTGACAATTTAAGATATTTATCTGCATGTGTTTACCAGTATTTTATTCGCTAATTAGTTTGTGTATATATCGTTTGTTGATCCATGATTTGGTTAAGTTGTATAGTCCGATACGATATTATAATAAAAAAATACATAAAGATAAAAAAAATATTATCAGTATTGTGTAATTTTTATAATTATAACCAAAGTCGCTTGACTTCTAATTTTTTATTACTTAAAAATCAAATTGTATGACTTTGAAGTTTATTGACAGTTTATTGAATCTATACACGCTAATCAACCAAACGCTATTTATTTAGATAGTAAATTTATTTTTCAAAAAAAAACTTATAATATATACTTTACGATCGAATATTTATAATACACAATAGTGTTTGACTGCTCAATTATTTTTATTATTATTTTTTCAAAAAAAAGGCTTGGTCAAAAATCACATTCATTTCGGTATCAAAACAATAACTACTGAGTTATTTCGTCTACTTTTGTTGATCGTTATTACGTTATATGGAAGTTAAATCAGCAATTGAATACGCTTGGTGGTGATGGAGGAAAGATGTTGTAAATTATTGATGAAATATGAAGTGGAATTTTTTCTTATTCGAAATACTTTAAGGCATCACACTAAATGTGAAATATCCCCAATGATGCGTTCAACGCACATTTTAATAAGTAACATAACTGTAACACTAAAAAAACTGTTTACATAATTAAATCGCGGATTGAATAGGGGAGGTATTATTTCCATAAGAACTTTCGGGAAGTCTTCTTCTATTGGATTTAGGTGATAGTTTTTAGAAGACGAAGCTATATAGAGTTGTGATTATTTTCTTTAGGGAATCTATCTAGTATTAATCATTAAATGGAAAACATTTAGAGTTTTAGACCAGCTATGTCCAACACGTAACCCACGGGCCGCATGCGGCCCTATTGGAGTTTGCAGCTTTCTACTAATATATTTTCCATTTTGTTATTCATAAATCAAACATAACTTCAGAATATGCAAATGAAATGTCAAATTTAATTAAAGCATTTAACGACAGATTCTCATACATGAAAAAGTATGAGGAAATGTTTACAATATTTTTAGCTCCATTTAACGTAGAAGTGGAATCCGCACCTGTAAATTTACAAATGGAGTTAATAGCATCGCTTTAAAATGCATGTTTGAAGGAAATAAACGTGAATTTTATCAAAAATATATCCTTGAGGATAAATTTCCGAAATTAAAAAAGCTGGCAATTTATATTACAGCTGCATTTGGGACCACATATCGCTGCGAGTCGTTCTTTTCAAAATTGTAAATAGTGAAAACGAAGTGTCGCAACAGGTAGGCTGATGAAAACTTGACAAATCAACTGCGATGTGCATCGAATAAATTACCAGTCGATGTAAAAAAATATATCAAATAGTATAAAAAACAAGTGTCATATTGATTATTGAATAAAAGAAATATTTTGAAGTTGTTTGTCTTTTTTTTAAATAAAAAATAAATGTCATGGTAAATATTTATTAATAGTGTTTTTATTACGTTTTTTTGATTGTTTGTTTTTCATGCGGCCTACCATATACCGGTAATATTTTATTTGGCCCACCAAACAATTTCTGTTGGACAAAGCCGCTTTAGACGGTCGCTAGATCACTATGTTTTGTTCCACGACGAAGCCAGCGTCGTTCGCGGCAGTGTCGCGGCCCACGTAACGGAAATAAATTTCCTGGAATATCTCGCACAATTCCACCTTACGCTAGCGCAATAAAAACGTCCAATGAATTTAAACCCTCCTACTTTACAAACTAGTTCTAAGTTTACAGTGAGGCTGATAAAAAAGATTTGACTTTGTGACCGATTAGTCGGACCGTGGCATCAGCTCGCGAAGAATCTATGAAGTGTAAGACGCATCGCAATTTTTCTGTGATCGCAGGTGGGTCACAACTTTAGAGTTGGATACGAGTAAGATGATTGATTTCGTATTAATTTAATAGCAAATGTACCTGATTATAAAAAGAATATATAATAATTTGAAAAAAAAAAATGAATTCGTCTTAGATCTAAATACATTGTCACAGTTGTACCTTCTATTATAGAATAGAGTTATTCCAACGCTCTCGCCATCTTCAAGGATTGAATTCCGGAAAATGAAAACTTCCGTTAATTGTTTTTTCAATTAGTACGGATTTCTATCAAAATGCCTGGACGTATGTTATATTTAAATTTGAACCCCCCCCCCAACAACCTATCCGTCTTTCCTTTCCCTCTCCGTATATAGATATTGAGCTATTTAATTACAATTCAGATCATTTTCATTAATATAATTTACATTTAGGGTGGATATGGTTTATAAAATCGAGTTCCATCAAGTGAATGCAAATTCGCCAAGAAACAAATAAACGTTTTAATTTTAAGACTTACTTTGAAAAAAAAATGAACATACATCACAATTATATATTTTGAGTAAATCTTCACTCCAAGTAATATAGAACTCAAGTGATATACAAGTATAGTGAGAGATACTTTTTATTTAGGTTTTTAATATCTGCTAGATCTTTTTATCGAGTGTCATTGGTCATAAAAACAGAAATCTGTTTTATGAATGATGATAATTTCATAAATTTTTTCATAGAAATTTTAAAATGTGTGCGGTCATAGCTCGTCTTTGTTGAAAAAGCCTTTTTTATAACAGTGCGATGCATTTTATTACTACTGAGTAGGTTCAACATGGATGCTGTAATTATCATTTCAACTTTTTGTTGGCAAATGCAGTCAGGAAAGAATCACAACAACATATTGCACGCTCATTCAACTTAAATGCCCCACATATCATCCTATATAACATCACTTACGAAATGTGATCGATAATGCTATATATTATCAATATTTAGTAATTATATAAATAGTATAAGTTATAACTTCTTACGCAAGAGGGCGACTAATTACTAGTTCTTTTATATACAGTTCTTTCTACTCGTTCCATTTTGAGTAATTAAAATACAACATATCGGAAAACAACTTCTATTGATACGTTTCATTAGAATTCGATTTTAGAAACATATACTTAATATAATCTACACAAAATAAAAATGGTTAAAACACCAATAATTTTGATTGTAATATTATTATTCAGGTATACAAAAATTGTATAGTTCATCATTCGATTGCACTATAGCGAAATAAACTCTGTCAATTTGTGTACAACAAAACACATTACTCTTTTTGATATAACTAAATGGTAGTAGAATCATCTTACTTCTCCTTTAGCGATCTTGAACAGATTCTGGTAAAAAAGGATGTTTGAACAATATTTAAGACCAGAATTATAACACATTCATTCAATTTTGAAATTGCAAACTATTTTTTACCATTCAAAGCTATAAATCCTTAATAACTTATAAGCATAAAGAAATAGTATTTTAAACAGCCAATTAGATACACTTACAAAACTTTTATTAGCTGGTATAAGGAAATCGACAATAAAACACTTTAATAATTTTATAACCCTTTACAGCGTTTTTTGATTGGTTTCATATGTATAATAATAAAAAAACATTATCAATATAAATTAATTGCCTGAATGGTAAATATTTGGTTACACTGGCTGTTAATATTTCACTTATCCGGGTCAAACGTCTCTACCTTTGTTTCAAAATGAAATCCGCTCTTTTCCAATTTTAATAAGTCGTAAAAACAAAAAAATGATTGAATTACAATTATTAGGTAGCTAAGTGAAATAAATAGTGTTTTTAAATTTAATTTGAAATATAAAGGATGACCACTGTGCGTTTACTTAAAACCATTTCGACTTTACGATCATAATTAAAACATTATAATGAAAGATTTTTCAAAGTCATTTCCGTTCATCATTTAAAGCGAATGAACGTCAAATGTAGCTTATTTTGAGGAAAAAGTATTTAACGACAATTTACTATTAGTTAGTGGCTTAAAATTCCTTTTGAATGTGTAAATGAGAGAATCATGGGTTACGGAAACAGTGCAGTTCAACGATGGGTAAAATAACAATTTTTCCAAATCGAATGTAAAAAGAACTATTTTTGTCGACTCAATGGAATATTTACTTACTTTATTTTGAAAACCAGAAATTAGCTGTACCACCCATATATGAAATATAAAAAATATTTTCTGTACTTTTTTGCGATGATAATTATTTAAAGTTTGAAACTCTCACAGATATAAATGCCTTTGAATGCAAATTTATAAGTATGGGTTTAAATCCCGTAATGAATACTTACATATATTATATTTTCAATCGATTCAAAAATGAAATTAAATGTATTGCAGAAATATACACTACAATAATTATTATACACAGAAATAGTTAAAAAATAAATCGCGAAATCCGTTACGCTACGTTTTTCATTCAACGTATCATTTTACGGGTAATAAAATTATTGCCACAAATTACGGAAGCAAAATAAATATGAAAGCAAACCCTGGACAACAACTAAGCACAACTTTTTTTCATTCATAATGATTTGGACATTTTTATGAATTACTTTTTCGACTGGCGTTACGTAAACCAATGAATGAATCATTTGTCTTGGAAAAACCCATAAGTGCAATAATAGCGGTTGAATTTCAATTTATTACCTTACAAAATTATAAATAAATCGCACGTTTACATATACAATGTTTTTTTTTAATATGATTTGCCTTCTGCTTTCTTGAACATAATTAATTACGTATACATAAATTATATAACTTAACAATATACCTGAGTGAGTTGTCAATTAATTTTATTAAATAAAAAAACGGTAAAAAGAATCGGTTGCATACTAATTAAATACTTTAATTAAAACTACTAATTAAAAATCTAATAGTGTATTACAGAACATTATTTTCAGTAAACTTTTAAAACTCGTGCAAAATTTGTATTGGCAACTAATTATTTGGTCAGTATCTAATTCAATTAACGGTTAGTAAATATTAAAGAAACGGTCAGTAGAAAAATAAAAATGGTAAGTAAATATTAAAGACGTGGTCAGTAAATATTAAAGGAAGGTTAGGTTAAGTAAGTAAAAAAGATAAAATAATAAATAAGGTTTAATTTAATAACTGACCATTTTATATGCATTACTGACCGTTTATTTTATTAACTGACCATGTGTATACTGACCATTTATCGAATTGATTACTGACCTTTTTGATTAATTACTGACCCAATAAATACAGGCCATTTGTAATTCTTTCGTACTTTTTACACCGTAGATATTTCTTCAAAGCTGAAATTGTTTTATTGAATTAATTTTTCAGGACACAATTTTATACCGTGATAAAACTCTCTACACGAAAAATTGATAGAGCGTATAATTGAAAAGACAAACTATCATTGATGTATAGTGAAAATAGTCTTGTATAAAAAAAATATGTTATGATACGTTAAATGAAAAAATCCTTTGTTATACTCACTTAACCTTCCTACGTCCAATTATTTTTCAAAGTTGTTTCAAAATTAATATTGACGAATTGAGTTATTAGCTCTTGGTGAAAGTATAGAAAATTATTAACAAAATAATAACACCGTTTTTTTGGTTGCTAGTATTAAATTAACATTAAGCACCCACGTATTTTCGCATACAATAACAGTGATTCATAAAAATCTGAGTCATTTAACGTTTTCTAAAGGCAAAAAACGTTCCGAATAAATTTTGAAAAATACCGTATTGCTGTCACGAATTTATTCTTTATGTCTTTCAGACAAATAGAATTTATTATTTAAAGACAACGAGCATAATGTAAATAAGTAGGAAAATATAATCGTTTAAATATGTAATGCCATATCAATGATTGTACCGAACAAAGTAAAACTATTTCAAATTTTGTTTGAAATCTTAACCGACAATAGCGTGAAATGTATTATATTATATTTCAACGGTGGTAATTTTTACGATAACTGATTGTTTTCCATTAAAGCAGTACTAAAAATTTACGTATTAT
This sequence comes from Himalopsyche phryganea, assembly GCA_022494535.1. Taxonomy (NCBI): domain Eukaryota; kingdom Metazoa; phylum Arthropoda; class Insecta; order Trichoptera; family Rhyacophilidae; genus Himalopsyche; species Himalopsyche phryganea. The sequence goes on along the minus strand of JAGVSL010000127.1, from coordinate 1,783,701 downwards.
TTTTTGTAAGAAGGAAAATAAAATTGTCATAAACATTACAGATTACAATGTATTAATTTATTTCAATCATATAAATTTGTTGAATTAAAATAAAATATTCATATATTTTAACTATACGTAAAATAAAAAATCATTGGTGATACCAATACCAAGAGCATGCTTTCAAACTAATTGTAACACTTATTTTTGTTTATGTTTTTAATAATCAGAAAGCCAACACAATATTTTTTATGAAAACATTGTCTTAAAAAGACAGATTTGATATGTCGAGTACTTCAATATATATAAAATCATCAGAAACAAAACCGAGCTCAGCTTATTAATTTTGCATAAATAATGGAAAGCATTACAAATGAACTAATTAGTTTTGAAAAATGGAAAAGTTACACGCTATAATGTGAATATATAATTTGCTTTGGTTCAATTTTGTAATGCAGGGTTCATATATTAGAAATTGTCATATTAAAACGCCTGCGCAAGTATCGGCGTGCCGCCTACATTGAGCTACTTTCTTCTGAAGAATGAGTGTCCAAACAACAAACGCTTTTCAAACATAATAATAAATTTAATATAACTCATTATTTTTATAAAACTCTGACACTATATAAATATATTTTTAAATGTAGAAATATTTTAGAATTTGATCAAAAAGGATCAGAATATTAAGATGTGGCTGAGAGGACTGGCCGTAGCTCAATATGTCTATAGAATCAGGAAAGGAGTAAAATATATTAACTTCAATCAAAGCCTTTTTTCCTTTCAATATTGTACCAAAAATAAGCAGTATTGATGTTAAATTCTTTACCCTCTTTAAAAAAGGAAGTTCAACGATTGACGCAACATAAATTTAAGTTAAAACGGGGCAAAGAAAAATTATTACATTTTTATTTAACACAAAAGTAAAATAATATGGTTTTAAGCCAGTCCTGAATTAAAAATATATACTATCAATCTCTCTTGTTATAATATAAGTTATGACTTTTTATGACGTTTCACCCTTTTTACTCTATTTCAATGGTTTGTAATCCATCATTACTAATAAAAATGCACTATATTTAAAAAATATGTTATAAACACTTGGAGAACTTATGTTAACCACTAAATACTCGCGCAAGAATTTCACCTTACATAGAGAGGCAGATAGTTAATCGAGTTTTGTTTGTTTGTGTGAATGGAATCGAATATACATATGTATGATTATTATTATTGTGTTTGTATCGAATGACGTCACAGTTTTAATCTGGTACTCTGCGGTGTGAAGTACCAAGCCCGCGGCAAGGTCTTTCTCTCTTCGACATTTGCAGACATTGGAATTTAGTTTTGGTTTCCGACGAGGAAGAGAGGAGCAGCTCAGACGGCATGATGTTGAAATGCATTTCACGGAATTTGGATATGTCAGTTTATCATTGGTACAAAGTTAAATAACAAGGTTCAACACAAAGTGAATGTGTTATTTTAAGCATAGGAATAGTTACTAAGAAAATGCCAAATTTTTTATTCGGTCTTAAAATTCCTCTTTAAATATTGAAATAGCTGTCACTTATTGTAACAAGAAAGTAACGGTTTTTACTTTGTGTCCATTTATAAATTTTCATATTGTGTACAACAAATTTTTATTATTATTGAATCGAATCTATGCGTTTTAAATTTTTAGCACGTTAACGACGTGCGTGGTGTAAAAAGTATTACAAAAAAGTTCCAATAAAAGTTCTACTGGCTGTGTAACAACGTCTAAGTCTTCAAACATATAGGGGCAAAACACGTGTCGCATATAGTTACATAACCAGTGGAATTAAATTATCGAAATAATAAATTTAAAGTTTATGTTCAAAATTAATTCCTACATATTAACATTACATTGCAGCATCTAAATATTATTGCTTTACTTGATATTATTAATATAAGTATTTTAAATAAATTGTAATGTTTAGGATATGTAGCTTTAAGACTTTAATACCGCACCTTAAAAAGAATACATGTATTAATCATTTACTATCATTTAAAACATTATACATCTCAAGATTCTCAAGTCACAAATATTCGAAGAAGTAAATCAACAGTTACGCAATAAAAAGTCCAAACAGTGTGAGCGAATACATAAAATCGGTTATAACGAAGAGATATGGAGAGATAAAAAAACGGACTTCTTGTGTATTCAAAAGATTGCCAAAAAATGAGACAACATACTATTTAAATTGCTAATGTGTCCATTACATTTGGCATACAAATTTATAAGTCGCTAAATAAATCACCAAATAAAATAATCGAAACCATAACGTGATTGTTTTATCACTTTTGAAGACGTTCGGTTCAACATCTTCTACTGGAAAAAATATTATATTTATGCTAAAATAAATGATTAGCAATTCAAACAACTGATTGAAACTTCCAAAATAAAAAAACTAGTCACATTCAGAACGAGATATCCTTGACTCTAGATTCTTTAATACATTTGTATAGCTATTGCGAGCACTCTTTATAATATGAATTTTGTTAAGATTTGAGTCTTAATATTTAAGAATTATTAAAAAAGCTATGTCAACAAATAATAGCAACTTCGTTATATTGACAAGTCAATGAATGTATTTTGAAAAGCTTTCCAAGTTATAGGTATCTAAATGTAATAGGGAAGCAAATTTTTTGCTAAAATTTATCTTATAATATACCACCATAACAACAATAACAAAAACATCGGGAATACTAATGTGGCTGCTTAGAGTTGCATACAATTAAAGAATGAATTATTCGAATATCGTCAAAAATAATAACTTTTCGATTCAAATTTAATGTGTGCATATGTATTTTCTTTTCTTGTAGATTCAAATGACTCCGAGTATTTTGCAACACGATAATGTTAGGTAAAATTAACATTTTGGTATAAATAACTCAAAAAACGACTTTTTTAATTAATGTTTTTCGCCGGAGCACGATACAACATATCGAAATAGCTTATTATACTAACACCAATAACCTGAATGATGGCGAGAATACCGTTTGTAACCCCAAACATATTAAATTATTTGCGATGCACAGAATTATACAAGATAATAATGACTACATAAAGTATATCAAGTATTCAGTGAATGATACCGCGTTAACCTCTATATTTTAGTGACATTATTATGATCCTAAACTACTTAATTAAATCATTTTGCTGTCGAATTGACAGTATGATTTTTCGCTATATCGAAAATTAGCATCACTGATTTCTGCATTTTGGTGGTATTATAATTCGTCACACGAAATCATTTGCGGTCCAAACACGTAGACAATACAATTTATTCCATGCTTTAAGCCTTAGGCGATTGCTACTGTGGTTTTCATGCGAAACTAATGACCCATATTCTGCGTTTTTATCAATATTTTGATATTTATACGAATAATTATATATAATCAACATCCAAACAATTACGCCTGGCTGTAATTAATAACAGTTATATTCAACAATTTATGATCTTAAGCGATCATAAAATGTTAATTGGTATTATAATTATTCTAGCTTTAAATATTACGGAAATTTAATATCAAATATTGCACAGATAAGCTAAACACGATATTGAATGCATTTTTATAATAAATATTATTGAAGATTGATTTTTATAAAGTGCATAAAAGCGAAAACAAATATCTAGATATCCAATTATGAATTGACTGGTGTGTAAACATTCTGATCTGAATACTGTGTGATTCATTTTTCTACTGAATTAGATAAATAAATTATTTTCACTCATGACCTTCTAATCACTTTAAATCAACGCAGTAGAGAATTTAAAGAGTAACTTAATACAAACTCGAGTTAAAATAATCACAAACAACCTTTCGCTAGATTTTAAATTAAATGCTGAATAGAAAATAATCTACAGTCGAGGTGGTATCTTTTGATTTCTAAGTGGAGTTGTTACTGAAGGCGGATAGTCTCCAGTTAGTCAATACTCGTGCCTCCATGGGATATAATATTTATCTGTGTTATTATACAATTATACTATACGGTGTTTTGGTAAGTTATTTAACGTACTAGAACAATCATGGGCAAGCGATTTTGTTTTGCGACCCGCAATCACAATTTTTTTGTTATATTGAAATTGTTTTGCTATAATAATTCACATTTATCTAAAAATAGTATTTTACATGCGGCCCGCTGTCTATTTCGATTTTTAATATGGTCTTTCAGTCAAAAAGTTTGTCTGGACCTGCATTAGAACAAAGTTTCCGAAATTCCTTCATTCTATTTGCAAACTTAACACCTTATTATATTCTAATTTAATTCATATTATTGCAAGATTTTAATTACTTTACTAATTTACCTAATCATTCGTAATTAGAAGAGCGCTAATGAAAATAAACAATTGCAATGTTTGGAAATATTAAATATTTCAAAAAATACCAAACAGCTGAATCATCAATAATAATTAAGCTATTTTCGTTATCCTATGTTGAAGTTATTATGGTATTTTTAAACTGTGTGATACTTGACTTAAAAATACATTCCCCAACCGATTCATTTATCAAAATCTGTATCCAAGTAAACCAATTATTAATATGCTTCTGAATGTTTTCTTTCACATAGTTGAATAAGACATTTAAAAGAAAAACAATTCTTTGTCTCATATATCCTGAGAAAACTTCATTTATTAAATATTCCAATTGCTTATACGTAATGCAATCATAACATGTTTTTAATCTGACATATTTAAATTTGTTTCGTGACTTATATATTTATTTTTAGTCGCATATAAAATTGCTGTTGATTTATTTATAAATTATTCATTTTATTTCTTTGAACTGAATAAGGGAAATACTTCTGAACCAAGTGTAACTCCTGGTTACTAAACCATCATGCATAACCAAATGTAATATTCTTTGAAAAATCCGTGCGCAAGGAAATCGTATGAAATTATTCAATATTTCCATTTACATGAGTTTATTGAAATTCAATCGGTACTTTTCATTACAATAATTTCAAGAGAAATACGTCATATTCAATATGGCTTGTTAAAATGAACTAATGTTTATTTATTTACTCGGGAAGTATATCATAAAAATAAACCGCATTTTAATCTCACTTCATCATCGATTACAATGAAAAACGATTTTACGAACATGTGAAATTGAATGCTACAAAACGAAGGTGTCACAAACGACGTCTATCAAATATTCTTCTATTTTATAAATACGCAATCGTTTATTGAAAGAATCAATACTTCGATAATTATTAAATGACGTGGTTATTATTTTATTATTAAACAAGGCGTTTAAAAGCAAAAACTGATAATTCAAAATCTAAAAAAAGGTGCGTATATATACTATCGCATACTATGTTATGCTATATAACTTGCAAAACCAGACGAAGGCAAACGAAAAAAATATTTGATGTTTTCCGCTTACCACGGATATCACAAGCAGAAACCGTTATGTCCAGTTCTATTTTGCTTATATTTATTGCAATCAGTGGCTGACTGCCTAATAAAAAAACTAGGCAATTTTTTTAAAAATAGTAATTTATAAAATCAAAAAATAATACTGCCAATACCTTCTGTCAAATCTATAATGAAATATCATTACTAAATATAAAAAATCTGAATAGTAATTTGAAATGTATTTCCCATACATTTACTACTATGAGGTCTTAATTCGATTTTTTCGTCGAGTCGTTAATGCACCATTCAAGGGAGCCGTTGAATTTAGCATCTGCTTTATTATATTAAATACGTGGTGTGATATGCTGTAATTTATGTACTGAATGCTAGAAAAAATGACAGTATCCTTACATCGATAGATAATAAATTGCACATTTTATCTTAATATTTTTAAATCAATTCAAGATGAAATATTGTGGATTTGAATTCTCTAAAAGTAAACACCAATATGTCCACTTTGCAATAATGATGTTTTTGTGCCACGCTTAATATTATTAGTTTCATTGATAGTTAATTTCTTTCATCGATGCCGGTATGCGTTACAATGCCACTCAAAGAAAGAAAGTGTTTTTGTTTTAATGCTGTTTATTGAAATGCTTTTGGATTAGAACTCAGCACCGGCTCAGCTCACTCAGCTCACGAATGGACTCGAGTCAGTTCGAGTCCATTCGTGCGCTCGAATGCCTGAAGATGCCGAAAGGCGAAACCCGGGTCGTTAGTGACAAAATACATGGAAGTGTACAAAATCTCAATAATCCAAATTTGATATATCTTATTGTTAAATTGTTCTTATTGTTTAAGTCTGCACGGACCAAGCCGGGGACCGTACAGAACTTTATTTGGGATATGCAATAATTTTCCGTGTCCGTACACGAATAAATCAGAAGGTTTTTCGGAGATATCTCTGTATATACATATTTGATTCTTCTTTTGAATTTTAGATTTTAATTTTTTCTCACAAATCTTCACGGGTGTACCTACAACAACTCCCCAAAGTTTCATCAACATCAGATGAATGGTAAATGAACGCATAGACGACAAACAAACATACATGCATTTATATATATATAGATCTTAGTCGAAACAAAATCGTTTAGTGATAGAATGCAAATATGGCTGTGATATTAAATAAATTCCACGCTAATCGTTTTCTATTACTCCAAGCTGAATATTTTATTAATCGGATGGCTAAATAATAGTGTGACATATTCTAGTCGCGTATAGCCTCTTTGTTATGTCTCGACTTCCGAACAGATTGCACAAGTGGGAAGTTCGTGATTTATGCCTAGTCGCATTTGTCATCATTATTATTTGCTAGAAGAAGAAAGTTACGAAAGTTTTGAGGCCGTCCGCCATTTGGCACGATTGATCTTGCAAATAAAAAGTCTAGTCCTAATTAATGATAAATATGTTTGTATCCACAGTAAATATCTTTAGATGGTCACTATTTTTTGTACAATAAAAGTTGTAATATATCCATTAGAAACTAAATAATGGGTACACGGACTCAATGTATTATGAATACGGCAATATGATTTAGGATTCTGATCAAATCCTTTGGGAATATACACTCAAGACTATATGACTGACATACATGTCGACTTGGTTACGTCTAGGGCAAATTACAAGGAATTCAATGAGTTCAAGGTGTTTGCTAGAAAGCGAATGGATCTCAATTTATAATAGCTCCTACATATCGTATTTTACTTTTTAGATACATGCAACGAAGACTTGTAGAAATTTTCTGGAACGTTGTTATGCTGCGAAACACGCCCTTGAAGAAAGGTAGTCATTAATTAATTTGATGGATTTATAAAACACATTTTCAGATGGAAATAGCTGAATATTTAGAGAACAAAATTGTTACGTTTTTAATAACAATGTGCAACAGTATAAGATCAATTATCAGATAATCTTACCTGGAGAAATTCCCAACGTGCTGCAGGTGTTGTCAACATCTTTTCTCATCTGCTCAATAGCCAGCGATAGAACAGGTTCGATCTTTTCCCTGGCGAGGGCGCTGCTGCATGACGACATGAGATTGTCATTTGCAGAGCTGAGTCCGTCTGGTTCTTCCATTTTCACGATTCCCAAGTTAGCTTGAGACGTAAAACCAGAAGTCAGAGAGTCAAAATTTAAAGGTCTCAAATTGAATCGCTTCTGAAAAGAGGTATCTTGCAATACTTCCCTCAGCAGCTGATAATTTCTAGGCTTGGTAGGGTTTTCTAGTTTAGGCACCAACAATGTCTGATCGCAATCCGATTGTAGCACGTGGTTTAGTTCAGTCTTCTGTTGCTGATACGTAACTGTGTCTTGGAGAATCTGATTCTCCTTCAAAAATTCTTCAATATCTATGGCTGCCTCGTCTTTCACGGGCCTCGTAATATACTGCGAAGGGGAAACAGGTTGGAAGTGATAAGGAGAAGGATGATTGGAATATGACGTACAAGAACTAGCTGGAGAATATGGATGAGGAGAATTTCCTGAATACTGGGGAGAAAGAAGAATATTAGGTTCTTCTTTTATAGTTAGTAAAGAAGAATAAGAATTAGAAGACGGGTACGAAATGTTTGAAGTATCGTAAGGAGAACAGGGTTGGATGTTAAATGTAGGAATAGATCCTTCGTCTGAAGACGGAGAAGGGGTTGGATAGATAGGAGACTGATAACCAAAATTATGATATTGCTCAAACAAAGCTGTGTTGTTGTTCTGATACTGATTAACTTGTGGTATATTTTCAGTCTTAAACGTTGGCGCAGACTTCAACTGCGGAATGTTGTCTTCAAGAATTGTCGTGGGGAAGTCGAAGTCCCTGAGATTGTTTTCTTTTATCTTCTCGATACCTTGCAAGTATTCTTCGTCTTCTTGGGCGTTGAACATAGGTTCCGGCGATGTGGTGGGGTCTCCGAAGAGATTCATGAGATGCCGAAGGGATGGCGGGGAGACGGGGACCTCACCGTCCGGGGGCAGCAGCGACAGGTCGAAGCTGTCGGCTGAATAGTTGTACGAACAAGGCGGTGAAAGGCCAGCGGATGGAACTGTCTGGGGCATCTGCAAAATGAACAGAAAAGACAAAAATTAATACAAATGATCAATATTTTAAAGCTACTTTATTTCGCTTTGACAATCGGATGTTCGTTAGAAAACTGTTATGTTATGACTTACGAAACTTTTCAGGACTGATAAAATATTACAATACCGTGATTGAAAGCAAATAAAGAAACAGATATATCCTCTCATAAATCGTTTAGTTTATACAAACTAAATGCTTCGTTTTGTATGTCGATGATGCAATATAACTATAATCAATAAATTATTGCTCTTCGCTTTTAGATATATTGATATTGAAAAAATCTCGATAGAGCGTGAGATGTCATTTTGCACGCTGAGTGTGATCATTGATTAATTGTTATAAGTTTTACACTTTTTTCTTATAATATTATTTGGCGATGATGATGGAGTAATTTTACATATTTTTTTATTTTTATAATTCATGTCAACAAATTGTGTTTGGATAATAATTGTTATTGTTGCCATTAAAATTTAGCGATAAAAGCAAAATTTTCTATTCAAGAAAGTATGTACTAACTAACAATACATAATACAAGGTGCATTAAATTTAATATTAGGTTTGATTGTCTCGATAATTTCATGAATTTTATTTTGATGAGTCCTTCGTTGCATTTTTTTTATCTCACACGATTTCAAGCCAGAATTTATTTATGGAAAATTAAAAAAAAAGAACAGTATTTAATTTACACTACCGTTTGTCTTTTATTTATAATCCAAGTAAGAATTATTCCCACTAAAATAATATTACGAGAGCTTACTACGGCTTTAGATAGCAAAATAAACGACAAATTGTAATACGTTCACACACATGCGGCAATGAATAAAATAATTATTATTATCTCTTGCATGAAACGTATGCGTCATTTGGAGAGCGATGACGTCAAATGACGCCATTATGGATTCCTCGCGCGGGATATTTCCTGGGACACTGATGCAGATCCTGTCAAGATAGCACATGTTTAAGGATTCTCACATGAAAAAAACATAACGAATAATCCGACTTGTCAACGTCACTAAACATGTTTATTATTTTGGACGCGCCTGCACAATATGCTCTCGTATACCGACAGCTGGCATTTAAATAATTCAATTGATGTTTTTTGTTCCATATAATATATATATGCACCGTAATTCATGTGAGTATTTAATTTTAAAAAACCATGTTAACATTTTAATTTTATCAGAATATTACTTAAAATGTTATTGTGACTGTTATAAATCATTATCGCGTCCGTGGTGTAGTGGTCAAGGTTGTCAGTTTCAAAAAATGATTTTTCAATGTATTTATGGATTTCTATTCGTGAGCATGGATGTTTTTGATGTCTAAAATTCCCTCCGACCCATCTAACGTAGCGAGAGCGATTAGCTAACCACTAGTCATGCCCTAATCCTAACCTTCAATCCCTACTCCATTCGAAAAAATTAGGTTGAGGAACTGAGTAAGAAGCAGCTCTCGTAGAAAATTTCTGTCTAGATACTTTCATTAATACTAATGAAACGTATTTTTTCAACATATTTGACTAAAAACAGATTGACATTTTAGCATGTGACGAAATAAGTAATTATTAATTATTTTATTTCGATTAATGATTATGTTTTAAAAAAAATTTGTTGTCAACTTGAAGTAAAATATATAGTGTATTCCTGATAGTGTAATACAGTCGTTATTTGATGAGATTGGTCTGTAAGTAAGACGCTCTAGCTCAGTTTAAAAAAGAGTAAAGAAAGAAGCTGAGGTTGGGTGAGACTTATGGTTAGCTAATAGATCTTTCTATGCTTCGTTTATGAGATTGTTCATGGTAAGGATACAGATAGAAAATATGTATCTATGAGTTAATAGTTTGAAATATGGCATTCATGTGATGAACATTTATTGCGTCTCCGGCGATTTTCAAAATACGAAATGAAAATTATTTTATTTAGTTCCAAATTCAATACTTTTAATGTGTATTTAAATTGTTTATTAATTTTGAATAATATTAAATTATTTATACTTCTGGCTAATTTGTAGCAATAGAAGCTAAAACTGAGATTATAGAGACGCTATATAATTTTTACGAACATGAGCATGTTCGTCATTCAAATTTTCTTCCAACGTTACATCATTATAAATTCATTAAATTAAATAAAGATAATTTAATATTTGCGCATATCTTTGTATTTGCATACATATCTTTCTGTTTACATTGGCTAGTGTACTTGCTTCCATCAAAAGCGTGATTATCAAAATGTGAATTCTGAGAACCGAATCTAAAAATAACCATGAGTTTATGCTGTGAAGACGATTTTCGAAAACCGACGGTCGAAGACCAGCCGACAAATAGCAGAAGCATACATTAAAAAAATGATTACTTTGCAAATTCCACTTTTTTCTGATACACGGTTATAGCTAAGGATTACAATACCGGAATTTGTACTTTTTTTCAATACTGAAATACCAATTTTCAATGTATTATAAAATATAAAATGCCGGTATTTAGGTATAACAATATTTAAAAGTACAAATATTTATTGACTTGGTGGAAAAACCATTTAATTTGAAGGGCTTTTTCTGCGTCCAACCTTATTTGCACGAATATTCGAACATGATCGACAGCTTCCAGCTTTGATTAACTAGCCATTTTAATGTGATATTTTATTTTAAACAAACGATGAATTTCAGGGATTTTTGGTAAAGATATTTTTTATTACGGCTGCTAATTTGTATGTCCTGTATTGAGATCCAAATTGTTCAGAATACTGTATTATTTTGCTATGTTTGTAAAATCGGTATAAATAATATCGATATTTATCTGGTATTTTAATCCCTGGCTGCAACATTGTTTTGCCATTTTTCGAAGTATTCTCATGCCAAAGCATCTTGGGTGATTTTTTTAAATAAATACTTTTTATTTCATTTCAAGTTATCTGATATTCGTAATTATTTGTTTTACGAACTTATTTAATGTATTGCTAAATATTTTTATATTTTACGTACAAATATAACATAAATACTAAGAAGGGTAAAAATGATGGCTCATTATTAGTAGAAAATGATAGCGTTATTATTTCCACTGGTTGCATAACTAGACGTGAAAAGCGCTTCGGTTTATCGTAAAACGTTTTACTTTAAAGTAGAAATTGAGTTAAATTCTTTACTTGTATTACATATGAGAAATAAAGAGTAACAATGGAAATTTAAAACAATCCAGTGATTTCGTATTCCAGTCATTCGTCGCTCTACTATATAAACATTAAAATTTACGGCCAAATAATAAATTACAGCATTATTTAATTGGCAAAGCTACTATATATTTTCGATTTATCATTCGATAGATGCGAAAAAAATGTACCTATTGCGGGCGAATTTTTGATGGAGTGGCGACCTTGTGTAAATTAACAGGGACAAAAAATAATGTAACTGACATAAGTATTTGGTTTTAGTTTTATCTAACATTTAATATGTTTTTAAGTCAGAAAAAATAACTTTCATTTTTTTGTCAGCAACGTTGAAACTTTGTGACGGTGACGGTTTCTTTTTATGAGAATAATTACTAATTTAAATTCACATAAATAGTGGAACAATAGCCTGTTTTCAGTTCATTATAATATTGGAAATGTCTTAGTTGATTTTAGTTTAACGTATATAACTATTAATGGCACAATTTTTACAACAAGGAGAGTAACTTCTAACTAAATTTTATTGAAAAAAATGCTTATATTTTAGAAACTCACTATTTTTATTCGTGAGGGAGAATTAAAAATTATGTCTTAATTATTAAATGTGCAGATAAAAAACAATACAAAATGTTTACTTAATGAATTATTCCAATAATTAAAAGTAATTTAGTTTATATTTTACATGGATGCATAGGCGGTTTTTACGTATGTTATACAGGTAAAATTTTAAAGCATATTTTGATAAGTGTAGTTAGAAAACAGCAATACAACAACCAATTTTCAGTCACTCAATCAATAATTTTTCACGGTGAAAATCGTAAAAATAAGTATTGAGTTGTCGATATGCTTCATTTTATTTTTAACAATGGTGGGAATTGAATGCGAAATTTAAAGGCATAGTTTGGCAGGTAGGCAGGCACAGTCGTGCGGCGCGCGGCGTCCGTGAAATGCGGAAATCTACAAAAACACAAAACTGTACCAACAACAATAAACAGCCGACTGACGAAATGTGTCACGACAATTCGAAGCTCGTTTTTGTTTCGCTTTATATTTAATCCGCCGACTGTGGGGGCCTTGGGCTTTTTGCGAATGGTCGATGAACTTTTGCGAATTCGGAAGGCTTCGCGGGATACCTATCCAGCCGCCGAAATACGACGCTAGCCCCAAAATTGAATCAGCACGGGCGTCATGACGTACCGGCGCCACTTTGCATAGCTCGACGAAAAAAACAAAGGTATTTTTTACACCTGGTTGAAACAATAATCAAAAGCTTCAGGAATATTAATTGTTTACGTAAAAGGCTTTTAAGCAATTATAAATTGATATCAATATACTAAACAGTGAATTTCGTGTTTTTTTTATTATACTTTGGGAGAATACAATTTATTAATCTTATACCAATTAGATTTTTGTTATTAGTAAAAAACTTTTTGTCGATCAAAAATTGTTTTTTTTAATTCATTTACGAAAAACCTATTTTTATGATTTATATAAAACATTTGATTTTAATTATAATAATTTTGCCATTCATAATTCAATTAAGAACTTCGAAAACGAAATTATTATTAAATCTATTCGATCACCAACGATTGTTTTAGTGAATATTTTTTTTGTCTTCTATATACTTTATCAAAAAACATTAAATAAAATAGTAACGAATGACTTACTTAACATGTTGGTTGGATCTTTACCATTTATCAAGCAAATACTGTCAATGATTCAATACACGAATTTAAGTAAATAAAAATGAAAATAAAATATTTATCGTTTTTTTTCAAATGTATTTAATTCTATAAAAAATTTTTCAGTTGGAAAAAAAATATCGAGACTTCGTAGTTATTTTAATAATAAACCATTTTAAGTAAAAGTACTCTGGACCTGCGTTGACAAGACAATATGTAAAGTTATGGATTACCTCGTAAATTATTGATAAGGACTATTATTATTTATAGGTTAATATAAGTGAAATATTAAATCAAACCATTTTAATATATAAAAACGTTCAAGTGAAACTAGACATGACGTTCCGAACAAGATGTCAGAGAAAGGGGTGTATAGCGATAAACGCGCGGGAAAACAAACAAGATGGCGTGATTCATAGGCTGACATTTAAGATGGCGCGTGGAAACTACAACAGCTTTCATTACTTTCTTTGCAAAATCTGGATATAATGAAAGTGGTATAAAATTGCGGTTTATATGTAACATGTCATTAATTTTAGAACAAGATGAGATTTTATATTAATAAATGTACTGAGTTTATTTTTCTACACCAACAAAAAAAGTAATACAATAAAACATTCGATTTACACTACGTTATATACGTTATCGACAGCATAATTTATCTTAAAAATAATTATTTAAACGTTATTCATATAAACTTCAATTGAAAATCACACATTCCGTCAAGAACTCTCGGTATATTTCATAAATTGAATTGAAAATATACGATATTTTATAAAACAGAGAAATAAATGCTTTTTGTCATTGGCGAAAAAATAATAATTGAAGCAAACGTTGGAATAAATAATAATACATATATAAATGAAGCAAATCCATCATAAGCTCAAAAATAGGTTAGTATGATTGTGCCCTAACTACACATCTAAGTTTTCAACTGACCGTCACATCAAACACAATAATTCAAAAATAAATCAAAATGATTGATTACATGAGAGTATTTTGTGTAAGTAGTATTTCAACCGTTTTTGTTTGATACATTATTTTTAGAAGTAATTTCATGTTGAAATGATAAGAGTAAGTTTGTATTTATTTTTACTTAATTATCTGCTAAAAGGAAGAGATAACCGGAATTACGCAACGTTTTTAATTAAATTATAGAGGAAAGGTTGTTTTTTTGTTTATATTTAAAGACAGAAGATAAATAAACCTTATAATGAATTGTTTGAATCAAGTTAATGCATACGTACCTAACCTCACTTTCATGTTTTTATAGTATGACAGATTTAAGCATAGCTAAATATTATAAATTCTTGGTGAAAAATACTTGCTTCTCTCAGCAGTTCACATAACTGAATCTCAGTAATAGATTGGCGTATATTAAATTTGGCAAAAACACTTGAATAGTAAAAACAAATCCGCAATAAACTGATCGAAATAAGGATTTCCGCATTGCTTGGTATCGAACGGAATATTTCAACCGGCGAAAAAAAACACTTAATACGATTCACTTGTATCATCACCTTCGGCGCTAGTGTGCGCCCGGAAACATTGCTCAACCTGCTTCCGCTCAAACGCTGAACTCCAGGCTTCACTTCCAGGAATACTCTCACGGGAGTACTGTTTTCATCCACAGAGCACTAAATATCGCGACCATTCTAGCCCTCAGTTTCGAGTCAACTGATCTGGCGCACTCGCTCTACCTCGCAAGCGTCCGCATAACACCGTCCCGTTCACGCACAATAATCATCATGGGAAATACCTGATATAATTTACAGCGTGCAAAAAGTCTTTTATATTGTTTTTATCTCGTTTCGGCGCGTGGTAGCTGTGATACGTGTGTCTTTCTCTTATCGCAAGTCGACATTGTGTCGGTCGCCTTGGATTTCTCTCAAGTCCTCGTGGCGTTAGTCTTCCTGGTGAGGCTATGACGTCATTGGGCCGCTTTTATTCGGACATCACACCGAATCGATAGTGCACTACGCAACCGATATCGGAGTGACAGTTTCGCTTCATTGGATGTTTTGAATGACCAGTAATTGCTTTATTTTTTCGGTAACCGAAAAAATCTGATTTAAGAATATCATAAACAAACTCTTAATCGAGTGGCAAACACTTCTTATAGAAAAGTCATTGCCTTGCTTAACCCTATATTAACAAAATTACTTTTCGTTTTCAGATTTTGCTACAGCATCGCTATTTTATATACTTGTTATTATGTTGCAACGAATTGTGAGTTTGATGATTTTAAAACATGGTTTCACTATCCACTACGATAGAGACTAATTACGCATACTATCAAAGCGAAAAGATAAAAGGACTTCAGTTCAGAGAGATTTAAGCAATTGGGATATTGCTTTCTATCTTATTATTTTTTTCAATTTTTCTATAGATGAATGCCAAGGAATAAAAACATAACAAACATCAATGATTTTAAATATAAATTCACAAATCGATTTAAAACGTATTAATAAAACTTTTTATAAGGCGACTTGAAATTTTAAAAGCATAACTGAGTAGAACAAAAGTGTTTACCACGAGTGAGAGAATATTATACAACTCATTTGAAATGAGGGATAATGACTAACATTGTAAATGAAAATATGCAACATTGTTTCTATCTCATACCTTTTATTTCAAATGTAAGAAAGTTTAAAAACTTAAAATCATGTGCAGTTGAGAATATTTTAATATTATTAAAGACATATTTGAACTAGGGGAAATGGCAAGGCGTAATATTCAATAAAAAAGTAGAATGAAGACATATAAAATAGCTTTGTTTTATTTTCTGCAACAGGATACTGATAATAAATAATAATCTTTTTTTATATTCCCGCTGATAATCAGCAAAAAAATAAAAAATTCGACTCGTTATGAATTATATTAAAACCAGACGTAAGTGATGGTAGAATACGAATTCTGTAGATGTCATGACGGTGTTTACTTTGTACCGTACTTAAAAAACTGTCCCAGGGATTTTAACAAGTTATTAAATTGTTCCACGAAAATATACCACCTCGTAATGTGGTGTTTACAGATCATAAAAACTAAAAAAGTTTCCATCTATTTGATAGGTGGAAAACCTATGAGGAGTAGTATAATGATAAAATGATTATCGCGATGATTTATTAAAGATTAATCTGCATCACTGAAAATCCCAACCAAACCACAAAGTATTTCCAAACATAGTGTGCCTTTCTTGTATACCCACAGTTTTAAACTGTCATTACGTAGGATTGTATCTGCAAATAAATTGTGCCCCGACTTAAAAAATGCATTAGTCACGGAATATAAAAATCTCTGCAATACCCACGTACTGACGTAGGATGATAGATATAAATATGCAATAGTTTATTAATAAACAGGCAAGGGTTATTCCGTAATAAAAATAAACACTAGTAAAGCCGTACAATTGAATATTATTAAACAAAATCACGCACATTTTATATGATGACATAATCGTATAGGATAATTATTATTGTCATTCAATTGGAGTGATGCAATGGTTCCAATACAGCGTTAAGAATAATTTTAATGAATAAAAATGATTAATGTTGTGGTGATATTAAAAAAAGAACCGATTCAACACTTATTTACTAACTTATATGTAGGTTTTAATGGATTTCTGATATTAAAATAGCTGTGACTATTTCGGTGAATTTAATTTATTTGAATATTCGAATATCCGTATTCTATGCTTTGTAAGTATATTATTAAGTCATAGATGGAAATAGTCAAAGTGGCCCTATATAATAGATTTTAGAGGACCGTATCGTATATTCATATTACTTTAACTTTACTATGTAGTTTAATATATAATAAATGATGTTTTAACTAACGTTTTGAATATAAAAGGAGTAGATTAAAGCTGTAGACGTTAAAATTGAGTGGTTAAACGGTCAGATACGTTGCTGGCATTACTAAGATGGTTGACATCTTATGATGTTGACATATGACGAAAATATACAGACGATTTTTTTTTTTTAATACTCTAACTTTTAACGAGAATTACCTTTGCATACGTATACTTCGAATGAAATACTATATGAAGTTTTATAATATTGGTAATATATGAAAGATGTTTATTGTTGAGGAATGTAATTATTTATAATAAGATAATTTGACGTCAAATAAATAAACAAGTCATAAAATATATTTTTTTAGGATACGATTATTACACAATGAAACCAATTTAAACCACACTTCAACCTTAAATTGTCAACAGTAATATCGTAAAGATACACTTATTAAAGGTTTTTTTCAAATAAGCTGATTATATTTTTTATCGCCAGGCAGTTGTTGTTTGGTAATTGAATTTTTTTATACGGCAATAATAATTCTCAGTTAACGTTAGTGGAACGAATTTGCTTTTTAACATAACCTATTAAGAGCTCTATTTCATATTATACCGTGCAAAACTGGTTCAATGTCAATGTATGGTCATTATTACAAAACGTGTTTTTATTTCTAAAAAACGTATCATTTATTTTACTCATTAAATTCGATTTATAACCAGCCCAATCAGAATTACCTGTGCAATAAATGGCGTGCTTTTAAAACACAAAAAAAGATATTTGCGTCGGAATTTGTTGTCATAAAATAGAAGCGCAATAATTTATTATATTTTTCTGAGAATAAATAAAAAATAAACCTATAATTAATAGACAGCTGTTTAAGTCTGTTTGTAAAAAAATATTACTAACATCATAAATTCACATCATCTTCAATTATATTGTTAATTGAACAACTTTTTTAATGTAATATTAATACACCCAACAATTAAATAAAATTGACTTTAGATAGTTTGATGCTTATTGTTCAGTCGAATACATTAGTTAATTTGTTAATATACAATAATAATGCTGGTAACAATGATATCGTAGCTTCAAAAGCCGTCGGGGGAGTATTTTCTTTCTCAAGATAAGCTTCCTCCAAGGATATTTCTTTTAATAACACTGGTAAGATATAAATATTAATCGTATTTATAAGGAATGATTCAATTATTATTTTTTATGTTATGACAGTAAATGGCTTCATTTACTGATCTAGTTAGCGTCTTGATGTGTCTGATTGAATAAAAAAAAACCAGACGGACGGAATTGAAGGAATTCTATTCATTTTCTAGAAAAAACAACAAAAGAACGCATTGTGAAGTTGAGTATTAGTATTCGTTTTGAGTACTTATCAAGAAATACTAACGTAGGCTTGCAAGATTACAATAAGAAACACTTGATTACACAGACCATTCATTAAAATTCATTCGCGTAATTTTCCGGCAATACATGAATGAAATTTTCATATTAAACTAAATAATTACTGTCCACATGTAAGATAGTTAATATAAAATAAATGACTCGTCATTTTGAAAATGCAACAGGTTTACAACTATTGCAATGAAGTCTTTTTCTTAATTACTACAGTTAACACGTCATAATATTTACATTACATAATCCAACAGTCGAAATATTTTTGGCCGAACAAATAAAATGTTGCTTTGTATTTCTGACGATTACTTTATTGTAAGTTGATAAATAATAATTATGCACGCACTAGTGCATCAATTTATTCATAAGTATAGCGTTAACGATACCAACCAAAATGAATGTCAAAATATTAGTATAATACATAATCAAAAAACATTTGTCGTTTTAATGGAAGATATTCAATAATATATTGCAATTTGAAATATATTTATTTCTGAATTATTGATTGATTTTCATCACTGCTATATAAACATGATTGGCAATATGAGAGTAAGTGAGAACTATCAAAAACCTCAAGATCTTATCTCGCGGTATAACGCACATCGTTAATTTAATTGATATTTTAGTTTAAAACAAATGACGCTTAGAAAATAATGCAGTTAGCAAAGAAACTTAGTTTTACAGTAGAAAACACTATACATGCAGAATCTTTTGAAAAAATACATTCATCAGTAAAAAAGTATTAATTACAATGTCTATGTTTTAAGATAATTATTTTTATTGCTCTCAAATGGTTTCGTGTTGACAAAATCAATCATATTTAATGGTTAATTTGGCCCATAAATTTTTACACATAACTTATTCGTAAGATTTCGATCCGATAAACTCATCGTATAAGAATTAATACAACAACCTTATTAGGAAAGAGAAAATAGTAGTTTTTTATAAATAAAAATAATCTATTGCTTAAAATTAGGATGAGAAAACAAAGACAAAGTATAAACACTTAAAACGCTTGAATAAGAAAATGAAATGGATTTTGGTATAGTGTTCAAATTCATTATAACAATTTTTTAACCCAATGTAACGAATTGAATGCAAAAATTCCTATTTCATATTCAACGAATAAAAGAAAGACAGTACAGGGCGGTTTTTGAACATTTCATAAACATATAATGATGATAGTATCGACTCTACATTGAGTCATCACATAAAAAAAAGCTTTTCTTGTAATGTGAACAACTTTGACCTTTGTATTAAGAGACGATTAGTTTTGATCGTCGAACTGTCTCATCTTTGACATTTGATTCGCCTTGTGTACCAGCGGGTGTCTCACGATTAAGTGTTTAATAATTACTTATCATTGTTATTAATATAAACATTATATTTTTAAATAATAAAACGTTTATTTATTTTATTGATTGAATTGACATTTAATTGGTAAAACTCCATTATAACAATTTAATAAAGCAATAGATTTATTTCTACAAATATTGTATAAAAAAATATGAGAATTAAAAACATTGCTTATCCTAACAATTATTATCCTAGTATGATAAATTTTGCTTAATAAATCAGCGTTTTAGAACTTCCAACAAGTTAATATATAATATCTACTTTAATAATAGCCATTTGAGAGTAAGCGTAAGCTAGAAGACGACTCTTAGATGTACTTGTTTACAATAATTTTCTTTCCCAAAAATTAATAAGGTTTCTAGATAAAAGTATTCAATTTGTGAAAAAAATTGAGAAGCTCTGACATATTGTATAATTACTGTAGTGGTATCACGTAGTATTTTTACGCTTATTATTACAAGACCTTAATAATTTTTCTAACATTTCACTTATATTTCATATTAAATAACGATAGATTGATATGCGCTTGGAGGCTTTTTATGTATTTTTTCCGTGTAAATAAATGATACATAAAAAATTGAATTATATTATGTACCACAACATTCCAACAGAATAATACCTAATATCATTGTTGTATGCTAATATGTTTGGTTATTTGATTATAAATTTAACACATTTAAGAAATAGTAACGTCAATGTGTTAAATAAACATGTGGAAAAAAGTTGTTTGTAGTCGCTCTACGACTGTAGAAGGTACCTCCGTGAAATCAATATTTCACGGACGAGCGACTTCAACGCACGGTAAACAGCGCAAATTTTATTCAATTTACTACTACCAAAAAACTATTTACATTTTTATTGTAGGTATTTGAATTCACGAGTATATTATACTTTTGTAATTTTATTTTTAATGAAGTTATTCTTTTTCGTGTTGATTTTTGTAGTGTAAAAACTGTATTAAGATACGCAGCTGCATAACCTGTATAAGATAAAAAGTTTAAAGAAGAAAAATAAAGGAAAAATATTTGAAAATTTACAAGCGATTGCGTCCATGAATTAATAGGTGTATTAGTTTTTGGAATGCCGATTTTAATTTAAACTTTGGATTTAGCCATTCGACTGGTTAATACAAGACTCGTAAACAAGTGCTTCTCAAAATAAACTTCATAGCCGAGTCAAACATATTTAAAAAATAAATCGATGTTTAAATAAATGTTTTTACTCATTTTAATTGTTTACGGATAAGTGGGCACTGCGTCTCAAAAACTTGTATGTTTAATTTTTGTTTAAGACAGCTAACTGCTGGCCTTTGAAACGAATTTATGTTAACAAAGTTTATTGAAATCAAATTTGAATTGAGAATAATCGTTCGTTTGCGTTCAAATATTTAGCAAAATCGCCATTTTTTCCCATAGTTTACATTCTACAAGCCACATTTTTATAAGATAAGAGCTTAAATGTTAATAGTTCTAAATTATATGCAGGTGGGATTAGTAAGTATTATGAAAATAGTGCTCGGTTCAAGTGTTTGATATTTAGCTAACAACCACTTCTCTTAAAATACACTCTTATATTCTTTTGCAAGGCAAAAAGAGTTATATATGAAACACTCATTAACTTAAAAAGTTTTTACCGACTGTTGAAATATTCTCCTAGGTGTCCATGAGGGAGTGGATGTGGTGAAAAAAGCTATGACGGCATTAATTCGGTGTTGGGCACCACTGATTCAGATAACAAACATAAAAAGCATTCATTCTGGCCGTCTTTGTCTATCGTTTGACAAGTTGCCTAAATCCATCTCACACGAATAACCGGTTCGGCTCTCATACGTATCATTCAAGGACACGTTAAAAAGAGTTTGTGGTTTTTCCGAAATCAAATGTCACGTGACCACTTTGCCTTGTATCAACGTTTTGTTGTTCAGACACAAATGTCGTATAACATTATTATAGGGTAACTCGTGACAATATTGGCCGCCAACAATCATTGCTTACTCAAAGAAAATTAATAAAATTGCATTTATCTACCCTGAAACCACCTTTTTTATTAAAAATAAAAATTTAAGTGCTAAGTTAAAGTTTTAGTTATATGTTTAATGCCTAATAAAATTGTCTTAAAATCACAACGAAACCAATGTACATCAAACAATTGTTTTAATCATTAGTTTGTGTACTGTATCATTTTCCAAGGAAAGTACAATGATTCTAAACGGTTTTCCATTATTTTTAAAGAGTTGGTTTCAAAGCCCCACTTATAATTGATATGCATTATATCTTTAGAGGCATGAGGATGCCAATTTCCGATATTAAAAATGCTGAAATTACAAGTATGTTTACACATACCAAGAAAGCATTTTTATATCTATTAAATGCATTCATATAGAAAAATGATGAACAAATACGGCCCAAAATAACTAGTAATAAGCAGTAAAACGACCTAAATATTAAATGAAAAATAATAAAATGCATAACTTGTCTAGTATGGTTTATCATTCTTTTCCAACACTTTTACTCTCTGTGGTCCGTGAAAGATTAGAAAATGGATAAACTGGCCATTCTTTCACATAAGTTGTGCACCACTGATATAGAATACTAAAATACACTCGTTAAAATTTTGTATTTCGTCAACCAAATAGAAATGTAAGTTACTTAATGTTTAATTCGGTATACGTAATTTTAAGTAATTAGGCTTCAGATATCTATTTACAAACGGTTATTATTTAGGTATGATACCTCACGATGATTGGTATCTACAGTATTCAAAAACTCTATATTACAATATTATTGTAGGATTACGTCTTTTCATAACACATGAAAAAAGGTACCGAATCGTAACACGCTATTTTAGAAACAATTGCTGTGCGAAAAATGACGTCAATAAATAATTCAAACATAATCGATACATAAGGCTCCTTGTACTTCACTACCTTCTACAATCTTCTAAAAAATGAAGTGAAAAATATCCTTAGTAGCCAATAATAAACATTTTACTCTATTTTGGTTTTTTCTTTCTATTTAATCTAAGGCTCGGTATCTGCTGTGCTTTTACTGCTCTTTTAATTGGAATACATTGTAATAAAAACACGTCATAAAACGAATGAATAACAATAATTATTATTGTCAAGAATTTATTACGTAAGTTTGCATTATATTAAAAAAAAGCTTTTTTAATTCAAAATTCAGAATTAAATTACATAATAAAATAATGGCATTGTTTTCGCAATATGGTAAATTTTCAAATTCTTTTTTTTTTCATTATACAATACCTCAAATAACATCATTATACCGGTACACATGTTATTCTACGTCTAAATAAAACCGAAATTCCTTTATTGCGTTAGCCTATGGCATCGCTTGTCGCAAGAGTATGTTACAATACATTACATGCTAAGTATTGAGCTAGAATAAAATCGTTAAATTATTGTAATACAATTTTTATTCTAACAAACATATTAATTTTTTTAGTATTATTCTTCCTTCATAAGATATTGAATTATAGCCGTTAAGGGTAAGATTAACCAACTTGTAAAAAACGTATTATATGATTAATCAATAATATAAAAAAAATGCAGATTTCGTATACTTGTTTAATATAAATGTAATATAAATAAAGAAAAATCTCACTTCATTATTCCAATGAACAACACATTCTGTTAATAATAACACATTATGATTAATTGGCTAGAAAAAATTTCACAACTATAAACTCTCACTCAATAAATAGTTATTCAAAACTTATAGAATTTACTCAATCATTTCAAGTTCACACTGTGAAATATTTCAAACAAATGGGCCAAGTTATGTCGAGATATAACTTTCACCTTTTTACATCGACTGCAAGTGGGCACGTAGTCTACTATCTGTTGCTTAACAGTCATTATTATATTCAAGAATATTCTACGTAAAACGAGATAAGACGAAATAAATTGGAATTTATTGAAATGTATGCATGTGACGAATTTTAGTATCAATGATTGATAAGCAATATTTTTATAGCATATCGGTTGGTGTAGCAACTCATTTATTATTAAATGTTTTTTTAATCAATAACCCTTCTGCTGTGTAAAAGATTTTTGATAATATTTTTAATAATATTATGAATATAACTAAATTGCCTTCATGTATTCAATACTGTAATGAGGAAAGTATTTGTTGTGTATTTTTATAAATACGTTTAAGAAAACTTATGAAACACGCTTAAGCAAACATAATATCACATACTTTTAATAAACCGATAGCTTACCTTAATAGAATATAATTGAAATTACTTAAAATGATTTTTTCGTTATTCCGAGTGTTAGAGTGTTTCTTTTATTTTTTCTCTTACGTTTTGGATTGCAGTAATAAAAATATTTTATCGTTATTTTCATAGCTAAAGTGCATCCTCTTCATTTCTTGCTTTTAAGAAAATCTTGTCGCATATTAGACAGATTGAAAACAGGTGTTTGCGGCGAATACTAGGGGTAAGGTGGTTCGATTTTGTCAGGAACTCGGAGGTAAGAGAGCGGACGGACCAGCCTCTTATTACGTCGAAAATAAAAAAAAACGACGATAGACCTGGCTTGGACACGTGCTGCGGTTGCCCCAGGAGAGCCTGAATCCTGCCTGTCTCTTTTGCCAACCAGATGGATTCCATCGCCCTGGAAGGCCGCTGATGACCATCCATAGGATGTATTCGGTGGAGCTACGGGACGCTGGCATCACCTGGGAGGAAGCGAGAAGTTTGGAGGAACCGCGTGATGGCCATATGTTCCGAATATGGAGCGGATATGGTTAAAAATATATATATATATATATTAGACACTTAGCTAAACAACCGTGGTTGAATACATTATATTTTACGAAGGTGCGAAAATTAATAAGCGTTTTAGTCAAACCTTACACAATCAATAGAAATGACAATCTCGTTGACTAATGACATTTAGATTGATAGTGTACGGTCGTAATTGAAAGATTGACGTTCGCGATTCTATACCACGCTCAAGACTGTCAATAAGAATGTTTCATTCAGATTGATCATATAAGGTTAGCTTTATGCGTAACGTATTTCATTACAAAAAACTGTGTATTGATTACATTAATATAATATAAAACTGAAGCTAAACTGATATTGATAAGTTATCTCTTGATAACAGAGTCACGGTGTGATAATATGCATGCAATAGATAACACAACAGATAACCAATATTCTTCGCAATATTTTTTATTATCAAATCAATAATGAATGGTTTTGAAAGACAGCTAAATTCCTTTTATTAACTTACAATAAAATTAATGCAACGCATACTTTGACAATCCAAAACTAATCAAAATAACCGTAAGCTGACTGAAGTATGGATTCCCGAAAACTCTAAATTACATAAATTATGCATGAAAATGATGACAAAAGTCGAATAGGAAGTTAAGAATACAGTCATACAGTCTAACAGGATCAAAATAAAAGGTTAGGTAAGTAAAAAGAGATTAAGTTGATTTAGAAAATAGACTAAGAAAAATATTAGCACTCGCTTAGTAATATTAGTTGTGAAGCACTGTCTGGTGTGCTCTATTGATCGTGCAAGGCTTTAAAACGCGCAAAGAAAATCTTTACAACTGCAAACTCAGAGATTTACCGTTATTTTAAGTGAGACGAAATCATAAAAAAGAAATTGCGGACTTAGCTTGTAGTGAAATATCTATTTTATTTGCGCAATACTCTACTGTCATTATATTACTGTTTAATTAATGAGTTACTATTTAATTAATGATAAAAATAAACCAAGTTTTTGTTTGATTCAATTCAACCAAAGGTAAATTTAGTTTTGTAAAACTTAAAAAGTTACGTGGCTTAGAAACCTTGAATGGTGCTACATTGACAGGAAGATGAATTAATTTAATTGTTCGTATTACAGAATATTGTTATCACCATTTTATACAACTTTTGACATCGAATTTTTGTATTGCCGACACGTTTTATTTATGTTGTTTTGAGGAAAAATAAAATTAAGTGCTTAAAAAATCATGTTATTAAATTATATATTGTAAATTTAAAAAAATGTTTAAGGAAAACCGGCAACTTGAGATGGTAGACTTGTTTTCCGATTGAATAAACAAAATTCACATACAGTATTCAATTTGCATGTGTTAATTTAAACAACAATTAATGTTCTGATCTAAATGAGTATTATTTGTCATTAAACTTGTCAAGTGAGAATACACGTTGCAATTTATTAATCAATTAACCAGTATTTATTTACGAATTCTTTGTTAATTAACTCTCTGTTAATTATCCAGTAAACGCATGTATTATTTGTCGTTATAGGCAAACCTCATTATTAGTATGACATCCTTCCGAGTTTAACAATCATTATTTTTATAATTTGTGTGATACATAGTCATGTTAATATGACCGCAATTAAAGGAAGTTTTGATAAAAATATTGGGGCCGCTGGGCGTGTAGGAAAAAAAATAATTTCTTTGAAAAATATTATTATTTCGTATTAAAAAAGAAAAGGAAAAAGTGTAATTAATATAACCGCAAATAGTGACGACGCTTTTAATGAAACGTCGCAATAGTTAACTGTACTTTAATTGAATAAAAAGAGCCATAATAATGATTGGTTTATTTTTTAAGTTAAAATTTAATTGCATTACAACTTTTTGTCTTATATCTGCTTTTCTGCGCGTCAAAAACTATTCATTAAACATAATTTATTAAATTTACTTGGCTTCATACAAATTTTCAATGAAACAAATAATTCTGTGTGCGAAAGGAAAAGAGATTTAAGACTTAAAAATTGAAATATGTCGAATTAATGTTGCTGAATTGCTTAAATTCAAGTTTAAACATCACATTTTTCATCAAATTTCATACAAATGAAAATCTTGTTTTGCTCTTCTGAACAGTACCAATTTTATACTAGGCGCCCATTTATTTTCACACTCAGAATTGTAAATATAACAATATTTTTAGAGAATGGGAGGAAATAGTTTCAAATCAATTTTAGAAGAAAAGATCGTTTATGAAGTTATGAGAATTTTATTTTTGATGTATTACCGCTAACGTTAATGATTAAAAATTTATTAGTTATACAAAAGTCTTTGTAACTCTTGAATTCGTTATATACAATGATTTTCATCTGTACTAAGTCATACAAAAATATAGGCGATAATAAATTATTAATCTTAATATTGAATCCCTATTTGATTTTTTTATAGTCACGCGGGTATGCCTTGTCAATCAATACAGTGGTATTTTTTATTATCATTTTTACGAATCATAGTTAACTATAAAAACTATTTTTGATATGTACGAGTCTCAAAATATCTTTGTCATCATGCTGTCGATTAAATCGTGGAGCATTCTTTCAGCCGAAGAAATAAATTTCGCAGAAATCGCTCGATCAAAATATCAAAGTGTTACCTGCTAACAAAAAAATGGCCACTTTAGTTTTCCGGTAATAAGACAAGCAGATTTTTTTACCTATCAAGAATTATTAAAACTACGATATGTCAATTACGTTTTTAAGCCATTGAATATTTTTTCACCGTGAACATTTCGAAGAATTAATACAATCGTTTTCGAACAATGAAAGCAATTTCGAACTAGATTTTGCGGTCGATTTATTTTAATTTATTTAGTTAATTATAAAAAATGTATATTGTCTTTTTAAATTTCAAAAATATATAAAATTTTGATTAATCAAAGTTTGTGAATGAATCGCAAGAAATATAATACAACAATGTCATTTTATACAAAACAATGCATTCAGTTTTTTTCCAGCAATAAATGTCGTGTACTTATTTCTATTATGATAATATACAATAATTTTAAATAGTCGTGATTCAAATCCAATATCGATCAGGTGTAATATTCTACTTGACGATAAAACTGTCCATTATAATAATATATTATGGTAAAATATTATACAAGTAGTTGTTTTACTGACGTCTGAATGATTTTATGGTCACAAAATTATACGCTAAGGTACTTTAAATCAACGTACGTTCAGAACAGCATGTTTACGATATCGTTCTTATAGTATGAATTATTCGATGTGAGATAATCAACTCACACCTGAATCAATTTGAAGACGTGTGCATTATTTTTAAACAGAATTGAACGATTCTTATTTTAAATAAATTTTAAACTTCTATCGTATGTTTTAATACATACGGGGTCCTTGATAATTTTAGTTGAACTCTTAAGAGTATTTTTGAACCCCTATCTATCATAATAAAATATACTAACCACCCGTTGAAATTATGAATATCTGCCTTAAAAAGTGGTAATTTTCTGACGATTTCTTTTATCCGTAGAAGAAATTAGTTTTGTGATTAAATATAACCTCTTCGTAATAAAGCATCAGTTTATTTAAAACCCTTTCAATCTTCTTTAAGTTGTGCAATCACATATGTACAGTAAAATTTATTGGAAATTAGTAGATTGATTCTTTATTTTGTACATTGATTAAGAAAACATGTCAATACGAATCGACAGCCAATGTTTTGAGGATGGCTCTGGTAAAAGGTTAAAATGATAAAGAGATAGCTAATCCAGAGTCTGGTATAATAATAAATTTTTATGAGAAAGGACTAGCAAAAACGTTGCTTAGTATTAAGTACAATTTCGTTTTACACAAGTTACAACAAAATGCTTTATTGATATGTGCATAATATTTGATCATTTATTTGTGATACAGATTTGATATTGCGAAATTTTATTTTCTTATCATTACAGTTGACAAACGATTGGTGGTAAAAATGAAATAAAAACAATTAAGTACATACATCGTTATGTAAAGAATAATGCAATCACACATTGTCCATAATAAAATTTATCAAACTTTTGTTTCATTGTATAAATAATAATATAGATATTAAGCAATTAGTCATATGTGTAATAAGAAATATTGAGCCAATTATTCAATTCAGTGACCGATGTACAGGTGCAATATATCAACAAGCACAATAATTGTAATTTCATTCTGTTTAAAATACGAAATTTTTTACGTACCTACGAAGAATGAAAAAATCTTCAATTCTACAAATGATTGGTTCTGGTTGTATATCCATTTCATAGTAGTAATTAGCGTACAGTGATGTGATTCATATATGCATCTTACGCAAACTAATAATTATATTATCATAATTAATATGTAACTATCTTAACTACTTATGTATTTTCTGCATTTTCATTGAAAGGTAGTAACTTTTTATTCAAAGTCATTTTAGTAAACATTTAAACCTCGAATTAAAACATTCATATATTGACTTTTGAGTGATTTATGAATTTGCGTCCAAAGACATGGATTTGCGTGATATTTTTTCCCTTTCCAATATCTCTAACACATCTATTGAAAACGGAGTGTAGAGACAACGATAAGCAAAGTATCGGTTCTTTCATACCCTATTGTTTCTAATATTCTTTTTAATTTAAAAAGAGTTCAACTCCTGGCACAGTCAATATTAAATGATTAATTTACTATTTGATATTTCAAATCGACAGTGTGTAGTTTCCTAGAGTTTTATATCAAGTGATTTTAAAATATATATATCTGACGCTTTATCATTAATTGACTGTTACACTATTTTTTTTATAAAATAAAACATAACGTTGATATTATAAAGTGCATCGTAGAATCTTCTTATAGCCTTTGTTGTAAAATATTTTTTTTTAACTTGTAGCTTACATATTCAGTGTACTTGTGTATTTAATAATATGCTTATATTATTTATTTATCAGTAATTACAGTTATTATCGAAATTTATTTTTAGTTTGCTATCCTACTCCTAGTTTGTCTTCTCATTAGAATTATGATAGAAAATAAGAGCAACTAAGTGTATCGGAAAGCTTGCATGGTGTGAAGTAAATTATAATTATGTCATCGTTTTGTGTTTTTAGGTGAAATAGTACAATTTTTACTTTATGACAAGTATATGTGTATTATTTATGTTTATTCTAAGTTTGATACTTAAAATTAACTGCTAGGTTTGGTTTTGTTAACTGAATTTGTTGTCTTTAAGCAAATAAAATCATGACGTAGCAAGCATTCTATATATTATATTTTTAGTTTTTTTCACACGACGTGATAATTTATTCGCTCGTGCAAAAATTATTTTTCATGTTGGCATCTTGTCGAAATTTAAACTTATCAATATGCAAAGAATGAAGCAAATATCTGGAAAGCAAATCTACGAGCGTTGAATTGACAATGCCAATTATTACATCTCTTAATATTTATTATTATATTTAACAGTGAAATTAATGTGAAAAAACGACATTCAACTCTTCTACTGTAACATATTCTTTTTCTATATACAAAGTCATAAATATACAAATTTTAAATTTATAAAAAGTATTCTGTAAGTAATGGATTTTTAATCTATATCTGATATATTGCTCAATAAAACAACCACTGATCTAGAAATAATAATTTGCTATCTAAATAAGATAGGTATAACATATTTTGTAAAGTTGAGCAACTTTTACATTTTCGTAGTAATCTTATAAATCTATATATTATATTTTGGAGCATGTATCGCATTACAATATAGATTCGTCTGAAAATACCAACATAATGAAATCTCAAGATATGAAATTTCATCATATTTTTAGATAAAAATAATAAAATTACATAGCATTTAATTATTTATGTATATATAAATATGTACATATAATACAATAAACAATGTACATAAAATTATATTTTCACATTTAATAACAATATTCCAATTAGAAAATTTTCTTCTTCGTTGTAGGAATTGGGAAATTCTTATAACATTTCTGGTCTTATAAGCAGTATTATTTAAATCATTTAAATAGCTATACAGTCCATAATGATTGTAGAGCTAATATTACTGCTTTTAATTTTTTACAATATTTTTTTGTATAAATTTTGTGTGTATTTTGTTTTCGTTAGTTTTTTTTTTGAATATTTAATTGGACAATAAAATAGTGGTTTTCTTACCGCTTCTCCCTCCATTTCGTAACTCCTTCCGTAAATCATTGTATTTGCTGTCACGCAAGTCCTTTTAACACTTAAATAAATCGCAATCCGAAAGTCGACGTTTGACTTTAAGAAAAGCAGCAGAGCGAAAGTTCACGTCAAACTTTGTCAAAGCAACATAAATCGGCCAAATCTCCACTGCAAACGTTTGAATGTTTCGTTATACCTCACAAAATCACGGCACATAACTTTTTCAATCATTAAATACAGTATTTCACGGGTTTAGATTAAAGTAATCAGAGGTTTTTGTATTATTATTTCTAATGGACAACAATCCACTCCCGCTCTGGCGCGATCTCACGAATATAATGACGCGAAATAAAGTTTTCAAACGCGTCCACCGGTCGAGCGACTCTGTCGACCCACTTACTTCTCGTTGTCTACTTTCAAATCTCTACGTCGGATGGCGCTAACGGCGTTTCGTGATTTAAAATGGCGGTAAAGTAAACACTACGATATTATGAACTGAAAGAACATTATTTTTTGGAAAATCACTATTAATTTTACAAACAACAAAATAAACATAAAATATATGTTCTTCTCTCAACTGTGCCTGTTTTTTTTTACAGTAAATCTTGTTATCCACATATAAAATTACCGAGTAATTAAAACAGTGGAAATCGCTTAACATGAAATATCGGTAAATGTGTAAATGCTTCCGCCAAAATCATTATTTTATTTTAAATTAAGATTAAAAAATATCTTTTTAGAAGAACAAAATTATATCATATATATATATTTACGTGTTCGACCCTAAATTGCTAACGTTTTATAACTTTATTACTTTACGACATTGACACTCCCTATTTTTATCACGTAGTGCCAAATATGTGATATGTTTTTTTCATTTTCGTCGTCTACACAATCAGTTCTATGGGTAAGTAGTAGGGCTTCCAATCCTGGGACCCCAGTCAATTATTCAATCCCGTAATACCTGGATTGATATTTAGACATTCGCGGGATTTCGAAATTCACTGTAAATGCTAAAAAATAATTCAAGGTTCAATTTAAAACTCCCAAATTAACTACAACGTGTACCTCGGTTTGTTCGAATATTTTTTATAATACATACATAATTAATATAACTGTATTGTCCTCCTTCTCATATTTCGCAACAGCCGTTTTTAAACAATTTAAAATGGAGGACAAATTAGGACCGCTTCTTAAATGAATGGAGGACGATATTTTAAAGACGAATTGAAAGACATGTCCTTTTTTTGGATACCATCTGGAAAAACCTACCATAATAATTCAATAAATAAAATATATCATTACTTTGATCATTACGTATTTTTTTAATTTTTTTCTTTTTTTTGTTAATGACTGTCTGATTTTAAATCTACAAAAAAAAACCATTCCAATGCCCAAAAAAAAATTAAAATATATATACATTCCAATTGAAGCAATAATGGGTAAAAAATTAATTTTAAATGTACACTTTACCACATGAAATTACACTTAATGACCAATCCCGGGATAATAAAAAGGGTCCGGGATATGATACCCTAGTAGGCATCAAACAACAGTGAAAATTACACCTAAAATAGTAGTCCCATCCAAGTTTTTAAGAAGATACATGCAGTCGTTACTGTGCAATTACGTTATGAAGCTTTAAAATGCTCTTCTGTAACATCTCATTCATGCAGATACGGTATTATACGTATGGAGTGTCGACAAAACTACCTATTTCGATTGATTTTTAGGATAAGCCCATTAAATCTCGGTACTTTAAAATTTAATCACCCTCTCTGTAAAAAATTTGATGTATATTATAAATTCTTAAGATACGTATCATTCAATACCGCGTAATAACATGGGATGGAGATTTCTATGTATGGTATTACGCGAAGAGACATTAAAACAAAACTGATTGATTGCAGCACAAACTATAGTGGCAGACATGATCAAACGTGTCGAGAAACTTAGATAATGGACAGGACATTTTGATCGCATATCAAATAATCGATGAGAAACATCCAATGATATCTTTGAATTCACTGAAATTCCGTAATTAGAAGGTTGTACGAAAATATAAAGTAACACAAGAAACAAAGAGATAAACTACACAATAATTTATCCTGTAATAGAAAAGTAACACTTTTCTAATTTTTAAAAATAGCCCTCAATTTAAAAGATGGATTTTTATTTCAACACCAGCATTTTAAGTGATGCAGTTTACGTGTCTAATTCAACCAGAGAACAGATGCAGGGTGTAAAATGACATCAGTTCAATGTTCAATCAACGCCGACATTGTTTCAATAAGAATAATTATTATTTATTATATCCAAATGTGTACGCACGTTAAATTTTTATCGTCAAATTAATATTTTAAAGATATATCTACTTTTGATCTAAGCCGACAATTATGCTAAATTAAAAAAACAAAAAGTTTGTTCACATGAATAAACATTTAAAAAATATTTTATTTTTGGATCAGTTGCAACAGTGAGAAACTACATCACCATGACTTAACTAAAAACTGCTGCTTATATAAAATAAATATTATTCATACGTAAATACTAAGACTTTGAGAAATATTGTCACCAATTTAAAATGTATCATTTAACTTGACCTATTTATAAAAACCGCACTGTGAATTTTTTATTTTTAATTCGGTGCAAAGATTCCAATAAAATTCTGAAAATTTTTACGTAAGTTCACTTGGTTATATCCATATT
The DNA here is from genome assembly GCA_022494535.1 of Himalopsyche phryganea. Lineage (NCBI taxonomy): Eukaryota > Metazoa > Arthropoda > Insecta > Trichoptera > Rhyacophilidae > Himalopsyche > Himalopsyche phryganea. Next base: position 1,750,148 of record JAGVSL010000127.1, on the reverse strand, counting down.
TTGTGAACTCATTGTGAATTTCATAAAAGCCTTGACATTCAAGGCTTAAAGGGACGTTGATTGATATTTTGAATGTAAATCACATTTTCTTTATCATTTATTCTATACCTCTATTTTCAACTCTCAAAATAAACATGAGAACTTAAAAATTTTGCTTAAATTAAATTTATAATAAAAGCAACTACATATAACTTTTTTTTAAATTTCAATAACAAAACCAGTTTCAATTAGTCTTATCATTTTATAATATCTTATTTTTAATAGACCAGACCAGTCTTTAGGCGTAGATGTAGACGTTTTATTATTATCACATACACATGTAGGAAATTTTATCATGGCTTAAGCGTGCGCGGTATATTGTATATAAACAATACACACAGTTCCGACGTGACGCAAACTCGAGGCAAACAAACAACAATCAGTACGCCAATATGGAAACTAAAGAACAGCTACTTTAGACATTCAGTATTTCAATTTCAACACCGTCATCTATGACGAGGGTTCCCATTAGTTATGCAATATAATCTGATTAATATCTTGATGACAAAACCTGACTATTAATATTTATTTTATTATATCTATAATATATAGCAGAATGTAGGTACATGTATAAATCTGTCCCTTCACAAGAACTCCGCCCAAACGTTGAACAAGAGACATTCTAGTTTCAATTTCTAGGTCAACCATACTTTTTTCAACTTTTAGCATTACTATTAATTGATCGACTATATTTTGTGAGTGTTCAATGAAGTACGGTCCACGGTGATATTTCCAACTTCTAACATTCAACATTAACCAGCACCAAAATAACGCCAACGTCTAAATGACTTAATTTTAGCGCTCTCTATCCTGGGCGAAGTCTGGTAATAAATACTAGTACCAAAGTTTTCAACACATTCTTAATATTATGTAATTTTCCCAGCAATTTGGATCATATTAATTTCACTAAATTTTATATTGTTAAAGACCTTGATAATTTCATGTATTATCATTGTAATGAATTGACGAACACTACTTGATTTACCAATATAACAGATATGTTTTAAAAGAAAAAAATGATTTGCCAAATTAACAATCGTGTTATGAATAAAAAAATGCTATAAACACACTTAGTATTCTAATAAATAAAATAAAAAATCAAGAGTGACAAATAGGTTGATAGAAGCATTATTTTGTTCAAAAATAATCTTTTTTTTTGTATAATCTATTTAAATTTATTATTTAAACGTTTTTGTGATTGTCTGGCGTCATTGTGAAATAGAATTATGAGAGTATACTATCAACATACATTATTTCTTGAGTAATATTTGTAGAATAAAAAAGTATACATTTAAAATAAAAACTAATTTAATAAAAGTTACATTTGTAACTTGTACAATACTTCTACAATACTTCTACAATTAGATTACCACTCGTTCTTAATTTAAAAAACATCTGTCGTGTTTTGACTACACATGAATAATGAAATATGAAATGAAGTGAAAATTAATTATAAGTCCATCGCGGTATAAAGATCTCGTACGTCAAGGGTACAATTATCAGGCATAGATCCCTACACGAAGATCAAACTTATACCTTACAGATTGTTGTGAATTACAGCTGGATAATTTATTTTGAGAATACGGAAGTTAAATAAGCATTTAGGCATCGCATTAAGTTCAATTTTATTTTCAAATTCAATTGTTGTCTTGAAGCATTAAAAATAAATAACTATTGATAAAATGAAGGATGATTCACAGTAAGCGTTAACACGCGTTTTCTTTATAAATAATATTTTTCTTTTGTTATGGTAATCATAGTCATGTTTTATTCTTTTATTCTACAATATCGATCGGGCGTCTGTAAAACATTTTGAAAAATAATAATTTTCCTTAGCAACGACTTTTGTCATAAAATTATTCGAATCTTTGGTTGTTTGTCTCACTAGGAATTTGGCATTTTATTAACAAAATCTCCATAACTCGTTATGAATTCCATTCTTTTTGGTTTAATGTTGACATTTCTTGTTTTTGAATAAAAATAATGTATTTTTAATAGTATTTCTTACTGTTTATAATATTGCATTACAGCTTGTTTCTAAAACATAAGCATTGTTAATCCTATTTTTCATATTATATTTAATGATGTAGATCTTTTTTCATAACGCAAACACAAAAACTGAATTAATAATAAGGTAAAAACCAGCAAAGTATTTCAGAAGAATTATGTAATTCGGTAACTATGTTGCCAAAAAAGTCATCAACTGTATTATAAAACTTCGTAAATTGCAATACTGTGCTTTTATTTGCCTTGGCTTAATAGCTCTCTGCAAGCTAAATTCTAATACAACCAAAACACTGAATTAATAAACTTGAATCGCTTCTTGTTTTGGTAAAATATCATGACATCTTACTGATTAAGTTAGTCCGGAAAATGAACGTATTGTAAAAATTGAATTATTGATTAACACCTTATTCATATCTTTAAAACCAATACTACCTGAAAATATCAACTTCGGAATCTTCATACTGTTGCTCTTCTGAGTATAAGTCATATTGTACGAGATATTTAGAATCCAGCATCATACAAATCACTAATTACTCACTTATATGTTTTTGATCGCGTTAAGCTCATTGAAAATTGATCTGTAGCTTCCGTGATACCTTCTTTAACATGGATATTGAAATATTCAATGACTTCTGGGTGACTAACTATAGCCGTAAATTATCAACGTACATAATGTAGATATCGATTCAATACTGTGTGAAAAGTATTGCTTGTTGTATAATAATGCGTCAGATGTCGGCTGTCCATAAATGAACCACACAAAAATACCCTCTTCGGTTTTTTTCATTTCATGAGTATGTCATAAGTTTACGCTCCTGCCATACTTGGACAGTATAAAATTAGTAAACCATACATTATTCTTAATAATAATTAACTACATTATAATCTTCCATGTTTGACTGTGAGAATTATTTTTTAAATGAAGAATCTAGGTTCTACTCTTGTATTGAATAATGTTTTTCCTGCTACATGATTGGATAAAAATTACATAAAACAACTGAAATTAACATATTGAAAGTCAAAATTTAAATTGTGATTTTATCTCGATCATTTTATTTAATGACGGCTTATAAATGAAATGACACTAAATAAATAATGAATCTTTTTCTATAAGGGAGCGGTCAATTGCTTTAATGAGCCTATTATTTTTTTTATCGTATATTCAACAGAACTTGTTAGAAAGATGGCTTTAAGACATCTTTCTATCTTTAGTATTTTAAAAAATAAAACCCAATTCATTCGTACTACTTCCATATGTTTATAATGATCAGGACCGATTTCGTTCACCAAGAGCATTATCAACTGATAAAAATACAAACATAACAGGCCTATTTATATAAAATTGAGTGTTAAAAATTAATGTATATAAAACGATAACTTCATGAACTAAGACAAGAAATTACTGATTATCAAACAAATTATAATAAACCAAACAAAATAGTCTACAATTAAAATGTTAAGGACCTCTTACAAATCAATAAATACTAATCTGAAATCACAAATATTTCCACAAGTCCATTAACTGAACAAATTTTTTTAATGACATTACTGATGCATTAAGCGAAATAGTCGATTGGGAAAATTTTAAGAAGAAATTAGTGAACCATTTAAAAAAAATGAATATTAAATATTAACAATAAACAGCCATCGTAAGTGGAGAACGCAGAGCAGTTAGGAGCATCCACCAAATTGTTATATCTGATAAACAAAAATAGACCTGTTATGTTTGTATTTTTATCAGTTGGTAATGCTCGTGATGAGCGAAACCGGTCCTGATCATTATAAACATGTAGAAGTAGTAGAAATAAATTGTGTCTTATTTTTTAAAACATAATGTTTTTCCACCAAGAATTGACAGTTAACACCTTAAAAGTGACACATATAGTAGTCAGCCTACCATTCAGGCCATACTACGACTTTAGGATCGGATGGGCGCAAAATTTTTTAGACATCACAGGAATAAGTGCATTTACACACAAATCCATACATCAATTGAATTAATTCTTATTAAAAAAAATAATGAAGACGTAAATATTGTATTAATATACGCAATACTTATGTCTACAGAATAACACAAATTATATTCGTGCTACATTCAATTTTTCAGTGAAAGCAGAATTTCGTAATGCGTCATTATATTATTAATTAAAATTCTGTTTTTCCTTAAATTAACGTCATTGTTTATAAATTAACTGAAAAAAAGTTGATATCACTTTTACACATAAAGAATTCTTGTCCAGTCATTAATTACACTTTGCTGAATGATGTAATTGTATGGACTAATATTTTCAATTTGGCTTTTTGTTATAGTTAATCTACTTTTAAAAGAATTAGTTTAATCAAAATATTTATCAAAATATTGTAGGTATATATAAGGCTTTACATCAAATCACTGGACGAGGCAACTCATTATTGGCCATGGTGATTTCGCTGGGTTTTTAAGCTTGGCTGGTTAGTGGACAGACCACCATTGAAATGTGGCAGTATAAAGCAGGATGCTGAACCAACACGTGGTGTAATTTATTACATGAGGAAACGGAAAAACTGCGCAAGTCAGTCCAATCGTCTCTTGGACCGATCGGCCACCCAGAATTGATGGCAGATAAGGAAAATTATCTGGTCTTTAAAAAATTTGCGGAGTACTGTGGAGAGGGAGTAAATTCATAAAAGCTTTTCGTTTATATAGAAAGATTGATTAAATATATTCAAATTACGATAAATAATCAATACGTTCTATTATTCAAATTACTTATAAGTAATCGAAAAAAAAATAAACAGTATATTGATTTACGATTACTTAAAAAAAAACACAAATTTACACATTATTAAAATAATATTCTAAAAATGATCATAAATATTATTAGTATAAGAATCCGTGGTCGTGTGGCTCACTGGTTTGAATACAGAAGGGACATTTTCATAAATTGATGTCTAAAACTCTCTCCGACCCATCCGATCCTAAAAATAGAGCGAATGAGTGCGATTAGCTAATAACTAGTCGTATGCTCGCTTTAAAAAAGAGATTATGAGCAGCTAAGTAACAAGTACAAAAAAAATTCTGTTAAGAGTCCATATGATTCATATTGGAGGCATACATGAGAATAAATATGAATGTTTGTGAGTACTGAAGTTTTTTTAAAATTGATAATTTTTGTTCTTTTAGTGAATGTTTAAAAAACAGTAAAATTTATCAGTAATTTTTAATTCGTTTCAGGCACACGATAAAATAAAACCATACAATTTACATATCATTTCAACATTTAAATGAGTGGTTTGTTTTTTGTAATTTAATAACTATTTTGATTTTCTGTAATAAAAGAATGTCGAAACTGTCAAGCTATAATATAACCGCCGTAATTTTCAAATTATCATAATACTAGTTTATTGAATACAGTAGCTGCTGAGGCTCGATAATCCTTTAATTCTATGATTCATAATTTATAAATTTAATGTTTAAAAAATATTTTTGCGGTTGAAAAACTATAAAATAAACAAATAGTACGCAATTCAAATCGTCTGGAATTATCTTGAATCTTAAAAAATGAAAATGTTTTTAAAAAGCTTATCGATTTGGAATCAGTTGAAAAAACTGTCGAGACTCGTAACGACGGTAAAGTATTTGAAGATTCTTTTTTTTTAATATTAAAAAAATAACAAAATTTTGTCTTTTTTTCAGATTAAAGTAAACAAACTATTTCTCCGTTCTTATTTTGAGGAAAAAAATAAAAATGATGTTAATATCCATTGATGCTGATTTATTTTTACAGCACAATAATTATCCAATAAAAGTTGTATTATAATTAATTAATTGAACTAAATCCTATCCACGAGTACCCAGATAATTGATTCCGAAATGGTACATTTGTCCCCGTATTTTTTTTGTCAGCATGTCCACTTCCAATGTGGAGCATATGGATTCGTAATAGAGCTTATATCAACAGAAGTTATTTTTCGAACTGCGTTTTACTCTACTGGCTCAATCTGTCTTTTTCGGAGAGTGGATAGAGTAAGGATAGTTAGCTAATCACTCACGTTTTTTAGGATCGGATGGGTAAGAGAATGCTTAAATATTCACATCTTCAAAAAAAGCTATTAATAAATCAATTTATGGAACTGATTCGAGCTTGTCAACTCTGCAACCAAAACCAATGACGTTGACCACACGGCTATAAGCCAGCAATCAGCAATGTATTTTTGATGTCGTATAAATTATAATTGATTAGGTGGATTTCAAGTTCTGTAAGATTTGAAAAACTTATTTGATCGATCATCGGTGTTGTTTTTAAAATGAAAAGACGCTTACAAATAAATATATGTAGCTTTGTTTTTGTTTGATAAAAATATATTGGTTTATACAAACTATAATATATTATACAAACATATAATTTAATTCTGTACCTGTTAAATAGTTATATTACTATTTATATTGAAATATTTCTTAATTCCAGAATAATTTTATGAAACTTCACGATCTGGAAAAAGACTAAAAAAATATCATATTTTTCATATTTTCAAAAAATATGAATTTTATAAAAGTCATATTTTTTTTTCAGTTACAAAAAGTTTTCAAATAACATATAACTCATTTAAATGGTTGTTAGTTGTTATGTGAAAAAACATTAATTCAAATCGTCGGCTAAAAACTAATCTATATTTTTTTAGAAAAAAACTTTATTCGATTAATCTGGTTATTTAATATCTGCACGTGCTTTTTCTATCAGCTACCTAGATTCTAGGAATATTTCAAATATAATTAATAATTATTGACTTGATAATAAGTTGATATTAAATTGGATTTTATAGTTTTTTTTTTCATTTTACAGAACGAATTTATTTCCTTAAGTGAATCAGAAAAAAACGTTATATTGTATGCTTATTGGATAAAGAAATACATGGAAAGTTGTTATGTAATACTTATATAATCGTATTCTAAAGTACCATGGCAACAGATTATAGATAACCTATCCTAATATTGGTATTAATAATTTATAGTTTATATAAGTATAAGTATTTTATTCAACAATGTCTACTTTTCTAATAGATCGTATGGATAAGTTTCCTGATTATTAATGATTCTATGGACCAGGGATGCTTAATAAAATTTGATCGGCGTTTCAAAATAAGCCATTTTTTTTTTTTTTAAATTCGTGGCGCGTGTCATCCTCATTTAGATACATATAAAATAATCTTGATCATATTTATTGAACATAAAAAAACATCAAAAAAAATATTAATACGTATGTAGAAAAATTGATAACTTTATTTTTTTATTGAACACGCTGATATGTTGTTGATTGCAAAATAATATATGCTGCTTAATCTTCCTTTGTCAAGCTATTTCTAGTATTTAATTGTACATGATTCTATCTAGAAAAAATACTTTCACATGGGTACGTTTAAGAAAAAGTGATCAACAACGAGACTGTAGAACATATAAATATAAAAGTATCGGGAATGCTTTTACAATTTTTTTAAATATTATGGCATAACGTAAAAGCAACTGTGCAGTGTTGTTACATACATCAACATAATACTGCATTTATTTAATATTTTTTCCACTTTGAACATATGGGTAATTATTTAAAAATTTTAAAGATTTTTTTTGACGTGCCATCGAAAAAAATTCGGGTGCCAAGTTCGACACACGTGCCACGTATCTGCCATCGCTGCTATGAACAAATTTTGAATATTGGAACGTCTCTATTATAGCCATTTAAACCTTAGATAAGCGTGTATAGTAAAGTACCGAATCAATAGTATTAATAGAAACATAGATTCTATCGTGACTGCTCTGTATTTAAACAATGAACATAGACTCATGAGCGAGTATTTAAACAGTGTGTGTATTTATGAAAGCTCGCTACTTACCATATTTCAACATTCTTTCTCACATAGGGCTGGATAGAAAATTATGTTTGAAGAAAATATTTAGCATTACAGCTAATGTCAATGCGCTAAATATTTTAAAATTGGAAAATCATACGTGATAAACTCGATGATAATTTTTTAAATCACATCGCATACACACGTTTCCAAAACTTCAAATTTAAATTGACCTTGTGATCAGGTGATCGCTTGGGCAAAGCTCTTTCCACTAGTCCACAGAGGCCGACAGTATATATTAAAGTCACAAGAAATATTCAATTAATTACTTTTCATTCCTAGACATCTGCTGGTAATCTTCCCTATATAATAATAATGACTTATGTTGAATAAAACATCCAACTAAAAACTCAATTCAAAAACAATTTATGCATTTAACCCAACTACCAAATAGACCCAGTGCTAGCATCATTATTACTATTTGGTATGCAGTGTACAGCCTGAATGCTGCAGTAAAATTTGTTATCGATGTATTTCAAATAAAAAAAAAGAAATCATCACTTCCTAATAGTAAAATGCCAAAACTTTTTTTATTCGTAAATAATGAACGGGGTTTTTCGCGTAATCTTTATCAACTCCCTCTATAAATTCTTTTTTTTTATGCAATTGCGTCATCGCCTATCTACTATTGACTCATATTTGGTCATAAATTATAAAATAAGATTGATTTTATTACACAACGAACCAACATTAGCAGGTAGTATTTTTTGTCCACAATAAGTGTATAATTATTTCATTTTACAGATTGCCAACCAAGCATACAAATTTAAGATTTTTACTAAGAATGGAAAACGAAAAAACAAAGTATACCCAGAAATATACGAAACTCGATAAATTGGTTCTATTTTTTATACTATCAAATTTCCATTCAATTTCATGAAGAATAATTTGCTATTTACAATGACTTCACCGTTCTTATATAACTACTAAGAATACGTGGTGCTTTTTTTGTTACTGTGATTAGCATCATTGTAATTTTTTTGTCCCTCCACAAACCACGATGTCACGAATAAAAAATTAAATTAACACTTCATAATATTAAGCATAATGCAGAGCTTTACGCGACAGATTTATAAAAGTTATGCATAACACGGTCGCGGGGTGAACCCCTCGACTATTTTATATATTAATTGTCTATATATATGAATCGTTTCTGCTATAATCCTAGTGATTGCAATTTTTTCATTAGCTACAATACTTCGCAGATTATGTATACATATTTTAGTCACTGGAAAATACACGTTACAAACAGAATATTATATTTTCTCATAAACTTGATATGTTTATATGCAAACTTTAGTACTTTTTTTTTACAACCATATGAAACATACAGCTTCATAATGGAGTTATCTCAATAGAAGTTTTTCTATGAGAGCTGCTTGTTACTCAGTTTTTCAACCTCTATTTGTTCAAAGAAGGTAGGAATAGAAGGATAGGGCTAGAACAGGACTAGTGGCTAAATAATCGCTTTCGCTTTCACCACGGCTTAGGATCGGATGGGTGGGATTTTAGGTATCACAAACAACCATGCAACTAGCAGAATTCCGAAATCAATTTGTGAAACAGTCCGTAATGTCATTCAAACTTGAGAGCACCGCAACCTAAGCCAACGACGTTGACAACTCAACTACTGACCCAGAAAGAACGTATATTAAAAGAAGAAAAGAATTGTCAACTTAATTTTGCAAGATTTTCTATGGTAACCTTGTGGAAATTCATTCTTAATATAAAATTAAAATCGAAAACTTTGTTATTCCACTATCTGTGTTACTATATAGGTGTGACACGTGCTTCCCTACTTTGAAAAACATTTTCAGACTATCTCTATTGTAAGATTTTTATTTACAACTAGTCGTCACGTAATTATATTGCATATTCTAACAATGTAGATACTCTCATTAATAAATTAGCTTCTGGGTGGTATAAATGTAATAATTAATTATTAGATTATTAGATAAAATGATACAAATTAATAAAACAAAACAAATTATTCTAATCAATTACATACAATTTCTGAGATCATTTTTGAAATTATTGACCTATAAATTTTCGAATGCCGGAAAACTTTTGTATTGAACAAAATGATGTCATAATACTGTCAAAAAACATAGTATTTTACCATCTTGGGCTTGTGCAGCCAAATATCTCAAAGAAAATAATAATATATTGTGAATATATTATATATATATTGCAAAAAGACTCTTGTTAAAGATTTCGTATCCGTCTCAATCATTTTTTAATCTACAATTCATTTATTATTTTTATCATCGTCATAAGTTCAATACTGAATTATTTTTTTCCTTTTTAATCTGCAATATCTTGCGTTTTTTCTGATAAAAAAACTTCTTTACATAATTGATACAACTGTTTTTATTGATTACTATTTTTTTAAACTATGTCCGTTCCCAATGTGGAGTATATGGCTTCATAATGAAGGTATCTTAACAAAAGTTTGTTTCTAAGAGGACTGCTTGTTACTTAGTTGGTCAACCTCTCTTTTTAGAAGAGAGTAGTGATAGCAGAAAATCGGCTCGTTTTAGAATCGGATGGGTGGAAGGGGATTTATACAACACAACCAACCATGCTGTTGAGCACAAATCCATAAATCGATTGAAAAATCATTTTATGAAACTATCAGTACTGGGATTCAAACCCGTGAAATCTGGATTGAAGTCAACGACGTTGACAATTGCACCACGGACTCTTACGGATTTTATTAATTATATAATATAGTATAATTAATAAAATTTCCGTATATAACTTTTTGTATCTAATAATTCAAAAAAAATGTTTTTAGTTTCATTAGTAGTATTGTTTTCAATAATTATTATTATTGTTACTGTTATTATGTTTGTGAAACGCATGGCGCATTGGTGTCAGCTGTAATGCCATGCATTTCAATTTTTTAAATATACAATAAATAAATAAATAATTAAATCAATATAACATATTTAGTATTTCTAAGCATTTAATTATCTTTCCATCTTATACATATAAACATTTCGAAAGAAAAAAAGGATTAATTCATTTCTAAATTAAGCTAGATACTTGAATTTCAAATACTGAAAAAACCAATCACATATTATAATAAATAATTATTTACATGTTTCCTTGGATACAAATTTTACCCTAAGATGTAGGAGGAGGGGTAGCGATAGGATAGAACGATATGACTTAGATAAGACTACTATTCAGTTAATCGTTGTATGAAGGTGTCCATTCAGGACTTGGAGCCCATGCCAACATCAACGGAATGGAACAAAGGGCTACAGAACAGTAATCTATGGTAACAGAAAAATGGGGTAAGTTACCACCTTGTTCCGGTTCCGAAAATCACTTACAAGTCTTGTCGCTTCTTCTTAGGTCGTGTCAACAATTTGATGCTTCATCGGCTGCAAGCTGCAACCTATGGATACAAGTTACTGACCTTCCTGGACACTTCCTGTGATTTAATTCGTTTGCAAAAGCGACTGGTTGATATTATTGTGTTGGCACCTAAATGTCTATCAGTGTGCAAATAAATTTAAAATATAAATCGTGTCCTTTCCAAAAACGATAGCGTGCGTATAAATTCAATTTACAAACTATTTTTTTCTATTTAAAAAAAAACATTCGTAACCTTGAAAGTATTATTTTATTAAACTTTATTTAAAATATTGCCAAAAATTAATCTTCGTATGGCGTACACTCTTACTTACCTTATCTTACGCCATACTTTGCTTGCAATCCTTGTCAGAGTTGAAAGGCTTAATATGAATTGATAAAATAAGGATTATTTTATCTCTTATTCTGAAAAAAAGGACTATATTCGATAATGCTTTACAAAGTGTTGTGTTAATATGCATTATCCAATCAAATTCTACGAAAAAAATAAGTGAACTGTCATAAACGCACCCTTAAGGTCACTAAGTCACCGTTGACTATTAATTGTGTGACTGACATCTTGATTTTTTCATTTCTACGCGTGACAAATTTACCTGAATTCATATAGATTTCTCGCGTAATTTATCATTCAATAAATATAGAATGTATACTCTTTGTCGTTAGCAGGTGTACATCAATATAATAAATAGATTTACTTTAAGATATCTACTGGGGTGGTTTGATGGAACTTCAATATCAAATTTTGAATTGTTGAGATTTTTTACATTCTCATGTAATTCGTCACTCACGTACAAAATCTCAACAATTCAATATAAAAATAGATTTACTTTCACTAAATGTTTAAGCTTCTTAAATGGATTATCTAATATAAATCGTAAGCATGATAATGTAATTTAAAATCACTGTATTATAAACTGTAAATTATTTTAAAAACCATGTCCACTCCCAATGTGAAGCATATGGCCTTTTAACATCTCAACAGAAGTTTTTCTACGAGAACTGTTTTTTAGTCAGTTACTCAACCTCTCTTTTTTGAAGACAGTGGGGATAGAAGGAAAGAGCTAGGACTCTTTCTAGAATTTTTTTCCAGGTGGCAATGTCACCTGTAAAAGTAGACAGACAGAGAGTATGTGTGTGTTTGATGTGCGTAAAAAATCGCACAACATCTACGGCCATACACACACTCTTTCTCTGGGCATGTAGTGACAGAGAGAGTGCATTACAGATGGACATATAAATCAAGATAAATATATATTGAAATAAAATACATGAACTTACTTTAATGAATGGCTCTAAATCTTTTATGTGTATTTTGTAAATATAATTATCTTTCTATATCGATAATTGAACAACATTTGTACTAGATATAGAATAATTTTATTGGTTTTATGCGCAGTTCAAAAAGAGTTAATTTATAAAAGAGGTGGAAGTTCTTTGTCTGTAAAGCTTTGCGACCTTGTAAACGACCTTACGTTAGAATGTATAGCAGAAAACTGTTTTATCAATCATTAACAATATGTCATAATTACAAGGCTCAATTCTACCGACAAAAAATGAATGGTTCAATTCGCTTTACAGCATAGACAGGTAAAATAATTATTCTATTTGAAAATGTTTTTATACGACCGACTTCCTTCTGAGTAGGGAAAAAATTAGTCACGATGTGATATCGTATTAGGTATTTATGAACAGCATCGACTAATTTGATAAACGTCTGTTTCCTTACAATTTTGATTGAGTAATGATAATAATAAATTATACAAACGTTTGGTCGATAAAAGGTTAGTAAAGTCATTACCTAAGCACCTAAAAGATCTCGTATCGTAACTCGAGAACGTAAATCTAACAATTAAAGATTATCTTATTCAAATAGACGAATATCGTCCCAAGAAGTGCTCTATTAATTATAATACGAAAAAACATATCTTTAATTAATCTTTTCTCCACTATCAAGGTGGATGTAAATTTGCAAGCGTCCGAGGCACTGTTTTAACATACTTTTTGAAACCATCATAACAGTATTATTTCTCTAAAATTGAAGGATTTTTTTATACTGTACCGTTTATTAATTCTCGCGCATTCATTTAAAACATATGTCGTCATTTAAATAAATTGCAAAATTGTAGATCTGCATATGTGTTTTTGACTTTTTGTATCATAAATACTGCAAAAATTACCCTTAAGTGCATGCAGGTAACTAATAAAAAGCAATTAATAAAAAATATTGTTTAGTACATATATTTAGTTTGAATTGTTAAATTTTTGTACATTTCCATGTATTTCGTCACTAATTAACCCGGGAAATGTACAAATTTCAACAATTCAAATTTGATATTGAATTTCCATCAACCCTCGACCATCGACCCTAAGTCGAATTTAAAATTAAAACATTTAGTATTAATGATGTGTTTTTAATTTTTGCTTTCATTCGATAAAGCCATTTTTAAAACTGTTTTTATGCTCCTCGGAAATAATTTTTTTGCAGAAATGCAATATCACAATGGAAATAACAATATAATGCGCGTAGCATTGCAGGCTCATAAACTAATCGCGCATAATATGATGAGTATAGCAGCGATTGGGTCAACGAAAAAAATGAAATTATTATTCAATGGAAATTGTCATTTAAAATTACGAAAATTAAAAAGCCCTGTTTTTTCAAATGGTGAAAGCTTGAAATCGTAGTTCAATATCTGTATGATTTAACTTATAGAAATAATTTTTCTCTTCTATGAAGGTCTTTCAGTGTCTCATACAAGACCTATTGCAAGGCGTCCTTGCGAATCGCTGGAAAGCATTAATATTTATTACCAAAGTTTTTATTATACATATTTATTCCAAAGCGGCCATTACAAAATTACCTAGTCGTGAGTCAGTACGGAAGGCATAAAATTCTTTCAGTAGCGTTTAACAAAAAATGTTAATGACATGTTTACAATATCAAAGTGGTAGGGTTAGTAATAATTACTACATTTCAATCTAGTAATCTATTTCCAAGAAAAATATTTTTTACGTACTGGCATTAAATCACTGTAAATATTTTGACATCTTTGACATGTGTCCACCCTTTTTTGTAGAGAATAATAATTAATAATAACAGAATTGATGTTGTAACTATTTTGGCACGTTGCAATTAATTGAATACCTTGGCCTAAGAACAGCAAATGTCGACATTTTACTATTTTATTTTTATTGCATTTCTCGATCCCCTGTCTTCTTCTTTGCTTTATTTATTAAAATTATAATTTCAGTCATAATAATTGATTTTCTATGTTTTCGACTTTGCATTAAAAACAACAACTGTCCAAGAAATTGTGTATAAACAGCAAAAATCGTCACATTCATTGTTTTTTAACTAACTTTAATATAAACAAAATTTAACACCTATATAGTGTCCTCCGTGGTTTCTCATTGTCAAGTTAATAAAACTGCCTCCTATAACCATGATTATGTTTTAACCCTCTCCTGAAAAAAATAAGTTTTGTGACATTTGCTGTTTTTGGGCCAAGGTCTTCAATTCTCATTGTATAATAAAAACAAAATTACATCACTTTGAACTGATTTGTGTTCAAATGCGAATTGTAAAGGTTGTTAGATCAACATTTTGTCTTTATTTTTTTCTTTCGTATAATTAAAAAGCGTCTTAAATCATTTCAACACGATTGATCAAGTTTATACGGCATTCTAAGCCATGGTAGTAAAGAAACAGGTCAGCAGAAAACTAAATGCTTTTGAGATATAGCTGTATCGGTGAACAACGAAATTTTCCGGGTCGGTCAAGTCAATATGAGCAGTTTATAAGATAGCGACTATCAAACACAAAAAAGCTGTACAATTTTTCGGACATATCGTGCAGTGAATAATACAGGTCATAAGATGTAGGGTGAAAGGATTCTCTTGACAAAGCAACCTTTTTAAAATAACTCCAAGAAATTGGTAATCTAATACGACTGACTCAGAATATAGATACGTAACTTTTTTTGGTTATATGTATCTACAATATTCCCAGTCTTACAACCTTTCCTAAAAGCATTAATTCAGAAATTTGTGTCGTTACATCTTTATAATATACTCACGTACTCTCATTAAGGTTGTCGGGTTCGTGGTGTAGTGGTCAACATCATTAACGGATGTCTCAAGCTCAAATCTCGGTATGGACAGTTTTATAAAATATTTTTTTTTAACGATTTATGGATTTCTGTTCTTAAGTATGGATGTTTGTGATGTCTAGAATCCCCACCCATCCGATTCTAAAAACAGGTCATAGCGAGAGCGATTAATAAACCACTAGTACTGTCCTAGTCCTATCTTCATGCCCCTACTCTTTTCAAAAAAGTCAGTTTGAGCAACTGGGTAGTAAGCAGTTCTCGTGGTAAAACTTCTGTTGAATATAAGTCCATATCCTCCACATTGCGAGCAGAAACGGTAAAAAATCTCAATATAATAATACTTTTGCTTCTCTTCTCCAAATGCTAGATTCTTATTCATAATCTAAATACATGCTGTCAACTGTCAAAACCGAATGAATTTCGCAAACTTAATACAATTTTATTAATAACCAGCTGTTGGGTGTATTCCACAGAGCTACTACGGAACTCTAGCGTCTACTGCCGAAACCTATTCACCATTACGTCCTGGAATGTAATATTACTATCTCAGAAAATAATTGATGTTGGAAGACAAAAAACTCCTCTTACGCATACAATACAACCGTTTATTGTAGCCACGCGAAACAACAAGCATATTACATTCTTCATTTCATAGTTTCCAAATAAGTCTATTAAAATAATTATTTTTCCTTCCATACTTCTCAGCATATTGTCCGACTTCAGTGATGATATTTTACCGAAGTATTTGACACCAAATGAAATAATATTAATTAAGTCTATATGGTGTACCTTGCGAGTGGGTATAAAATATAATCTAGGATGTATACCATACTATGTATTTCAATTTAAATAATTGTATTATAAATGCCTCGAAGCATATGACTCGCATTAAAATGCATATCGTAAAAACTATTTGTTATTGTTCGTACTTAATATGCACTTCAAGCCACAGTCTAACGGTGCATTGAATAGGTACATACAATGAACATAATTGAGTTTGAAGGATAAAACTTTCATTAAAAAAATGAATGTCCAATTAATCTAATTTTATAAGCATACTTATTTCCAATGAGCCAGTTTCGTGAAAGATGTTAATATAGATACTATTTTTACGTCGTAATGTTTAGATTTTAATTTCCTTTTTATTTAAATATTTAAGTTTTAATTATTTTTAAAATATTAATTAATATTTCATATCGATTAAACTTTATATATTTTTTGTAAATATTAGCCAGTTCGGCTATTATTACTTTATTTTTAACTTATTCAAATGCCACCAAATATAACATTACATGAAAGCGTTAAAACGTAGTAACATAAAATTGAAATGTAATAGAAAACGTAATAAAAAGGAACTAATATTATTTTAGTGTTATGCTTAAATCGTAAATGGACAAAGTGTTTCGCTTTTATAAAAAATCAATACCATGTGTGTATTTTACATTCGACCCCGAACTATAGTTCTCGCATGTATCTTTCATTTTTCACAGTCCCAGCTAAACACCTATAAGAACAATCGTTTCCCTCGATTTACCCGTTAAAGACTATGCTCCCGTCACAAATACTACCCTAATGGATGGTTTTCGTTGAATATGAATTTGTCATTCCGCTTAGAGGTGAGCAGGACTCCATTCACCCGTTGTTGCTGCCTCGTCACAAATTGTATTCCGATATTTTTCTTTGGTATATCATTTGTTATCCCGCTCATACGCACATGCAACAAGTGCGTGTAAGTCTGCAAGCGTCGTCTTGTTGTTATGATGCCACGTCATAATCAACTATAACGTAACTCATCGATTGAGCAGTTATGTATACACTATTCAGTCATCTCGCCGATTCGGTCAATGTTCATTTTTGCCTAGTATGTGAATTATTCTGACTAAAATGGCCCCTTTGAAGAATGTTAGGAATCTAGTTGACAGACTGAAAATAACTATTCAAGACTTTCCTACATTCAACGTTTTCCCGCATGTATCGTTTTTTTTCACGGTAACTTGGAAAATAAAGAATCGGTTTTTCACTGTAATTCAATTAATGAGAGCTTTCTTAAAAAATCTTTCATTTGGAAAAATGTACAGAATCCGTAACAAAAAAATGCCCGTATATCTAATCGTTTGTACTTTTTAAGTACCGAACATTGCGTTTTCGTACACTTCCATATATTTTGTCACTAACGACCCGGGTTTCGCCTTTCGGCATCTTCAGGCATTCGAGCGCACGAATGAACTCGAGCTGACAGGGTCAGAACTCAAATTTGATATTGAAATTCTACCAAGCACCCTCAGTCGATGTCTTAAATTATAATAATAACTATATTTTTTATTCGAACAGCACCCATCAATTATTCGTGAAAAAAAGCAGAGTTCTGAGATAAAAAGAAAACTAGATTTTGGGAAGGTATAATCTTTTAACGTACATTTAATGCTTATAGATTTGAATGAAATTGTATGATTGTCTAAAAACGTATTTTCATATTTATAATATCGACTGTGGAAAGGCGAAAGGACGTAACCCACAGACAAAAAATATTGTGTACAGCCCACACAAAACTTATATTGAATTGTATAAATTGTGATTATCGAAAAAAAATTAAAGTACCGTAGGTAATATTTAAAAAGTTGATGAGCTAATGAAAAGTGAAGTGAACCAAGTATATACAGGATGCAAAAGTATTCTATTGTGTAAGAAGTTCATTAAAGTAAATAAGTTTCACCATTTTATCACTTGGTTCACTTCACCTTTCGAGTACTATGTATTAAATATTATATTATCATAATATTATATATTAAAAATATTTTTTTCTGTCTCTTTTTGAGTAGTTTTGAGAGAAGCGGCATATTTCTGAGAGTTTTAATATTTCTTTGCAACAGGCGCGTGCGGTGACTTTATCTCTTTCTCGCTCAATCACATGAAAAGTGAAGTTGCAAGTGAGATGCATGGGCATGCGGCGCATGCTCTTGTATCCTTCTTGCTCATACTTAAATTAGGTTGTGCTATAGAGATAGTGATAAGTCCACAGCACGCCGATAATTCGCACAATTGTATGGAGTCATAAACAGGGAATCGAGAAATGCAATAAAATAAAAATGGAAAATAGTGGACATTTGTTGTTTTTAGGCCAATGTCTTCAATTTATATACGACAATATTAATTCACTAAAATTATTTATTTTTCCGAGAAGAAAGAAAGAGAAACCTTTACTGAATGACGTTATTCTACCCTCGCAATATATTTAAGTTATTCAGTATATAAATATTTTCTAAAGAAATATTCTAGAAATTTTCCATATAAGCTTACTCACTAGCGATTTAGAGCGTTGGGTTTTTCTGAGTCTATTTATATTAAAAATATGCATATGTATTTTATAATTATTTTATGGTTAATAAACGATTACGCTTGCAACATTTATCACGATTTTTAGCGGTGTCGTAAATT
Organism: Himalopsyche phryganea; assembly: GCA_022494535.1. NCBI lineage: Eukaryota > Metazoa > Arthropoda > Insecta > Trichoptera > Rhyacophilidae > Himalopsyche > Himalopsyche phryganea. The sequence continues at coordinate 1,731,291 of JAGVSL010000127.1, read as the reverse complement.
TTCCTGCGTACGCGTTGCTGGTAGTTACGTCACTGTACTCGTGCGATCACGTTATATTGAAATTGATGGCGCTCTCAAAATAGATCAGACTGCAAACTGTTTTGAGAACAAACATAGCTATCTCCTGTTGCATACAATTAAAATCGAAAATAAAAAGTCTTTAAGAAATCACGATTAGCTGAGTTCTTTTAATCGGCATTATTAAGTTTTGGTTTACTTTCGCATTTAATGATTTTTATGAAATAATAGAAAACATTTATTACTATAATAAATTAATAATATTTTGATAAATATGTATATCCATTTCGAAAAAATAATTTTATAACATATTTCTTATTGAAGTAACAAGTAGAATTTCGTACACTTTTTGAAATAGATAATCTTGTATAAAAACTTTTTCTTTAAAAAAAATCTGTCCGTTCCGAATGTGGAGCATATGGTCCTCTAATGGAGGTTTCTCAATAGAAAATTTTTCTTGTTACTCTATTGTTAACTTCTGTTTTTCAAAGATTGTAGGGATAGAAAGATTGGATAGGAAGATAGGATTAGTGGTTAAGCAAACTCTTTCGCTACGAGCCGTTTTTAGGATCGAAAGGGCGGAGGACGGAGAGGAATTTTTTAGACATCACAAACACCCATGCCTTCGAAGAAAAATCCATAAACCGATTGAAAAATCAATTTATCAGACTCTCCGTACTGAGATTCGAACCCGTTAGATCCGTTACCAAAGCCAACGACTTAGACCACTGCATCACGGATTCGACAATAATTGTTTCAATGATTCAATTAAAAAACCTTTTACCTTTGACATAATAAATATTTTAAGCACATTAATGAAAATATATCATATATAAATAGAGGCTTACGTTTAAAAATAGTCGTTTAATACTGAATCTTTGACACTGATGTCAACGAAATACCCTAAAGCAAGAATCTGTTAATTAATATTTTTAAATAAAAGAGTTAGCATACATCATAAACCATTTTTCCTTGGCTTTGTCTAATAGCAGACAATAACATGGTATTACAATGTCATAGCAAATACGATGAACATGTTAAAACTAAGCAACGAAATCAAAATCGTTAACGTTAATTGATATGTCTTTAACATGTTGCTTTGGGGTCGACAATTCTTAATCCGTATACTTTCAGGAGACCATTTTTGATTTGAAGCGCCGTATTGTAATTATTACTGAAAAACAATTTAACATAAATATGTAGTTATTGGCTGCAACTCCTACGCTAGTCGCTATCACAAGAAGCTGGGAGTTTACGCGGAAACCCAACAGGTGGTATTTAGCTATTAATATGGACCACCAATAACCCCTCAGTGCCTCATTATCAATATTAAGTTATTTCAAAATGAAAATGCTAACTGTTTAGAAATTCTTCTTCAATATTTGTATAAGTATCGAATAAAAAATGGGATACAAATTTAAACGATTTAGAACTCTTTCAAATAATAAAATTCTTATTGCTGTGCATTCATAATATTGAGTTGTATGTATTAAAAAGGCACTCTTTTGGTACGGAATAGTTGGTAAACTTGCGCAGTTTATTAATTAAATATGTAATAACAATCCAAAGAAAATATTTAAGAGGTATTTATCAATCTAAATTACTTGTTTAAATATTTGAGCATAATTTTAAATTAAATTCTACCCATAAGTATGGATACGCACCAAATAGAAACAGCTCATTCTCGTTTAGTAATCATAAATTATTGATTCGATGTTTAACTATATCAAATATAAAACGGTATTTTGACAATTTTGTTTCCCAGTTGATCCCGAGCATGTAACTGACAAAATTATCATAAATAATTTAAAATATCTAGTGCATTCTAAAATATTACCAAATATTTTATTTTTCTGTACTGTAAAAAATCTTTTGTATAATTACTTTAAAGATGAGAGAAAGAACTAAACGCGTTTATTACTGACACCCATGGTTCCATTGCCCTGGCGGGATTCGAGGCTACTACTGACAGCGTAATAACGGGCTATAAATAATTGCACTTTGTGTTCGGTGGTATTCACTTGGTACACTTGAATGTTTCGATAGTTTGTACTTTGTGTAAGCTAGTATTCACTTAGTACACTTGAACTTTTGTTTCGATAGTTTGCACTTTGTATAAGATAGTATTAACTCAGTACACTCAAACTTTGATTTTAATAGTTTTCACTTCGAAACGGATTCTTTTAACAAAGTACCACAGACTTATTTTGATAGCTTGACTTTGAAACAGATTATTTTAATTATGTATGTTATGGACATTGAAATAAATTATATTAACATATTGCATGTCCACTTAGAACCGTGCTTCTTCATAAATACCACTCCTATAATATACTAGTGAATAAATTCTAATGCGTGGAGCAAAGACAATACAGGCGGCCTAATATAGAGTTGCCACAAGTAAACTAGTCTATGGTGGAAAATTATATGTTTCAAGTAGTAAAGAATAAGTGACATTTCATTACAGCGTTGTGAAACTATCGATTTCAAAATGTGAGTATTTATATTGAGTGAAAACTATTTTGTCTATGTGATAATATTTTTTCGTAAGTGCAACATATTTCTTCAATGTTTAAATATATTTTACTATGTGGCATCACTTTATTTTTAGTGAAATAATTTGTTTTTTGTGGAATGTATTTGTTATAAGTGAAAACTATCTTTACAAAAGTGAATATCATCTTAACAAAAGTGCATTTAATTGTAAGCCATAACAAAATACTAGAGGTGTGAATTGGTGTAACGAATTATTTTTCAAATTATAAACTCATCACAAAATATTACGTATTTAAAATGTATAAGAATAATGGCAGTTAACGGGTTTAATACAACGAGAAATAAGTCAAATTTTGACAAGTACATGTCGCATTAACAACATATCTGACATATTTACGAGCTAGCACTAGAATATCGTAATTAATTATTCAAATATGTATGCAGGTATCCTGAATCCGTTACAGTTTCTCGAAAATAAGGACGGCGAGTTTTATTTCATTGAAGCAGAATTAAGATCTTAATTACTAATCTAGAGTTTAATGGTATGCTGACACGCACTTTATAATTTTAAATTATTTTATTTGATATCGAAGTAGTTTTCTGCAAATAATAATTGAAAAAATATATGCAACAATATTGTTAATAAATTTGAAACTACAGAGTGGTTATGAAATATTAAACATTTACTTTAATTGATTACAAAAATCTATATTTCTAAAAAAATAATTGATGATTATATTTTTTCAAAGCATTCATAACAAATGGAAAACGAAGTCTTATATATAATAGCCCAGACCTCTCTGTACACGTTTTACTACTATCGCATATCACATGAAGGTATGGAATTTTCTCGTGACCGAAGCGTTCGCGGTGTATATATAAAATAAAATGTTATGCAATGCACACACAGCTCTGACGTAATAGGTAGCTACTTTAGAGATTCAGTATTTCAATTTCAATACCGTCATCTATGACGGGTACGGCTAAACTAGTATTAAATGAAAAGCCATAACTGATGGTAGATTAACATTTTTTCATAGGCTCGTAAGTTGTACGAAATTATTTGATACATAGTTGCAAATTTTTTCAATTAAAATGGAAAAGTAAAAATCTTCTAGTATATATTATACTAACACAACACACGTCATATTGCTAAATCTATTAAAGATTTTGTTTTTTACTTCTACTTTCTATTATCATTTTCTTCTCGAAATGAGAATCATTGTGTAACATCCATTAAAATTTAATAGTGAATTATCTAATTTGAACAATTCATGTTTGATATTGAAATTCCATCAAGCACCCGACAGATTCATTCGATATCTAAAATAATATTGACTGATTTTTGAATTAAATTATTTTCATAATAATAAGTTTCGAAAATGTAGTTAGAAAATAAAACTTTACTGCTTCGTTAAAAATCACAAAAAAAATAGACATAATCTTGACAAAAATGTATTTATTATTATTTACAAGCAAATTCCTATATTTTCTATTTACACCTATTAGTATTTTTATAAAATAGATCCAACTGATAGGGTAAAAGTACATACAAAATTAATTTAATGACTAAAAATGACAGTAGATTAGCGCCATTCACAATCAGTGGCAGCACAAATAGCTTCAACATCAAAGGCATTTTGTATATTAGAATATTTATAAATTATTGATATCTAATTTATGATAAGGTTTCATATACAATATAATAAAGTCCTTAACGTATGTTGAATTAAAACATTACAATAAATTCCAACTCGTATTTACAAACACCCTATGGTTACAACTGTCATTGTTAAATTTATAATATAAAATTTATTTCTAATAGTTTTTAATAATTTATTGTCAATTAATATACATTCAATAAAGAAGAGTTTTTTAATTTCATTTCGTTGTATTTATCAACCTATCTATTACTTAATGGAAAAACTGATAGTTATTATGATAATTTTCTCGCAAATCTTTGTTAAGAATGCTTCAGGTTTCACCCACATAATAAACAAAATTTTATTACAAATTTTCTGTCAAATAATGCTTCGGGTTATATTTTTGGAAGTCAGCATCACTTGAAACTTTTCTTAATGTGAAATAAATTGTAAATAACGAGTATTACTTTCAACTATCATCAAGGTTTGCGATGAGACCCTTATTTATATAAATCACAAATAATAAATATGATCAAACTTCATCCCTATTGATGATATTCGAAATAATTCGAAAGGCACAGAGAAAAAATCATGAAAAATCAACGGATCAAATTTGACATAACTATGACAAAAATCCCAGAACCGAACCCCATCATATGATATGTTGAGGAATACGTGTATTGCAATCCCAGCGGCAGAAAAAATAACTATTTCAGAAAGTGCGATAATGTATTATAATGAGTAAAGTATGATGGCAAAATTATTGTAGAGTACAGTTTTCATATACACTAAGAGTACATTTCATCATTCGGTAAAGAAAACTTTACTTGATTTTAAATTCTGGAAAACAAAATCTTAAAAATTACATTTTCAGAACTAAATAGATGATTGTACAAATTTAAATAGCTTACATAATAATGTTTAATATATATCCTAAGAAATATCATTAATAAAAAAAGATTTTTATACTCTAGAAATATAGAAAAGTCTAGTTATAAAAAATAAATTTTGCTACGTATATTTGCATTGAAATATCATAATATTGCCACAGTAACTAAGTATAAAAAATACTTTTTTTAATGATTGACGTGCTAAATGGCACATAGAAAATTATAAACTAAATCGAAGCAATAAAAAATAAAATAAAACAAAATTGGAAGATATTATCTTCAGTACAAAAAGTTAAAACTAGCAACTTATATCTAGGAATAAATTAATTATTAAAAGGAATACGTGACACGTATATTCCCAATATCCGCTGACTCACAGTTTGCAAAATATTTTTTGGAATATTACAATTTTGTTTATTTCAGTTAATCAAGTAGGTATCTAAAAATGAGATACGAAACTAAAAATTCCTTTAAAATCATATATTATCTCTTTTAAATAAATACTGTTAATTATCCTTTATAAGGTTACAAAATAGCAGAGTATGGAAATATATGCGTCAGATAAAGTCGTATTTTAACGACAAATAAAAATAATAGTTAAATAAATCAATCATAGACATGGGAGAGGAGTTATTTACTAACAGCAAAATATGTTTAACAAGAGTGATTATTTTTCAAACCTTTTTGTTGAATTGAAGAAGTGAATAAATTGTTTTTGATATTAAATTTATTTTATAATACTTACATGACACTCTGATTTGTACAATTTTACTAAAAAGAGAAAACAATGATAATGTCATTCAAGATATTATAAGTTAAGAAAAAAAATGTAAACTATAATCTCTACTTCTTATGATTGGATAGTTTTAATATCGAAATTTGGGAATTAACAATGAAAATTGAAACTCTAATTGTATGAAATTTGTAGACTTTTCATATTTTCAACAGATGGCATCAATATTAATAACCGATAACAGTTTTCATTTATTGTCAAAGAAAATAAAAAAGAATAGAAGAATGAAAAAAGTAAATTAGAATTATTATTTTATTGAAACAGGTTCGATATAACAATCTGTCGTTTTGTGTTTCTATAATTGATAATAGGTCTAACTTTTGTGCAAAAATTATACCGGGCTTACCTTCAAGAAAGGTCATTGTAAGAATTTTAAAATTTATATTTTAAACGCGATGCAATTTTTTCATATTGTTCTCTTTCTTAATTGATTTATAATTCTGATGAAATTTAAATGAATAAAACATTGCAGGAGGCCTCTATACTGTAGTTACATACGATTAGTCTTATAGATTTTGTAATTTATATTACAAAAATATATGGTTTTCAATATATTCTGAAGAAAATTGACTTTTAAGTACATTTGTAGTATCTATTAGATATACAATTAATATCTTTATTATTCAGCAAGTGGAATAACAAAGTCATCAATTTGAATTTTATATTAAAAATAACTTTTTAATAAATGCACTATCCAATCTTAAATGTTTTGTGACAAGGCCATGAAATATTTTGTGTCAGTGAAAATTTATTCAATAGATCAAAAAAAGTATCGTGCTAATATTTTTTTTAATGAAAACCTAGTTCAAGATTAGCTATTGTTAAACAAAGTGATGTAAGTAAGTATAAATATAAATTAATGATTATTACATGAAAAAGAAGACAGATTTAAAAATCCTAATGAAACATAACAACAATCACTGTGGTTACAAAATAATAGTGCTGTTTAAACGTATTATTGTTCACAACCATTAAATAATAACAAAACGCTCTTTATGCAGTTTTCATGGAAAACTTAAAAAATGTAATTAATTTACACATGTTTTTCAATATCACACACTTTTACTACATACTCTTTTAAACAGTCTCATCCATTTTACCGAGAGATAAAATTTAAGCGCTCAATTTGTATACCTAAATCAAGGTACCAGTTTCAATAGAAGTTTTTAAATATTTCATCATATTAGAAATACCATCTCTCGAAGAGTGGAAACATATCAGTCATATAAATAAAATATATATGATTGTATGTGTCACACGTATCTAATTCAGTGCAAATATGGCCTCGAAAATATCCAGAAAAGTACAATTTCATATCATATAGACTACACGTTTATCCAGATCCGTTGCTGTAGTAATCGCCAGCTGCTCTCTGTCCCGTCCTGAAGACATTTTGGAACGTTTGAGCGGCTCCCTGAAAATCATCCACGAGTTTAGTTACGGAACGATTTGCGATCGCAAATGATAAAATCCCAAAACCTTTAATTTCACCATTCGTTACGTGAAGTAGTTTCTCCTTCCCTCGTTCGTTACAATGGTAAAACTCTTCTAGAATACAATATGTGAGTTAACTTACAAACTATATGTGTTTTTTATAAACATTACAATAATGATAATTTGATTTTTAATATCAATACCCGAATTCTGTGAGAAAGACATAACCATTCATTTAAAATATAGTATCATTAGCAATAATAATCGTTTGTTTGTGCAAAAACACAGCAAATAATTAATTCTTTATAACATGTTGTGTCTACATACATCTAAACTCCATTCAATGAAACAAAGATATAAAAAGTTTGATGATTTATAACATGGCATACAGAATATGGAAGTTTTTAATACAGGTAAAGTTATTGATTATATCTGTATTTGACAGTAATGGAAATATTGGATTTAAATATTTTCATACCTCTTGCACTACAAATCTATCTCTCACACATTCCCAGATCCAAAAAATGATGATAGAAGTTGGACATTCACTGTGATTGCTACACTATCCAGGTATAAAGTAAAGACTTAATATCATTAGATGGCTTCCTCTCACTGAATGGAATTTAGCAAATTTATCTAATCAAAAGAATAGAAATAGAAATAATTGTTACCAGAAGGTAAAAAGTTCCAATTGTTCAAATCAATATACAATTTAACGAATTTAGTTTGAAATAAATTATATAACAAACCTACAGGAAACAAAATCTTATATGATACAAAACAACATTACTTTCAAACGGGCAGTGCAGTGTTCATCTCATTCTTATGGCATTATTGATAACAATCTAGATTTATCGTATTCAAATATGCTCTTAAATTTACTGTAAAAGTAGTTATGAAAACTTATTTGCTTTTTTGGAACTGAAGTTTAAATGAAAATGTTTTAAATGTCATTTTACTGACTTTAAACCAGGTTTCCATGTCTGTCGTGTCAGCTGTGCATACATAAGTTTTACTTACAATTGAAAAGACACATTATAATTACCCATAAACAATAAGCTAATGTGTATTAACAAAAAGTACAATTGTATCTGACGATTAAACTACAAAACAATTATGAGATTGCCTCATCGGTAACTTTTTAAATTGAGAATAGTTTGAACTATCGTTATTTTTGCATCAGAAAATAATGTGCTATATTAACAATGAAAAATAATATATTCAGACGTGTTTTCTTGTATAGTAATATTTCCAGAACTCAAGTATTGATATATTTGATACAAACACCTTTAGAACTCTCTGATCGAAAGTGAAATATGTACAGAAAAGACCCACACAGATAGAAGAGAGTAATGAAGGATTAAATTTTGAAATTAAACCTGAATAGCAGCTCCTAGAAATTGTGAGAATGCTCTGGTGACATTTATGGCAGCGGTAACTAGTTGCCCTCTTCCGGGACCATTTTCCGGCGTTTCTACCACTTGTGGTGGAGGCAGAGGTACCTGGTCCAAACATAATTCAATTCTCACATTTAAACTTGCACACAAAGCAAGACTTTTTATATGTTGCTCTGTACACAAAAAAAAGGTTAAACATATCAATATGGACACGATAAAATAACCTAACCCAAAATGCTAATGATTGAAATAATTAAGATAAAATGAATGAACTTTGAAATAAAATTAATGACGAAAATTTTAATAAAATGATTGGGGGATATTTAATTTATAATAAAGGTATATCATACTGACTTTTTGATGGAACAAATATATCTTTTGGATTTAAAATGTTTCAATTTCATAAATAAACAAAATAAACTGATTAAACAATATTATTACATGAGTTATCATTTGACCTACTTTAACATTATTGATTATAAAAAAATAATAATAAATATTTATTTATTTACAAGTCAGCACACCATGTTATGAAAAATAATTATTCTGACCCATCTTGGAATTATTTTAGTATGTAATTATTGTTGGTTTAGATTAATTAACATCAAACAGGTTAGGTTAATTCTAGGGTGCCCTTTGGGTGTTAGTTTTAAGCTTAAAGTGACCGACGAATTATAAGGTACTACATGGTGACTTTGTTTTGTAAAATGGGAATTTGATCAGAACATTACAGTTACTAGACTAACAGGGGGATGGAACTGATAATGGATACAATGATCATTACTTATGTACACATAATCTTTTGTAATCATCCATAGGACCTTATGCTTCGTAGGTCACATGAGATAATCACTCACCCTATTTCCTTGTCTGACAGGCCTAGGTTCCTCTTCTCCTGCGTTGCCTATGAAAGGACCTGAACCGAGGAAGAATCCTCCTCCCCCTTGCGACTGAGGGGGAGCAGCCGGCCGGGAAGGCTTCGCTCTCTCTCCTCCTGTGGTTCCGGTCTGTTGCCACTGCTGCCAGAGCCAAGCCAGACCGTCCAGAATAGGTCGCGCCTGTCTCGCCGGAGGTCTCGTTGGCCGTGGGGTTGTGCGTGGCCTCACTTTTGGTGTCACAATCACTTGGTTCAATAGTGCCTACAAATTAAATACGAAAATATCTGTAAAATAACACCCTCAGAATTTTGTATTTTTTTTTAATGCCCTAGGGTACTTAACGTTGTACCCACCATCACCCTTTATGGCTTGATACTCTTACAGGGTGTATTCCGCAGCTTAACTATGTTATGCGTGTTTCAAATGTTTGCCAGGAATGTCCGAGGAGAAATTCCTCAAGACTTGGTTGCATGCACTCTAGTCTGCAGGAGGTTGCGTTTTAAATAACATATTAAAAATAGCCTGATGATTTATAAATATCAAATTATGTAAAAACGAAATAAGAGATGCACAGTGATACCCAGGCACTCATCGCCATAACTTAGCTCATTGTAGAATATTGTTTATACATTACATATCATGAAAAAATAGACAAATCATAGAAAAACTCTATTTGGATCAATAAAACATTAATTTTGATTGAAACCTGTTTCAGTTAGTGTTTTTTATTAACAAAATGATTTTTTTCTTTGTTTTATGATAATATTGAAGTGAACTTCTTATTTCATTCACAGTTCATTACTAAAAATACGACTTTCTTTTTGGCTCGCATTTTTCTGATCAGAATTTTAATTCAGTTTCGGTCATAATTTTTAATACATTGCTCAGAATTTATATTAAATAGTCATAATGTATCGGTCAGAATTACATAGGGCAGAATAAATAATTTATGGTCTACTGACCATAAATTATTCAAACCTAACCTAACCTAATCTTTTATTCTGATCGTATAATAATTTTATTCAGACCGTTCATATTTTTATTCTGGCAAAAAGTTGATTCGAATTCTGACTAAAAATTGATTTAAATTCTGACATTTAATTGGTTGCCTTTCTTCTTCTGTGTGACAACACAATACTAATTCCCATAGCAGTAATGTGCCAAAAACAATAGCCTAAACTCTCGTACGAAACATTGGAATTTACTCGAAAAAATATTTTATATGACCTAGCAACACAATATCATTTACTTCTAAATAAACAGATCATAACTTTTTTACTCACCGCCAATTTAAGTTGCTCTTGTAAAGTGTTTTGGGGTGTTGAAGGTCCAATACCTCTCTCTTTCAAAAGTGCTGCCAAAATGGCATCATTTGACTGTCCATATTCTGTGCTGATTGCTATTGGAGGAGTTGTTGCGTCAACAGGTTTGTCAGGCTGTCCTAGTAATGTCGCCAGAGCTTTGTCACCAGTAAATCCATTCAAATTCAGAGCATTTCCTAATTTTTGATCACCTCCTTGAAGCTTCAAAAGGCTTTCAAGAAGTTTCTTATCCTGCTCAAAGCTTTTGATGTCATCTTGAATAGACGAAGCAGATTGAGCATTTTCAACATTTAAAGTAACTGTTTGTGGTTTTGGTGTAGTTGTAGATGTTGTTGTAGGACGTCGTGTAGTTGTTGTTGTTATTTTGACTTCCACTGGTTTTGGACGTATACTCGAAGACAGTTGCTTTAGCAACTGATTACTTGAATCTAGGGTATTAAATGGGGAAGGACTGCCTAATAATGACTGCAGCAGTTGTAGATCTGGAGCATCTATACCAGCTTTCAAAGTGACCGGCTTAGTGCTAGTCGTCTGTCTGGGTACATTAATTTTCGGAGTTGTCTGACCGGTAAAACTGAGAAGAGTCTGCAAGAGTTTTGCATCATTCTGGAAAGATATCAAGTCATCATGAATGGAAGAAGCATCTTTTGAAGATGTTTGCTGTTTCAAGGAAGTCAAATCTAAACTATTGGCCAGGCTAGCTCTCAAGTCATTGTTGGCGATATTTTTTCCACCCCGAGATGGAGATCGAGGGATAGCCGTTGTCGTCGTGGGACGCATAGTTGTTGTGGTTGTCGTCGTTGTTGTAGTAGTTGTGGTTGTTGTCGTAGATATTGGTGAAATAGTCCCAGTTGACTTTATTTCCGCCAAATTTCTATCTACAGCCAACGCAATGATTCTGTTTGCCAAAGACTGCTCTTTATCTTCAGTTCTGGGAGTAACCAATCTTCGCTGCAATGTAAAAAAAATTACATTTTATTATTATTTTAGTCCGACACAATTAATGTAACATATAAATATTTTTCTAAAGCACTTATGTCTGCTCTGAACAGCATATCATCGTTTCCATTGCAAAATTGTATATCTGCAAAATCAAAATTCTTCGAATAGAATTAAAACTGTTCGTTAAAACTTCGAGTTATCGAGTTCACACAAAAATAAAAAACGCGTCATCAGTATAGTTATCTATATTATAATATTTTAATATTGATTACACGTATTTCATTATTGTTTTTAAAACTGTTTCTATGCGCTCCTGAAAAATTTTGGTTTTGCAGATATACAATTTTGCAATGGAAACGACGATATAATGAATGAGAATTGGTTGTGTGATGAGTAAAGATATAATGATACGGTTAAGAAAGGACTGGCTGTTAGCTAATCACTTAATCCACACAAACACAGTCATTTTATCTAAATGTCCATTAGGAAATTTGGGCTATTAATGGAATCCCAAAGACCACTTCAATCGGTATTTTATTATTATGATTTAAAATTGATTAATTTTACATTTATTCATATTCGGCATGCAATCATTAATTATTTTTAATAACAAATATTTACCAAGCTAGTCAGAAAGGCAATGTCATCTTCCACAGAATAAGTTGTTCCTTCAGGTTGAGCGGTCGTGGCTCCCGCTCGCAATAACTCAGGCATTCTTGTGACGCTTGAAACGACCCCTTGTGTGGTTGGCCGCCTTTGTGTTGTGGTTACCAATCTCTGGACCTCTTGAGTGGTCGGTCTTGCAGTAGTGGGTGCTTCCGTTGTAGTGGTTGTTCTACGTGTGGTAGGAATCGTAGTCGGCCGCTGAGTAGTTGTCGGCCGTCTCTGCGTTGTAGTTCTTAAAGTTGTAGGAACTTCAGTTGTTGTTGTTACCGTTGTCCTCCTTGCAGTCGTAGGTCTTTGGGTTGTGGTTGTGGTCGTAGTGGTAGGTCTTTGAGTTGTGGTTGTGGTCGTAGTGGTAGGTCTTTGAGTTGTAGTTGTGGTCGTCGTAGTAGTAGGTCTCGGTGTTGTAGTTGTAGTAGTAGTGGTGGTAGGTCTTTGAGTAGTAGTAGTTGTTGTAGTTGTCGGTCTTTGTGTAGTTGTAGTTGTTCTTGTTGGTCTTTGGGTTGTCGTCGTTGCTCTCGCGGTTGTCGTGGTGGGTTGTGTTGCTGTGGTTGTACTTTGCGTTATTGATGTTGTCGGTGTTGGCATTGGTATTTGTTGAACAGAAAATGTTTCCAATAAAGGCACGTCTTGCACGGTAGCAGTCGTAGATTCAGGCATACTCTGTGATGTAATTGCATTCAGTACGGCAGTTGTTGTCGACTCTTCTGGCGTTGGTCTAATTTTTGAAACTACTGAAGGTGCAACACTTATAATTATGGGTTGATTGCTTTCTATCAATTGGACTTTGGCAATAATCGTTTCGGGAGTTCCAAATATACTATCCAACGGATCAGATGTCACAGTTTCCGGAGCATTTTGCATAGGAGTGTCAATGGTTCCAAATCCACCTCTCGTGAACACAGTCCCCGTGCCATCCTGCTTGGGCATCACAGAGGTGACCGGTTTTGCTGAAGAAGTCATTATAGGTTTGTTTGTTGTTATTCTTTGAATGTTTGCACCAAAGTTTATTGCTTTTCCATCTCTATCGCCGGATAATAAATCATTAGATATTGGCTTGAATCTGAAAACTGCATTACCATTTCCTTCTTCAGGTCTTTCAGTGCGAATCAGTTTAGTCTGTAAAAATATAAGCGATTCATTAAATCCAAAAAAGAAATCCATTAAATTAACAATTAAATAATGCGCCATTTAAATGCAGTTTAAAGCTAATCACAATTCGAGAAGTTCAAACCGCCAAATATCTGAGAACTCTCGATGTATAATTTTAAAGAACATATAAATAAGATAATTGACTCACTTCAGGATCTATATCCAGAGTCAGATATCTAGGCGTCGTTGTCGTAGTGGTAGTTGTGGGCTTTTGAGATTCTTCTTTAGTTGCCGCCGCAATGCTATTTACTAAAATATCTTCTACAGTAGGCAACTTTACTGTTGTCAAAAGACTACCCACATTCGTTTCAGTCACACTCTGTACATTTGATCTCATGTTATTATTAACGTTATTAACGGCGTTGTTGAAATTTTCCATATTTTTTATGTTTGCCATTATATCGGATAACGTTTTCATACCGTCGGATTCTTTGCCAGAATTGCTCACCTAAAATCATCAAACAGGTATTAGTTATGCATGCCAGAGATACATAGTACATTTTTGTAATAATTCAACCTTCTCCTTTCATATTTGAAAAAGCTATAAAAAATCTTATCCCAAATAATTCAAGGCTTAATAATATTTAAACAATATCATAATGGGTTAGAATTATTGAAATAAACATAATTATAACATAAGCATTGATACTAAAATACAATAAAAACATGTTATGTGTTAAACCATATATTATGTATTGAATTTAAATTAATAATTACAACATAATTAATTGAATGTAGAGATTCTGTTCAGTTATTTGATGGATATTAATTGTGTATTTAGGGATTTGCTTAGTAAAGACTACGTAAGTTAACCATTTATTAAATCCCAAGACATTGATTATAAAGCATAACATAAAAGTCTTCCTTGGACAGAAATAAATGTTAGGTACACATCTCAATATCCATCTTAATGCTTCCAGAGTTGCTGTCATATGCATGTTTGCAAAATCATATGCATGTTTCATTCAACCCGTACATTCAATTTAAGATTAGTTTTCACCGATACCAAATATTAGTAAGTAATTAGTCATTCCAAGGTTGGCATGAATTAAACATAATGTTGTATTAATATGATTAAGGGGGTGTTATCGTGTGATAATTTAATATCCTGTAATCAACAACAAGAAGCAAGCGAGAGCAATAGCTAGTCCATTCGCGCTGAAAGAGACACAAGTACCATTGTTTGTGTGCTATTTACAGGAGGATCCATCATTTGAGTATCGAGACTTTGGAGGTTGTCTGGAGCCTGGGTCGAATTGCTTTGAGTTATTTCATTAGTATTTATATCATCGGCAATGTTATTTATCGGTATTATAGATTCAGGATTACTGTACACGGGGCTGAAAGGGTTTCTCAAGCTTCGTGGGTCAATCGGTAACACGTCAATGCGTTGAGTGACGGTGGGCACTCGGGTTCCATTCGGGAACCTTCTGATTATTGTGTTATTTGGCAACACTCCGAATATTATGAAGGGACTCGCTTCTGTTAGAACTTCCAATTGGTTATCGTTAGGGTTTTTACGTACCACAGTATTATTCGATAGTACTCCGTAAATGAAATAATCCTTCTTTGGCGGACCCGAAGTGGAGCTCATCGTTCCGGGAGGGGCAATGGGCGATCTGTTTAAGAACCTCGGCTGGGGGATTTGAGAACTATCGGACAGGTTGGACCGCCACGATGTCGGGAAAGGCGGATTCCACTGATATGTGGGAGTTGTAGAACTGTTCGATGCCAGTGTAATAGTGTTAGACTCGACTGACTGTGGAGTCATTTGTGTAGTTGATTCACTCGAAAGTGTTGTGATTTGAGTCATCTCACCGGTGGAAGTCAAAAAAGTATCAGTCGTTGTTTCAAAAAGCATATCAATGAAAGTAGATGTCATTAAGTCATCTGATGAAGGTAAAGTAGTCGCGTCAACGGGAGAGTCTAATGTGGTTACGGGAGACAATGAACTAGGGGTAGTCGGTTCATCGGTGACAGCCTCAGTAGAAACGGTCAAAGACTCGGTCATACTGGTGGTCGAATCATTCGATTGAGCGTCCGTGACGCTGTTGATCAAACTGGCTAGTTGCTCCAGTATCATACTGCGCTGTGTGTCTTTAAAGCCAAGGCCGGTATCAAAATTTGATCTACTCTGAAGATCAACACTGCCACTAGACTGAAGCGGTCCGTCGGTCACGTCAAGTGTCCCAGATAGCATGACTTTTTCAAGAGTTTCAATATTGTTATTCTGAATGATCTGTTCGATATCTCGAAGTAGCTTGGCTCTACGGGATAAAACTGGTACTTGAGGCATAGTTTCTACAGAAGCTGTAGGTTGGGGTGAAGCGATCGTGTTAGTAGTTGTTAGTGCATCAGTACTCAACGTGGATTGCTCGGTAGAAGTAGAAGGTACTGTTGTTGTTCTAGGAAACTGTTCAGTCGTGGGTGTCATTTCGGATGTTAGGAACATTGTAGTCATGTCAAAATTAATAGAGTTACTCGATTCGTCAGTGGAAATGAAATTGTTAGCCATGGTCGATAAGGTATTTGAGTCAGTCATATCAGGACTAAATGAGGTAGAGAATGAATTGAATGGTGTTGTTAGTGAAGGTGTTTCCGATTGATTTTCCAAAAATCTTGATTCTAAAAATGGGAAAATATTATTTTCGCTTGATGAATCGACTGGATTTTCTATCAGTAAATCAGTTAATGTCATAGATTCTACAGTTCCCGATGAGGATTCGGGTATTTCAGTATTTGAAAACTCAGTGGTGCTCGACATTGAATCGACTGTTGGGATTTGAGAAATCGAAACACTCTCTGCAGTGCTCGCTTCCATTGGCATAAATCTACTCATTATATCTATTTGTAAGGAGGAACTATCTGGAGTGCTTCGTTCAAAAATATTAAAGGACCACTGAGAGTCCGCGTTTATTACATTTGCGATCGAGGGTGTAGAGCTAACGGGTGCTTGCGCTGGGCGGGGTGTGAAGACAGGTGTCGTCAGTGTTTGGGTAGTGGACATCGGTCTGGGAGTCGTATTATATAAAATGAGAGTAGCAAATGGTTTTCTATCAGTAACGGGTGGCTTCTTCCGAGTGGTTGTTGATATCATGTCAGTGGTCACGATGGGTTCGGGTGTGGACACGGACGACGGTGCGGACGAACCGTCGCCGGAGGATGTTACAGATAGAAAATCAGTTGCGCCCGTCGTTGACGTCGTCGTGGGACCCACATCGGCTTCGGTAAGGGGCTGTACAGGTTTATTAGTTGTTGTTACCTGAGAGCTCACGCTCTCAGTCTGTACAGTGAGAGTGATTTTCGAAGAGTCGCCGCCTCTCGCTGGAGAATCACTTGAACTACTTTTAATTTGTTCAGTTGTACTCACGCCGATGACATTACCACTCGTTGTTATTTTACCCTCGTTGGTGGGCTTAGGCGTAGTCGAAGATATACTCGGAGTCGGTTTCGGAGTAGACTTTAGAATGTCAGCCAAGGCGTCGAATATTGACACCGTGACAGACGGAGAGTGGTTAGAGGTCTCCACACTGATCAATCTTGAAGCGAATGCCACAGTCTCGGCTGTTATTAAGCTGTCTGATGCAGGTGTACTTCGCGGTTGACTGAACGATATTATCTCAATATCGGGATAGATATTGTTCTTTTCTTCATCGTTGTCCTGTAATGAAAGATGAGCTTGTGCCTTTATAAGAGAGTCAGAAAAGATGAAGTTTAGAAAAGGAACAGAAACAAAATTTTGCAGCATTAAAATTATTTATAAAATAAAACAATGGAGATATAGAATCTATATTATGGGCTAAGTACTTAATTTTTCTAACAGAAATTTTGCAACGGTTCACTAGAGCACTTTTATGTTTTGGAACTTGGTAGTTAGCTTACATTCTTGTAAACTCTAATTTTAAGCTCATTTTTGTTGTATCAACATCTTCGTTATTCTGTTATATTATGTGGAATTTGTTGATAGAACAAAAATTACCTTAAAATAAGAGTTTACAAGAATGTAAGATCATAAAACTACCAAGTTCCAAAACCTAAATGCGCTCTACTGAAAGGTTACAAAATTTCTGTAAAAACAATTAAGTACTCGGCTCACGATATGTCTAATAGATATAAACAAAGATAACGTTGTGTTGCGCCAGATCCTTTATATTTGTCATAAAGAATATTGAGTGAAAGAGTTAAGATCTAACAGCGATATAGAATGCATAATGTACTAATTTCTATTAAATGTTATTAAATGTGGTACATTTTATGAAGAAAACTATTTATAACTTCAGGACTTTTAATTAGAACAGCATTTTTATGGTTTCAAATGCAGCATTTTAATAATAAAAAAGTACAAAATATTAACATTAAAGGTATTTTCAATAAAATATATTATTCTATGTGTATATATTAAATTCATCTTTAATCCTAATGGTAAATATAATTAACAAAATTTATATTGATGGTGTACAAATAAAAATATTTTTTTTTAAATAGACAAAACGGGTCTATTTTCGTTGTATTTAAATTGTAGATATAAAAACAAGATATCGTATTAATATACACCAACAATACATTACAGGGTGCATCTTTAAATAACGAAACGCCTTAAGGCGGGTAGAAGGTCTCAAAGAATGTGATCACAAAACCTACCTTCTTGAAAATTTTTCTATTGGATTTTAAAAGTGGAGGTTAAAGATTTTGTGACCAAATGTGGAAATTCTCAAAATTATGTTGTCATTTAAAGACGACCCCTAAATTCTAGCGTGAAATAATTAATTAATTCTAACATTTTTAATGATCATAACCAATTTCGCTTTTAATGAATTGATTTTTCCACTATGCGAAATTCATTATGATCTATTAAACTTTCTTGGTCCCTTTTTGAAATTGAAATTTGGCTTTAAAGATGGAAACATTTCATCAGGGTGGAGTAATAAATTTATTGAATACTAATGAATGATATTTGGTGAAATGATAATGATGATGAAGAATGCACGGTGGGAAAAATCGATTTTATATAAATGTTAAAATGTGCTAATAATATGTTATTATTATAAAATTTCATTTATGAATGTTATTTTTTGTTTTGGGAATCGTTATTATGAAAGATGGCTTACCAATTATTGACAATTTTGCTTCGATAGAAATATTATACAGTTGATTACATATTTGACCGGGTGCAACTTAAGGAAAATACTGATTTTTGTAATAGGTGGCATCTACTAATTAAGAAAATTGGTATATAGTTTTTTTACAAACATTCGTGTACTTAAATCAACTAAGAGATTCTCACTATTATAATATCAAGGTAGATTTATTAGTAAATTACATGAATTTTTATAAAAAAATCATAACTGTTTTCTTATTAATAGATTAGTTTAGCTGAAAAGTGACAAAGCCGGTATGTTCTTGCACTTTATGGCTATCTTAAACAGCAAGATCAATGATGGTATTTTTAGCATTATACTTAAAAGGTAAAATAGATTTTTAAAGTTTTATTTTAATTAACTGGTTTGTTTTACTCTCAAGACAACGTCATTAAACAATTATTGTGATTAAAAAGAAAAATAATTACCATAAGGTAAATAGAAAGAAGAAATAATTTATTACAGAAATACTTCTAATTAAAAATCCTGTATTGGATATTGAAAATGATTGTAAATTTAATTATCTTAATCTATCCTTTCCAGATTTTTTCTATTAAACCAAATCAAAGAAATTAATTTATCACATGCCTTAGTCAGAATTTTATAATATTTGACATATTTACCCAGATTCATCGAATATCACCATTATTGACATGCTGTTAGCGTACATCTCTATATTCAGTTTAAAAAATAGTAGGTTCAAATACAAATTAAAAATTAATAAATAGCTAATTTTAGAATGAAAATTAAAAATATTCAGATATTGGGTGAAACTATGAAAAGAAAATATTGACATGTGAGAAAGAGAAGAAATAGTTCTGAATATTAATAAATAATACTGTATGTAATAATTTAAGACATCGACTGAGGGTGCTTGATGGAATTTCAATATTAAATTTGGATTATTGAGATTTTGTACAAATTTTGTGTCTTCTATATAAGCGTTAGAAACTGTTTACTGTCTCTCAGTTCGAGTCCATTCGTGTGCTCGAATGCCTGAAGATGCCGAAAGGCGAAACCCGGGTCGTTAGTGACAAAATACATGGAAGTGTACAAAATCTCAATAATCCAAATTTAATACTGTATGTTATTAATTGAACGCTGCCAATCCTGATAGAGTTTTTGCTTTACTTAAGTGAAAATCATGCTGAATGTGACAAAGCAGAAGATAAAGCACTTGTAATAGAAAACAGTAATGATTAGTATTCTTAAAAACATATAAAGAAACTGTAACGTTACATGTGCTCTAAACATTATCTGTGCAGTTTATTTTAAATTAATATTAATAAATGAAGCAGTATCTAATCTAAAGAGATAATAATATTATATCATAAAATAGAATGTGTATATAGTATTAAAAGAAAGCTAGAGATGTCATTGTGAATGTTAAATCATTCAGTAAGCCGTCAGGTGATGTGGAATGGTGCGAATGATCTGATGCAGAGATTTTCCTTGTAAGCGACCGTCTGCCGCCACAAACCAGACAGGTTCGGTGAGGGTATCCGCAATAGGATTGTCCGTTACGAAGAATTTCAGCCAAGCCTTCACGAGGGAGAACCAAAAACAAACCAATTTTGCTATGTCATTATCCACCAGCTAGCGAGCCAAGGATCCGTTCATAGACAACAAAAAGATGAATTTGGTCCGGGGCAGATTTCCTACTTGCTACAATAATTTTCATTGAACTAATTCTTGCGTCTATTTTGGAAAACAAACTATAATTAGTAAATAAAATTTGAGAGTTTACTAATAGTGATCTAAAACTTAAAAAAAAGCGGAACATTCTGCATAAAGTTTTCCTTTAATTTATATCGATTGGGTGAAGATTGTAGTTTTATACATTTCTTCTGACCTGACTCAAGACTGATGGCACTTGGTTGAACTATAATTTCTTTCTTATCTTTAAACACAGAAAATTGGTATGCTTTAGTTGAAACATTCATTCAGAACTATAAATAGAATTGAAAACCAGCTGTTTATACTAATTACTTTATGAAAGCATTTAACCTACACTTGAGACATAACATTGTAATGGTATTTCATATAAAATATCTGTATTCCTTTTTTTTAATCTGTGATGACATTCCGTGTCAATATTCTTTCAAGTAATTATGTTAAATTCACAGTTGTCTATGGCAGGTTCCTTAGTTATTGAGGGGGGTATAGGTTGTTATTATTGATTAGAAGGAAGTACATCAAACTGTACCTACTCTTAGTACTTAATTGTTTAAATAGAATAAACAAAATTGATTTGTTTTTATTCACATTTCAGAATCAAATTATATTTTTGACAAATTGTTCTGATATGTTACATTTTATATACTTTTTGATGAGGGTTAATTATGAACGTTATGAATTACATACTAAGGTTAATGTGAGACGAATGGTAGACATGAAGAAATAATTTATTCTTAAATATATTTTATACATCCTTAAATATGACCGCTAAAAATAAAGTATTTTTTATCACATTTAAAATGAAGAAATTGATTATTTTATTACAATGAAAATTTTATGGTTGGATGAAAAATTAATTTGGTATTTTGTGTTTTTAAAAGGCGTATAATTCAAAAAATGCTATAATATACTGAATTTTTTAAAGCTACCAAAATATCTACAACTGCTATTTCTGCTTTTTATATATGTAAATAAACTACGATGGGAAAAACTGATTTAATAAATTGTCCTGAAATCTTGTGGTCAGGTATAGTTCTAAAAATTAACTTTGTGAGCATTCTTTTCGAGTACGATATATTTTATGAGAAGAATATCGAATATTAAACAAGGATTGGAACATATTCAGTCAGGGGCTGTGAGTTTTCAGTGCCACCATCAACAGCGTGTCATAACAATTGTGCATACATGGAATTTGAAAAGCGAAGACAGTTATATGAACACTTAAGCATATAAATATTTAATATCCATTATCTCATTGTTCGAGTTGGGAAGCATGCCTTAAGTGAATCAATGACAATCATATTGATATCGAGCACAGATGATTGCAAGTTGCACATTGCTAGAAATGTCTATGGACAATGAATCAGTTAAAATATATTATCAGATTACTTCTACATAACAATAGATCGATAATATTTTTTAATCTATGCTTTACTAACTCTTAGTAAATTATAACTCAGTCTGAATTACAGGCCTTAGTAATGTAATGTTACGTTGTGTGGAATATTTGCATTAGTTCTTAATTAGAAATGGATCGCTAGAAATAAAAAATTAATTAACTATTACATGCTATTGGTGAATTTCGCTTACCATGGTTGAAGTAACACTCGGTACGGTTGCTCGATAAACCGGTGGGGAACGCATGAAAGGACCCTTATAACGTGAGCTAAACCTGTGAGTCTTATTTCGAGGGTTTATTGGCACCTGTAAATACAATAGAATATGTTATAAAATTATTTGACCTACTTAGAAAGCTTTCCTTAAAAAATCATGTATTTACATGCATCAATAATTCTGCTTCTCAGGAGTCAAAGAAACATAATTGTTATTTTTTTTACTTAACAAGACAGCTGAAAAGGCTTCCCAAGAAATCAATCATTAACATAATAGTGTTTGCAGCAGAAAAAATATTGAACTATCTTTGTACCAGTTGATAATCTTGATTAAACCAATTTTCACTAACAGTTTTATGTCCAATACTAAAAGTAATTTAAAATCGCTTAAATTTGAGATAGGCTTCTTTGACCCTGACTAAGGGGTCCAACGGTATAACTCAAAAAAGGATCTATATACATATTCTAAATGTTACAGTACAGCTGATAGCACCTGGTGAAGTAAATAATAGGAAGTTATCTTTACTATTTGGTGTTAATGCTGTTTTTCAGTTGATAACAACCCTTTTTACACATCAACCATCATTTTTCTCTTGAGAGTAATTCAATATCATTCATTCATCATAATATACTATCTGTGTAACTATATAATTATATAGTATGTATATATAGGGTTTCTCAGAGAAAATATTAAAGCTGGGATTACTGATGTTTTCAAGTCTCACAAATTATGGTTCTTTAAAAAAAAGTGTTCTCATAAGATTGAATATCTCGGTAAGGCAGTAAATTTACAACTTTAGATTTGATAATTTTGAGACTCATGGACCTCATGGTAGCTTTATTTTATTTTTGTTTATCATATTGAAATCATTTTTTGTTTGAATGAAGAGAACTTTAATTCAATTACTACATAATGATGATTTTCATTCATCTTTGTTACTGAATAATCTATGCATAATTATTATTATAATCGATTGACAATAGTAAAACATATAATAATAATTTTACAACAAATATTTTGATACTTACAGGTTTTTCTAAAGACGATGTTTTCCTGATAGATGCAGAACTACTCTTTGAGAATGAGTTTCGGTTTCTTTTTGCAATTCCTTCACTCAACAAATTTTCATTACCAAAATCACTCTTCTTCGTAATTGTCTTTGGACTATATCTAGATGTCAAACTTTTAAGTCCAATTGATTTGATTGCAACGGTACTCTTTCTCGGGGAAGGAGTGGCAGATTTATATTTAGACTGAAAATTATTTGACCTTGTCAGAGCGGCCGTACTTGCAGTGCTGACTACCGTTTCAGAATTAGTCTCTGAAAATTTAGCAAAGTCCGTTTCCCTATTTGATTTACCTGTTGATGTTTCAACAGTCATTCTGTCAGTGGTTGATTTTGATCTTGAGTAAACACTTGGCCTAAATGCTGACGATCTCTTCGGCTTCTCGGTTTGAGATATGGAGTCATCGAGTAAATTCGTAATTGGCTTTGTATTCTCCAAGCTGTAACGGGATGCATTAAATTTATGTTGCCTCACATACTTAAATGCCTTCGTTGATGGTTCTTCGAAATATTCTGTGGTCGGAGTACTAGCAGATGCCAATAAATCAAATCGTACAGCCGTTGTTTCGGTGGTAGAAGATAAAGCTTTTTTCTTGAAGTTTGATCTTGAAGAAATACGGTTTGTCTGGGTGGACTTCGTGTTTTCTTTGCGATCAAGACTATTTTCATTGCCGTTAAAATCCGTTTGTCGTTCGGTCGTTGCTACTTTTGGCGCGCGTAACTGGAAAAGGTTATTCACTCATGGTTATTACATTAAACACCAAATAAAATGAGCCATTGCAATAAAATTACCTGGACCGTGTTTATTATAATATTTTTTTTATTATAGATATATTTTTTCTCTATATTATTGATTATAATAATGAGCATTAAATAAGCGATACCAGCTCAGTAAAAGTAGCATATAAACTTGAAATAAAGTATTTCGAGAGTTTTTATAATTGATTTTAAAAAAAGAGCTAGAAACATAACAGACCCGTCAAAAAGGGTTGTAATAATGTGTCTAAGGGTTGGAGTGCAGGTGTGTTACCACTGCGCCATGGTGGTTATACGATTATTTTGCAATAAATGATAACACAGTAAGAACAGTCAAATTTTTCGAGAATATTTTATGAAATTAAATTTCTTCACAAATTACTTTCAATAAAATTATTCACTTACTAAACCACATGTCGCATTAATTAAAGATGGATAGAATCAAAAAGTTTTTTGAATATATAAATAACTAAATTATAAAATAATAAAGTTACCCTTGCATATTTATTTATTTCTGTTGTAACAGCATTTGATGTTTCTTCTGGGTTGTATAAGCTTAGAACCTTTTGTGAGGCTCTTGTCGAAAATGATTCAGGTGTTGTAACCGTTGACAGCTTCTACAAAAACATATTATAAGTATATTTAAAACAAATACATTTATTTTCAATAGAAATCGCACTGTAAAGTAGTGAGAAAAAAAATGTTTTGAGAATTCTAGAATAAATAATTGATAATTAACCCATGATAATTATATTGCAAATAAGTAAGGTAATCATTTCATCCGGATAATTTTTATTTATTACAACTTTCGACTAAATTGTAAATTATAAAATGTTGAAATTTTATATACATTTTCACATGTAGTATCTAGCCTATTAAATGATTGAATAGGATTTTAGCAAAAGATTTAGTTTCATAAAATTTTGTAATATATATAGTCGATAGCTATGTTGGCATCACGCCATCATCAGAACTAGCACCATAATCAAAACAGCTCTGACAAGTGTGAAGCAGAAATAGCTTTCAAATATATTACAATATTGTGGAACTAAATATGAGACATTTTCATAAATTTAAAAAGAGCATCTAAATATTTTCTTATCAACAGATATCACTGGAATTTTAGCGCTTTCCTTAACCTGAATTATTTTAATAGTGCTAACGTAAAATATAATGAAAAAATATTAAACTCACTTGTGTTTTTTCTTTCGCCTGAA
The DNA here is from genome assembly GCA_022494535.1 of Himalopsyche phryganea. Taxonomy (NCBI): domain Eukaryota; kingdom Metazoa; phylum Arthropoda; class Insecta; order Trichoptera; family Rhyacophilidae; genus Himalopsyche; species Himalopsyche phryganea. Next base: position 1,706,195 of record JAGVSL010000127.1, on the reverse strand, counting down.
GAAGAGTTTTGAAATGTTCCGGATAATTTTCATTTTCGTAATCTTCCGCGGTTGCTCCGCCATCTTTTGATTTTTTTTCGCTTTTTGCAGTTCCACGAATGCTGCCGCGCGTCTTGGCAGGGGATTTGCTTTGGTTTGAGTCTGTACTTAAATTCGTTTTAACTATCTTTCTTCTAATTACTCTATTGGCCGGCAGAGCTGATTTCGGTGTTGTTGTTGTGGTAGTCGTGGTGGTGGTAGTGCTAGTAGTAGTGCTGGGAGTGGTGCTAGGAACAATTTCACTCATCTTCTGTGTAGTCGATTTATTGTTTTCGCCATCGGACGCATGAGATGATCTTCTATTAGATTTGGGCACAGTTCTAATTTCTGCGGTGACAGTTTCTGTTGTTGCTTTGGCAGCTGGGCGTCTTCTTTCGATTACCCGTCGACTTCTTACAGTTGTACTTACTAAAGTATTATCTGTTGAAGTCGCCGTTCGAAATCTCGACCCACCTCTGGCTCTTGGATTACTGTTTTCCATTTTTGTTTCACCTTCGCTTCTTTCATATAGAGCTTCCGTTTGTATCTGCGTTCTACTTTTGGCAGTTCTTCCACGACCCCTTCCTGCTGTATTTCGCGTTGCAGTTGACGTTTCTACAGTTGCAGCTTCTAGACTTGCTTTATTAAATCTACTACCGCGGGATCTTATTGCGGAGTTTCTATCTCTAGCTGTAGTACTCGGAAGTAGCTCAGTTTCGGTTGTCGATTTAGTCCTGCCGACCAACGGCAGTCTAGCTACTCTTTCGCGCGAACTATCACTGGTGACATCTCCACTGTGCATGTCCAAATTAAATACTTCAATCTTGGACTCATCTATCACAGGCGGGGGAGCAGTTGTAGAAGTGGAAGTAGATGTAGTAGATGTCGATGTAGTAGTTGTACTGAGAACTCGGCCACTTCTCCTTGAAGGGACTTCTTTTTCAGTCACCGGTTGTCTTTGCCTTCCTCTTGACACTTGTCGAGCAGTTGTGACTTGCCTATTCCCTCTGCTTACTGCAGTCGAGGTATCTACTTTACCATCATCGAGGTTAGTTATACCACGCTGTCTTGCTGGAAAAACTCTAGGCTTCCTTGTTTCAGTAAACGCTCCGTTGTTATTTGTGCCGACTTTAACATACGAGGTCTCCGCGCTTCTTTGCCTCGATGGATTACGGACAGTTTTTGAACTTCGCGGAAGCGTTGAGTCAGGATTTGCGACCGTGATCGGGTCGTCTGTTTTGATGGCCGGTTTCCGACGACTGGCTGCACCGTCCACCCTCCTGGAGTAGCTTTTCGGCGGGTTCCTGTCGACATTTTCGCTTTCGCTCGAAGCAGTCTTAGAAGCTTCCCACCCGACGGTGATTTCATCATCGCTCTCGCGAGTAGTGGATGTTGAAGTACTTCTGGCGCGTGGTGTTCGTACATTGTTCTGAAAAAAAAACAAACATATCTTATTAATAATTAACTCAATTACTTCCTTACGTGCATTAAATTATTGTTTAATATTTTCTAATTTTATTACACAATTCGCGATTAAATTTCAATGCCAATTAACTTATTATTTCACAAGCGGAAATTAATTGAAATAAATAAGTACTAATCGCTTGGTTGCCGATAAATAAACGTTTAATAACAGGCAAATGGCTTCACAGCTCAAAACATTAGTAAACTCTTATTTTAAAACTATAAATAACTATAGTATTACCAACATTACTTGGCAGCCGCCGAATTCGGAACTAGAATTGTCAGCCTAGAATAAAATTTCTCCAATTGCAATTTTATGCCAAAATAAATATCTTGTTTACTTTTAATAAACGTCGCTAAAGTATCAATTTTGGAATTTATTGAATCTTAAGTTCTGGTTGAGTATGGCCACATTCCTAACGTAATAACAAGTAACAAAATACATAAAACCATTTGCTTTATAATAATTATTTGCATAAAACAATTTCAGCCATATGCTTTCATCAAATATCCGTTCAAAACTTTGAAATAATTGTTGCAAGGCAATGTAGTTATAGAATTAGTTCAAATCTTGAAAATATTTCTTAAGTATGTGCTTCGCTATAATAACGTTTTCAAAATTTGCAATAATAATAAATCCACCATATTGCGGGGTATTTAATTTAATCTTATATCTGAGTCATGATTATGAATTAAGCAAAATGACACCGTTATGGTAATTTTGACCGGCCACGACAAACCGCCGACTTGGTGATGAAATGTAGACTTCAAATTGTATAGATACTTATTTGATTATTTAAAAGAACTTTTCACGATTTAATAGAGTAATAGTTATTGTCAGCTAATAGCTACGTATCGGTTCGAAATCTACCTAATCTTGTATGACATGGTATACTTAATATTATGTATATGGAATAGAGTTGGTAACAGTATAATTATGATTATTTGGCAACGATGGAGTATAAAAATAAAGTCTTACATAAGATTAATGTTCAGTGTTCTGTATTTTTCAAGTGCTGTTTTCACCGTATAGTAATTATTTAATTTATTAAAATAATTTAATCCATTTTAGACATTTTTTTTGTGTCTTATATTTAACGCACTTAAATACGAAAATATTTACCAAGCACCTAATAAGTTTATAATTTACTTCAAATACCGCGATCAATCTCGAGAAGTAGAAATATTCAGAGAATCAGCTTTATTCATTGTTTTTTTTAATATTATTTAAATTCAAGAATTTGTGATAATTAGTCAATAATATATTTAATGTTTTCCTTTACTAGAATCGCCCAAGTGTGGTGTGATGTCCTAATCAAGGTCCTATATTTTTATATTATGGTAAAAATAATTAAGAGGATGGCGCGATACCGAAATAGCTATGAACAAATTGATAAAATTCCTGTGGAACTAAATACCAGTATCTTTTATTTTTATACAACTACTTTTTTCTGTCAATTAAATATTTCGCGAGAATATTAAAGCATTGAACTGATTGATAGATATGAGGCAATTTTTGTGAATAGTGAAAGGAATAAAGAAATATATGTACACATTATAAGAATGATCAAATTATATTACCCTCCCTCAAAACTAAATTGATACATTTGTTTGGACACAGTATATGATAAACCTGTTAAAAGTTAACTTATAAAGCTCTGTGAAAATTCAAAATAAAAATAGTAAGTTATCAATTTATCTTGTCGTTTTGAGTAAATTAACTATAATTTGATTTGAATTTCGCATTATCTACAGACAACTTAAAACAATGCTAAAACATAACACATTAAACCCTTCTGGCAAACACGAGTATACATGCATTCCTTATAGCAGGGATGGCGAACCAAGGGTACGCGTGCCAGAGATGGTACGTTTAACAATTCAGATATCACGTAACAATTAATATACTTTTTTAATAGACAATTCATGAATGACTTCATTTTATACGTATTTTTTTCGACTAGTGACGACAGTATTTTTAAATTTTTCTCTTTCATATTGTTATTATTTTCTTAAATGAATCCGATGAATCCAGTTAGGCGTGCATTTTACTAAAGGTGACAACATATGAACAGGATATAACGTATTTGGCATCAAATGTACGGCATCAAAAATCTTTTGTATTTTCTAAACTCTTTTAATAAAATTTTGATAAACCATTTGTTATGATTTTTCCCCTATTAAAAATTGTTTGGAAGGTTGAATGAACACATTTTATCTTATCGGATCATGATGTTAAATGATGACACGGTTTTCGCGTTATGTTGTTAAGTAAAACACTAATTATAGCATAATTACTGATAGTAATTGTCCAAATAAATAATTTTACAAAAAACTACTCGGCATGTCTGGCAGTTGATATATATATTATTTGGGGATTTTTGGCACGCACGTGCAAAAAGGTTCGCCATCCCTGCATTATAGGGAAAAATTTCATTGGTATAATTTAGCCTTCATTACAGATACATGTTGAAATATTCCACTTCACAAAAGTAATTTTCAGCACGAACATTTTTCAAATATTTGTCAACCATCCAATCAATAATAGTTGTCTCAAAAGTTATGTCAAAACGAAACCAACGTTGTGAAACTAAGTACTTATCTATAATAAAACGATTCTGTTAAACAATTTCAGCCAACAATATCTGAAATCAATTATGTTTAAGTATCTACTTGAGTCTAAGCACTTATTTTAGATTATCTGAGAAAAAAGAGGAATCCCACGAAAAGTTATTGATTGTTGTTTCCAAGATTGATTCAAAAAGAATATAAAAAAATTGCAATGTATTTAGTTTAGATGTTAAATGAATCAAAAAGAGCAATTGATTTTTTGGAACGTAACTTGTTTAAGAATATAATTCCAATTGTTTTATACTTGACGCGATTTAGCTGTAGGTATGGATGTTGATGATGATGATTATTCATTTCAGGGGAGATGTTTCCAGTTCGACGGGCAACGATAGAATGATGTTCCCTTTCTTTATTCTTCTCTCGTATTCTAGTCGCTATCTGTGTTCCGCCTTAGTTGTCATATAAGTGTTTTCAAATATCGCATTTTATAAATCTCACATTTGCAGAATCTTTTCTTTTACATTTTTATTTATATTTGCATTTAGGAATATCACGTTTTGTAAGTCTGTAGTGTCATGTTGATGACTTTACATAAGTGTCATTCATTGAATCTTTTTCTTTTATAATTATTATCACTTCGATGATAATAATACATTTTTATGAATAAATATTATTTATTAATTTTGCCTCGTCTATATACTGACTCGACGTAAGTATTACGTTTCGTAAATTTGCAGCGTCATGTTCGACTACAGTTGCAATGAATTTTGAGTTTCTTTAGTATGATGATATTCTAAATCCCTAATAAGCCTCATTAGGAATCCATGTGCTCCTTATGGAGAACAGACTTGATCTAATAAACTACTGAAATGAAATTTAATTTTTTTATTCTATATATTTTGTTCGATATCATTTTACTTTCATATACAGATTGCAAATAAATTACGCAAACATAATATGGTAATTTTTTTAATTCGCAATTTATTTCTTAATAGAAAGCGCATTATTTCCTTATGGTACTATTTATTGCTTTAAACGACAACACTTTGCGTGAAAGATATTTCGAAATGCTTATGCATTTGTTTCTCTCGTTCAAGATTTCTTATTAAATATAACTATGTGATATCGAATAATACTTTACAACGTTTATCTGAAATTGTTGATCTCGGTATAACGTTTGACTCTTCTTTCGCATTTCATTCACATATTAATTCCATTGCTATGCGTGCTAGTAAACTTATTGGGTTTATAGTTAGGCAAAGTAAACCATTCGATAACCCAACTGTGTTTCGCACTCTATACATTTCTTTGGTTCTTAGTACGCTTGTATATGGATCTAAATATTATCTGGAATCCATAAGAAAATTCCTACAAGTTGAAATTGGAGCGAATTCATAAGAAATTTCTACGATATTTCTATTTCAAAAAATTTAAATATTTTCCCTTTAATAGTTCTCTAAAAGTTCCCAACCAAATTTCTTTTAGGTATGCTATCTTTTCACTCTCTTGAAGCACAAAGATCGTTTTGAATTCTAAAGCATTTCTCTCTTTTTCTTCGGAGACGAGTTTATCATACTGAAATTCTCATGACTATTAACTTAAATGCTCCCAATTTTTATCTACGTGGCCGAAACCATAACCAAGCAATTTTTATTCTTAAAACTTGTCCTTCGCGTCGGTGATTCGAGTCACCAGTTGCAAGAGCCGTTCGGCTGATCAATGCATTGCCTCGAGAGCTGGATATTTTCAGCACTAAACTCTGGGAATTGTTCACCAAATATTTGTTCCTTGTAAATTAATAATATCTTTTAAATTTACAATAAATAAATAGAATATTTATTTTAAATTAAACACAAACGGTAATAATTGATTTACAATATTGAGAATTTTTAAAGACAAGCACGGTTGTCTTATTTGCACAGCAAAACAAAATAGCTGATATATAATTTATTTTTATACAGACTTTTCATCGGAGTAATGTTGACAACGACAGATAACGAAGCTTGAAAGTAGCAAAGTTTTTTTACGACTTGACCATGATATAGATTGTGCATGAAGCATACGGCTTATTCATTTGGGGCTTAAGACATATTTTCATTTATCAATACTGAAAACCCCAAGGTCTGCTGAAATAGTTCACTACATAAGTAATAAAACAAAAAAATCTAGAGCACATTATACGTAAAACAATCAATTAGATCTTTGACCGTAGTGCAATTATTATTTTATAGATATATGGACCGTATTACTATGTCCTTGAAAGTGTATTGTAGATAACGTCGTAAAAAAGGATTTCTCCAATTTTCAGTTACGACTGTTACAAGTCACGATCAATACTTTATTACAAGTTTCGTTTTACTAGTTGAATATTTTGTTTACGCCAACTATTATTGTAATTTAATTTAATAAATACCACGTGAAAGTTTTTATTGTTATTTTGAAATACTCACGAGATTTCATTGATTTTAAATATTATAAAATAATTGATATCAAAGTATTTGTTTTTATATTATTAAATAGTGCTATATTTTTTTTATGGTATATGAACTCCTTATGCAGTATCTTGACATAAGTAGTTTTACGAACAAATTTTGTTATTTAGTCACTCTAAAAACTCAATAGAAAGGGTAGGTATTGATCAGATGTAGGTAGGTATCAGCGTTTCGTTTTTAGGGTAGGATTTAACGTGAAAGGGTTTTAATGTAAACCATGTATGCACGTAACTAAATGCTCAAAAACCATTCGACTACATAACGAGTGCTGCTTGGCGGTAGAAAATCATAACATCTTACAAAGAATCAATAACATCTAATATTGTGCTTCGAAGACGGACGTTTGCGTAGGATATTGAGAAAAAAGGTAGTTTAACTCTATAAGGAATCACAGAGATGCCCGTGGCAAAGTCCCTTCTAATTACAAGCCATCCTGTACGGCCCGTCAGCAGGTATTTTTGCAGACGAGTGGTCCATTACATTTACTGTGAAGTCATGTCATCGATATTTTGGGCTAACTACGATGAATTCTATCATATTTTAATAATGTGAAATAGTGGGTAATTGAATGTAATATATTTAATGTTAATATGAATAAAGATATTTTCGATGGATTTAGCGGTAACTTTGATGTTTTAATATCAAATTAAGGTTGATAACTTGATTGTTCAACTGGCTGTATTACTAAATGTAACGCCTTTCGCTTATTTAAAAAGCATCTTAATTAAAAATGAAGAGTATAGAGGGTTTGTTTCCTTCTACTGGAAAGGGGAAGGGGTTAAGACCCAAACGATGATAGTACTAATGATAAAATTAATTACTAGTCTTTAGAGGTGATATAGTTAGTTATGGTTCTATATAGTTAGTCTGAAGATGCTTCTTAATGAAGCGAAACGCGTTACAGTTAATTACACAGCCAGTGGAATAACTAAGTTATCAGTTTTAATTTTATATTAGGAATAAAGTTGTTTTCTTACTTTGAATGTATTTGATTGTTAATAATCGACAATTCAAAGTGTGTATTTGCGATAACCCTGCCACACATCGCATTTTGTGCCATTCACTACATGTATTATGACGACTATAGGATATAATTTATTGTGACGATTTAATTATTACTTAACATGCACATATGTTGGTTTTCGATGAATCGTAAATTATATAATGAATAAAGAAAAACTGAATAAACTTACAAGAAATCTTTTCAAATATATATTTTATTCGACGAAAAACGGAGTTGAGAGACAATCTTCGTACAACCGCCAAAATTTTATGAATTCTTTATACAAAACTATTAATTCATAGTAAAAACGTATCTCTCAATTTATCTAAAATTAGCATTCTTATATTTGGGTGTTAGACTATAATTTGTTTATTGCAGTAATTTTCCAATAATGATTACTTGAGAGAGTAGGAAAGAAAACGTCTCGCCGCTCAAGGGAGGAAGGTGGTGGAGCGGGGAGAAGCGGGGTGCGGTGAGTCAACAAGCTTCACAGCCCGCGTACGCGGACAAAAGATGATTCAACGGTTCCTTCGTCTCCCATTAAAACCCGGTCGTATTCAGTATACTTTCTCGTTTATTGCAATTAGTTTCTATAATTTTCTTGAAGACAGTTACACAAATAGATTTAAAATACACATATTTAATTTAAAACTCTGTAAGTAGTTTTACTAGCAAGCGGTGGACTAAGTCACCGCTTCGCCGGCGGACGACTGCCTCTGGGAAAGGCCGAGAGGCGACTGAAAGCCTTGCAGGATCGCAAGCCCTTTGCCCACTTCTAACTGTAAACAAACAACGGCAACCAAACAAATCTGACAAACTACTCTTGAACGCCTCCGGAGAGATATTACATTTTAAATTTGCATTAATAGAAAGATTCTGCAGATTGGTTTTGAAGACCCTGTCCGCCACATAAGTACGGGGCGGTGTCATACTATCATATTTTTTTTAATGTATAAAAAATACTGCAATCTTAATATATTTAATGTACGTAATATCTAAACTTTGAAATAATTAAAGAAACGTACGAAATAATAAAATAATGTTTATACGGTGTAATAAATTGGTTTCGTCTTTCAAAAAACCAAAATCCTTTATTGCGCTCAATTCATAGCAATGATGATCTTGTAAGGATTTATTAATTGATTAATTACGATTATTACTTTACAATAAACATTCAATTTACAAGGTCCTTATAATAATTTAGTACAAAAAATATTTATTGTATATTACTTATTATTGCGGTTGCCATTTATTTGATTTCCACATAAAATTAATTTTTATATTATCATGTTTTTGTTAGATAAAAAATCTTCCATAGTAATAACGAATTGAACTATTGCTTGTTTACTGGTTTTTTTTTTGTAAGTTGTATTATTAATTAAATAATAAAAAAATATACCTCTATGCAAAAAAGGGTGAAGTAAGTAACAAAAATACACATCCAATTTCAATTTTTACTGAGGCTTGGGATATAATAAACTATTTTAACGCGGATAAATTAATCTTTTAATATTCGCAATACGCTAGCGATTTTCAAAAGGGTTATTTCGTTTATTGTATTCGACTTTTCATACAGATTTTTTGTTTGTTTGGTACGTCGGCGTCCGTGGCGCAGTTGGTAGCGTCGCTGGCTACGGTTACGGATGTCTCGGGTTCAATTCCCGGTGCGGACGGTTTTCATAGATTGATCTTTCAATCGATTTATGGATTTCTGTTCGTAGTCTGAGTCCTCCCTCCCACCAATCCCATCCTCACGGGGCGTAACGAGAGCGATTAGCTAACTACTAGTCCTGTCATAGCCCTATCCTTCTATCCCTACTCTCTTCGAAAAAGAAAAGAGAGGTTGAGCAACTGAGTGACAAGCAGTTCTCGTAGAAAAAATTCTGTCAAGATACCTCCATTAGGAGACCATATGCTCCACATTGGGAGCGGACATGGAAAAAAAAAATAAAAAATAAAGAAGAAGTTGCGTAATGGTTGGTGTTCATCTGAGCATTTTATGCGCGCTCAGCCCGCTGTGAGTGATAATTTCCTCAGTTGTAGAGCTTAATGACTTGTTTGCGCGCACGCTTAAGTCATTAGATGTCCGCGACTGAAAAATCTATGACTCACAGTGTGCTGTGAGCGCAAAAAATGCTCAGAGGAATATCGACCGTAATGTGTTAATGCATAATATAATAGATTGCAATTAGCAGTATGTCAATTCAAATTTAATGAAATATATCGAACTTTAACAATAGTAAAAGAGAATTTCATTAATTGCTTAGCACTCGTGTGTAGATTAAACTTGAAAACTGCCTACGGTGAAATATTTATCTAAAGATATATCCATATTCGATAAAATTATTTCTTTTTAACTATTAAATGCCATTTAACTACATCATTTGCTTTTATTTCTATTTCGTAATATTAAACATACATCATTTGATAATTGTCTTGAAACTGTTAATTGAACAGAAAATAAATGAAAGCTTCTTTACAATAGAAATAATTTAATTTGTAATTATTGAGATTTTGTACACTTCCATGTATTTTGTCACTAACGACCCGGGTTTTGCATTTTGGCATCTGCAGGAATTCGTGCGCTCGAATGCCTGAAGATGCCGAAAAGAGAAACCCGGGTCGTTGGTGACAAAATAAATGAAAGTGTTCAAAATTTCAATAATTCACAATTGACATTGAAATTCCATCAAGCATCCTCAGTCGATGTTTTAAATTATAGAAATAAGTGATTTTTTCGTACTTTCTTAGACGATACAAGTTTATCATACCACCATTACCCTTTATGTGCATGAGATCGCTGATCTTTTGCCTTCCATAACGCTACAATACAATCAAATGAATGTACACATCAAACGTTTGGCCCAATGCGGAGTGACACAATAGCATATGACTGCAGATAAGACGGCATGATACCGCTTGATGTATAGTTGAAGTGAAAGGGATGATTGTGCCTCGGTTTAATAACCGAGCATTAATATGCTGCACTGGAAGTGGTCGAAAATTGGAAAGAATAGAAGATTATACAGAGCGTTCAAAAATAGCTACGTCTCAAACATGATGTAGAATAAAAGCTTTCAAAATTGGCTAACAAGAACTAGTATATTAAATATTAGTTTCGTGCTTTACATTAAATTTGACCTCAGCAATCAGGTGGTAAATCTTTGTGTTTTGTAATGACCAATATCGACTTTCATGAGTTTGCAATTTTGGGGAGGCTAGAAGGGTGGGAAGGGGGCAGTGACTGTGCGCAGGTTTTACTTTCAACTCAACGTTTCATATTATTATTTAAGTTCTATTGTGAAGTGAATAGACAACAACGGCCGACAATAATACCAAGTCATTTTTTTACTATCATTTTTGCTGCCAAAGCGACGCGAGCTGATAATGGCCTGTAGCATTCATGGAAGCCAGGCAATTCGTTATCGATTGCTTTGGAAATGTTTCTACTAATCTAGACAACTAATCTATATACCTTAATTGTAATTAATTTATATCAGCATTTTTCCTCTGAAATAAATACATTTTTTTTATTTATTTACCACGAGCCCTGATATGATATAATACTCAGCTATCCACATAGTACGATTTTAACTATCAGTATTAGACCAATGATCTTTAAATTTATTTAATCGTTATTTATTTTCATATGTAGCCGACGATGCGAGCTCTCAGTCACTTATTTTTTTAAATATTTATTTTCTCGCATAATATATCGCAGATATGTTCTTTATAAGTAAAGACTCTTTCATCCAAAATCTTTCAATAGAGGAAAACTCCTTACAAATACTGACCGTTTAAACAACTTCCATCAAGATATTACAAATGAAAAATTATAATAATTGTCTCATTGTTTACACGTTTAAAATAAACTTCTATATTTTAAAATGTTTTAATGCCACGTGTAGTAAAGAATATACCAAATATTTAAAATGACGGGTCTAGTATCATAATTCATAATCTCCAACGTATGCAAAAAAATGAATTATGAATGCAGCATTGTTTTTCGTGTTCACACCTACCATTTAAATTATAAAATATCTTTCTAAATTTAAAAACTCTAAAATGAATGTGAAATTGTAGTTCATTTTCAAAACTTATATTCTCCAATGACTAAACTAATAATGTTCATTCCATCTAATAAGAGTCATAGCCACCAGTGTTGGTTTACCAATGAAGCTTTAGGCGTGTATTACACGGCCTTATTTAAATATTTCATTTTTTATTATTAAATATTATTAGTTTAGCATAAAAACGGTTTTCCTTGATTTTCCAAAAACAATCATTGACAGTGATTCTGAATCATGATACAAAAGCCTTCAATGTTGTAAGTATGACATATTTGTGTATATATAGCAAATGGAAAAGAGTTTAATTTAAGCATCCAAATTGTTATTGACCAAAAAGAATCTTGCAGGGTCATTTAATAGCTTAATGGCCGCATGTTTTCTCGCATTTTCGCAAAAAAACTGTGATTTCACTAAACTCGCTATAATTTGTAAACCAATTAGGATATCTTAACCAAATTTAATTTGATGACTTCCAGATACTTTGTCGCATAAATCAATACCGTTTGAGCAGTGGCTCTATATTTATGGATTGCATACTTATGTATTGTAGTGGAAAAAGCTTAAATGTATTAAAAAATTCCTGCTTCTCATATCATCCCTGTTGCAGATGTTACAAGTCACCCGGGACAAGACACGGTTATCATAACGACTCAAGCACCATAAAAAATGCCATATGGCCCATTCAATAAATCACTATGAAAGCTGTAAATAATAATAACCAATACAACTATAGAGAAAAAAGTAAACGTGTACCATCTAGGGGTAGTTTTACAAAACAGTGAGGTGAAAATATTGTGTATGTATTGATAAATAATGCGTTGTTGCGTATACTACCATCTCTCATTGACATTTGAAATCAAACTTGATTATAACCCAGTACTTTTTCAATATAATGGAATGTATGACGTAGGACTCATAGATTGTCCGCGGCCATTTACCCGTTTATGTATTTTAAAATTACATTTAAATTAGTATTTTTAGACTTAATTAAGCAACTTGATTTTTGACTGATGGTTTTTGAATCTCATAAAAAGACTGATACGCTCACAGTATAGTGAATTTTCCTCCGGGACCTTTCCCACGAGTCAACCACTACTGGTTTAATATTTTCCAATCAAATTTTTATATTTAAACTAACAAAGAAGCCATAGAACATAATCAAAGTGTAGTCAAAAATTAATAGCCTTAAGCGTTCACGCGGGCTAAGAGTTATTTGACAACAAGGCATGCAGTAAAAATGGTTGCATTTAATCATAGTAATAATATATCATTGTAAATCTAATGTAGTTATGAATCAAATAGCGGATTAAAACAGGTCAAATAAAAATTAGTTGATTTACGATAGAAACATCGACCAGGTGTCAATTTATTATTGTCTAATGACTAAAGCCGATTCGAGAAAAACATAAATTAGTGATTGTTAATACAAAAATAAAATATATTTGTGAATAAGCCTCAATTTTTTTTCCATACAGTGTTAGAATAGTTTGATTTGTATTATAAGCTTTATTCAATACATGATATAAATAATATTAATTTACATGAGTCAAATTTAATTCAAAATAAAAATTGGAAACTTAGTTATTCCACTGACTTTATTACTAACGTAATGCATTTCGCCTCTTAAAGAAGCATCTCAGACTAACTAAATCACAAGGTTATTTATTTTTTAATGGAATAACTGAGATACATACCAATTTTAATTTTATATTAAAAATAAATTTCCAAAAAGTTACCACCGAATTCATAGAAAATATTGAGTCAAATTTAATTTATTGTTGATTCCTGAATCTCACCCGAAAATTGAAGCAAAACTACTGTTTTTTAACCATTTTGGCTACTAATATGGAATGTGTAGACTCCTAATGAAGCATCTCAGATGAATTGGTTGTACGATATCTGGTTGTTATTCAGTTGCTGAACTTTATTTTCTTGAGAGAGTAAATATGGTGGGGCTGGGACAAAACTAGTAGTTAATTAATCCCTTTACAAAGATTTATGCCTTTAAAAAATATGAATAGATGAACCTACACATAGATCAATTTATGAAATTTTCCGTATTGGGACTCGAACCTGTGGACACCGCAGCCGAAGGAAACTACGTTTAATACTCGGCTATTTATCCGGTTTCTAAAATTTCTAGTGTTTAAATGACTTCGTAACCTTGCTATTATACAAAATGAATTTTATTGTAATTTAAGACATCGACTGAGGGTGCTTAATGGAATTTCAATATCAAATTTGGATTATTGAGATTTTGTACACTTCCATGTATTTTGTCACTAGCAACCCGGGTTTCGCCTTTCGGTATCTTCAGGCATTCGAGCACACGAATGGACGTGAACTCGACTCGAACTGTCAGTTCGAGTCCATTCGTGTGCCCGAATGCCTGAAGATGCCGAAAGGCGAAACCCGGGTCGCTAGTGACAAAATACATGGAAGTGTACAAAATCTCAATAATCCAAATTTGAAGTTTATTAGTTTCACCCATGATTGAATTTATAACAAATTTATAATATTTTTAAATTGCAGTCCATTTAAAACGTATTGAGTAATTATTTCCATGTAATTAATTAAATAAATTATTTTCTGTTAAGAAGATTTAACGGATTAGAAAATATTTAGAAATACTTGTAGGAAGACGTTTTCAATTTCATTTTAAATCGTCACGTTTCAGCCTACACTTAACCATAAAAAAGCCTAAAGTAAAAGGTCATTGGCCAAAATTGGTGTGAGTGTTCTACTGATCATTAATTCCATAACGATTTACTTTTATTTCCGTATTATCTCAACTCAACGTATACAACACATGTCCCAGATTATTAAAGCTCTACTCTAGTATACATCCAAATTATTATGTAAGGTTTCATGATTGGCCATGCGTTGAAGCTTCTTGGTTGGTTTTCAGGAAAATGACTGTATTTCTTACTTTATAAACGCTTCGTTGCCATTGCAAAATTTTACATCAGCAAAAACTAAATTTTTCAGGAGAGCATAAAAACAGTTTAAAAAATAGCTATCAAACTAAAACAGTGGTTTCCAACCTGGGAGGGGCCAAAATGTTGTAATTAAAAAATAATTTTCTACATAATATCCATAAATAAATAAACGTCGTAACATAGCAGTAAAAATTTAGTAAATGAATGTTTATTTTGCTCATTGACAAAATATACTCTTGGAGGTAGCATTTTTGAACTGAAAATTCCGTAGGTAATAAACAAATAAAAATAATCTAACGATAATCATGAAACCTCAATGTCGAGGCAGAAAAAAGAAATTGTTGTGAACAGTCACAAGATTCTGAATTATCATTTCGTGGTTGAAATTATTAAAAAACGATTTAACATCGACATTGAGCAATTTGCGATTAAAAAATCTTGCAATTCTTTTAATAGATCACCAACTGGCAGATAATACAAATTTAGAAAATGTTGCTGACGATTTTACTAAAAGCAAAGCAAGGAAAAATAGTTAATAGTTAATAAGGAATAATTTGTTGATGTTTTTGTTTGCGAATAGTTAATGTTATGTCAGTAAAATCTGTTGAATAAATTGATTTACAATGTTTATGTACATATTAATGGACTGTACATCAATAGCTTTGTTTTTTTTTTATATAAGTAATAAATATAAGAATTACTTTAAGGACTAGATTTTTTGGCATATTTCAAAAACAAGCCAGCGGGAATCTACAATATTAATATTAAATACAACATTTGTAAAAAATTCTTTTTTAGAGGAGGCGTTGTAGCATAAACGTTGGAAACGGCCGAACTAAATCAAAAAATAAAAAACGTGTAATTAGCATTAAATACATATAGCTATAAAAGTAATCACGTGTTTTTTTATTACTGTTTTAATTCGATAATGTCATTTTTAAACTATTTTTATGCTCCTCTGAAAAAAATTGGTTTTGCAAATACACAACTTTGCAAATTTTATCAGAAACCATTTAAAATTGATACCCAACATTTATTTGATACAAAGATCGTAAAAAATCGTATTTGTCAACATACTTAATACATACATTTTGACAAAATAAGTTAAATATATTTGTAAAGATAGCTAAATCTAAAATTTCTTTGAATTAAATTTAGGAAAATTGAAAACTTTCGGGATCAATCAAGCAAATATAATATAGAAAATTAATAACGCAAATAGTTATCCGCACTCAAGTAACATTTAAAGTAAGATTGAAATATAATAGATTTTAATGAATCTTAATAATAATAAATACTTTTTACATAATATCTGCCATAATCGATTCGGTAGATAAATGCCTTAATAACGATTTTTCATAACTTTATGATCCAAAAAATATTACGAAATGATAATGGCTTCATCAACATATATGAAATATTTTTTGAGTACGAATTGTTTTTTTAGAACAAATAATTTAATCAATTATAATATGTTCTTGATTGATGTTCAATCTAGGCTACATCTCATTAAAATTAAATGTCCAACTTGCTTAACAGATGATTATTAAAAAATATTTATAATATGTTAAAAAGTTTGGCTGTATAAGAATTATCTCAAATCGTTATTTCGGCATCACGATGTAGTTGTTAATTTAGTTATGTGTGATCAGCGTAATGGGATACAGCTCTCTGCAATATTAGATCATTTTTATGGAAAAAAGTGTATCGCTATTTTTAGTCTTATTATAATAGTTCTACTTAAAAATACAATAAATAATTTATATTTAAAAAATGAATATATAATGAAATATATAATAGAAAACATTTCTTTAATTTGCATAAAAAGAAGGACATTTGTTTGTGCATAAATCTGTTTTTCTCAAAATCTCATGTGTTTCCTTTTTAAATATAATATCGCAGATAAGTTACTGCGACGAAGAAAGTTTGAAGTAACATTGTTGTAAAATTATTACGTTTTATAATATGCACTATAATATTAAAAATAGATCATGTTGCAAAGGTAGGCTTGCAAACAGTTTTCAAAAATTAATATGAACTTATTTAACACGAACAATAATAAATCATCTATATAATTATTTAAATGGTTTACTGTTTTATCATTCTCTATTTATCAGCCAATTGAACTCATTTTATTTAACGCAAAGGAATAATTTATTTTTTCTATGATTATATTATGACATCCTTTTTATTGCTTTTAATAAAAACAATTTTTTAAAAGTCATATTATGATAATAAATAAATAATATGTTTATTGCTATTTTTTACATAAAAAGTACATATTATATGTTATTTAGCAAAATATTTTTACTGGCTATAATTTTCTGAGTTGTTAATTTATTTACTGGTTAATCATGTCACGCTTCAAAAATAAAAATGCTTATTTATTTGTGTTATACTAAAACCACAATTGTATAGCATGTCTGGGTAAACTATTAATCATGCAAACCACAATATACGAACTATAGTATTTTTTTAAAAGCCTCATAACACCTCAATTTAAAGTATATTGCTACTTTATAATTATCTAACAAGATACGACCATAAATTTTTATGTAACCACTTTTTGCCTTAAGTTGACGTATTGTATTTATAATATATTTTTTTTCAATTCAATGGTTTCAATTAACAAATGAAATAATATAAATATCTTGCACTATTCCAAAATTCAAGACAATAAGTCAAATTTATACACATTATATAGGTGATCATCGCAATTGTTAATAAAATATAGATTTCTTTCTGCATATTTTAGACTCTTTATAGGTTATCTGTCAATTATTGATGATTTTTTCGGATATTATTAGTAATACTTAAAGTAAAGTTAACTTTGTACACTTCACACTTACGTTTGATGCGTTGCTTGAAGCCCGTTTTCTCCTCATCAATAATACCATGATAATTTATACCAATGCTCGAAGTATCATTTATATGACGATATTCCTCAATTTTTTTCGGCAATTAAAAAATATTTTGCAACAGAAATTTAGATTTTTAAGATATGGCGGTGATAGCACCCTACTCTCCGCGGATTTAACGAACCGGTTGGCCGCTCCTGTGAGTTGCGGTCCAATATAAACCTTGATTTTTTCACGAAATGTACTCCGCTCTCATACCAATAAACAAGTATGAAAACGCTAGTCTAAGATTAATTAGAAAATAGCTTGTGATGACGATTCAAAAGAAATTTCTATGAAAGAGCTCGAATAATTTATAACATAACAATTCGTAACTACATAATACTTAATAACAATTGACCGTGTAATGGGGCACTTAACAGCGTGTCACACGAGAAAGATTGTTTCAAGATAATAAATATTGTAAGTTAGCAATTAAAAAACACCGCCTGACAGTTTCTAAAAGTCTACATGCACTTGTGTAGTCGTCATACGTTATAAAAAATAAGAATTCATTTTTCTTTGTTTTTATTTGGCTCTTAAAAAAGAATATTAAGTGCAATAACAAGTTATCATTGGCTAAAAAAACGTTTTTAATGTATTGCATGGTATATAAATTTGATATGTAATGAAGTTTATTTTTATAATATTATCTAACACAATAAAAGTATGATTCAATACTTATGGCGTATTAAATAAGACAATTAGTTGAACCGAATGGAAAATTACTTATTGTATTTTCTGGCAAATAATTAATCTGTATCAGCTTTCTGTTATATAAAACCACGTAAGCTAGACTTGTTTACTATTAACGCATAATTTTAAAATATTTAGTGAAAACCAAAATGACTGTATGTAGAATTTAGCATTAGCATTTAGCGTAAGCCAAATGCTAATAACCTGTTGGAAGGCCGAATTAATTTATTTTAATATCAAATAAGGCCGTACGAAAATGTATATACATTATTTTGTAACTGAAGGAAAACAATGAAATTTATTTATTTTTATGTAATTGTCTATTTCAGTCAGGTCAAGGTGCACTTGAGACCCTATAAGACTGCACGTGGCCTTAAAGCCACATGTACCCCTGGCGTGAAGCATTCAAAATCTAAAAAGTATGTACGTAGCAAAAATCTGGTCCCGACAAAACACCACGTTATGTCATATATTTATTTCAATCCAATGTGAAACTGAAAACAGTTCATAACAAAATAACAAAAAATATACCCGATGCACAGTTTCTTCACCAAAATGTAAACTTTCCTACGGATAAACAGTAATTTTAAAAAATCCGATTGACTTAGACATAAATTTGTCTGCGTATTTTATGTTTTTATCTGATGATTGTCAAGTGTTAATCTCGTTGCCTTAAAATTCTTTTTGTGCGGTATTATATTGACTGGCCAAAACCATTTGATGTAACCCAAAAAATTGAAATTGTTCAGGAATTGAAATTGTGTGAAATTGTAAAAACTATTTTTATCGAAAACATGATATGGTGAGTTGCGTCATGAACCTTTGAAATGCACTCCTGTAAATTCTCATGTTTGCAGATACGGGATTATACGTAGGGAGTGTCAATAAAATAGTGGCTCACATCAAGTGGCTGGATCAGAATTTGTAAACCTATAACTAATGTAAAATGATGTTTCCAATGGATAATATATTTTTCTAATTTACATCATTTGGCCGAGACCTGCTCTGTCGTCTTTAAAATGAGATCCAATCATTAACTCATCTTCGTATATTTTCAGGGCTACATCAATTGACCAAAACACCGTTGATTATTACAAATTGCAATTGTTAAGATACCAAAAACATTTTCACAGTTTAAGCACGAAATTCTTTTAACGTGAATACAAATTTAGTTACCGATGGTTTCGTATTAGTATTTTCTGTGTGGTGTTTTCATAACATGTATTATTTAATATATATGTTATTAGTCCATTAATCGAATACAAACTAGCACTCGTTTTTGAAAAACAGCGCCATCTACGATTTCAAAAAGGAATTAATATGTAAGAAAATAATGTAAAGTATACGGCTCTGTATTTATATACGGATTTTAAAATACTTATTCAAATATCTATATTGGGGCTTAAGCCCAGTGGTGCGAACACGTTATAATACTAAGTGTTTTTAAAATAGTCTCTCCAGGTGTATTATACGAGGTCAAGGTATTGTCCGCTGAATCGAAAGTATTGCATAGAGTCGCTCTGATTACATGCATGATATAATATATATGATACTTATTAGTGTTACACTAGCAAGTTGTCATGGATACTTAACCTGTAACTTTTTTGCCAAGTTGGATTTGTTTCTCCATGTCACTAATTACTCATGGCAAATTATAGAGGTAGCTAAGGTTGATTACAATACTATTATTTTATGATGATTATTATTTAAATCTTCAAATAGACATTACAATTTTTAAATATAATATATTTTATGTCGCATGGGTGGATTGAATTTTCACTGTAATTATGTGTAAAAATAATCGCACGCTATTATCGGATATAGTAATTGATTTTGATGGGATCTGTTTCCCATTTTTTATCTTTAATATTTTGTTTTGCGGTTGTTCATTGAACATCATTTTATTCGTCGGGTACTTTGTTCCTCGTTGCAAGAAAACATATTATTAAAAAAAATGTGTAAACCTACAAAATTACGATGAGTCAATACTTAAGAATTCGTTTAGACCGAGAGCAGTTCTGCTCAATGACCCCCCATAGATGTAAACAGGGATTTTCTTTGTTTAAATTAAATAAACACGACCCATTGTAATAGAAAATGACTTTCCTCTGGGTGCTTCTTTGCGTATTGCATGTGTATGTGTGTATGCGTTGGTATATATATGTATATCTGTGTAGGTGCGGTATGCGGGGAGGTATATTTATATAAATGCAATTGGTGCCCACGTGAATTGGCTTCATTGTGGATTGCTTGGCTCCGCAGCGATCACGCCCTTCTATCTGCAACGATGGAAGTGGGGAAAAAAATAAATAACATTAGAGATGAAGGAGACTCAAAGAACTATGACGCTAACGCGCCTTAGGACTTAATGCTCCATCAAATTGATATCCAAAAAAAAACTGTTTATGTGGGTAGACTGTTTAAGTATCATTAAATTAAGTTTTGAAGGTTTGTAAGAGCTTTTATGAAAATATTATTAAGATATATCATATTTTCAAAATCTGCCGTCCAGTAGAAAGAAGTTTACTCTAAGGATCAGATTTAAATTTGAGATCTTGGACATGGGTGCTTGTGGTGACATTTCTCCTCAAATTTATGTTTTTTAAGCATTTCAATCAGCAAAGCTCCCAATGTGGAGCGCATGCACTTCTACTGGAGGTATCTCTTCTACACTTCTACACTTTTCCACAAGAACTGCTTGATAACCTGAGAGTGCGGATAGAAGGATTTGACTAGGACAGTACCAGCGGTTAGCTAATTGCTCTAGCTATGTCCTATTTGATCGTGTGCATGGGAGGGAAATTTTAGACATCACAAACATCCATGCCTACGAATAGCAATCCATAAATCCCTTGAATAATCAATGAATGAAACTCTCCGTATTTGAATTTGAACCTGTGAGATCCGTAACCGAAGCCAATGACGTTGACCACTGCACCACGAACTCGACTGAAAAATCTCACCAAGTTTATCTCATGTGATTTAAACAATTCAAAACACTTACTTTAATGACAAATATTTTCTTACTGAACTATAAATAAATCTAAAACTTGTACATTTCCATGTATTTCGTACCAACGACCCGGGTTTTGCCTTTTGGTATCTTCAGGCATTCGAGTGCACGAATGAATTTAACACCCTTAGTCAATATCTTCAATTAAACTATTCTAACATTTTGTTTAATCAACAGTTTATTACATTAATAGTGAATTATTTCATATCGTTAATAATAAATTTATATAATTTACAATCAGTTAACACTGTTTAAAGCGTGCATTTTGATACTATGATTCCTTGTTAAACATATTATCTCGCATTCAAATACGTTGTTGAAATAATAAAAGTTAATTGTTTATTGCATAAATATCATATTGCAACAATAGTTTTGTTGTCAGTTACCGGATCAAGTGCAAGAATCGTGAAAAAGCAACATTCCAAAACAAAGCGTTGACATCGAAATTTTACGCAGCTCTCTTGCGACGATAATGCTTCATTTAACAATTTTACTCGAAAAATTAAATTAAGCAATTGCAATACCATGAGACGGAATTATTTTCAGTATAAATTGTTTATATTTTATTATATATAGTTGTAAAACAGACCACGATTAGATTTGATCAGGTGACTTAGCGTGCAAAACTATTTTGTCATTTGTGGATTTTCGTAAAATCATTAATAATTTAAGTTTTTTCAATAAACATTAGCTATACAAAATCTTTAGAATATTTTGCTTCTCAAAAAGAAACAGATTTGTGACATTTTGATAATATTTAATTTTACTGTGTGGTAATTAATTTCTCCACCAAATAGAGTACAACTTTTATGTTCCTTATTATTTTATTTTTTTTTGTTATCCATGTCCGCTTCCAATATGGAGAATATTTGCTTATTACATTATAAATTAAAAAATACAATACACGGTATTACAGCGGATGCCAATGAACCACGCATTTATACACTACATATAACAATAATAAAAACATTTTTATAGAATTTAAATAGAAAAGAGAACAAGAAATATTATTTACATACGTATTCTTACAAAAAATCTATATTTGTCCATACGTTTAACTACTGAGGTATATGTTTATTAATTAAGGATCAAATTATATACGATTCTCAAATTAAGAACCCATGAATATGACTGTCATCATTTGATTTAATTTTCATTTTACAATTATCACTTATATGGCATAATTAATTACGTGAATAACAAAAATGATGTCTAAACTTATTTGCAATAACACTAAAGTATGGAATAACTACAGTCATTGTATTGCTCTGTTAATTATGTATAATTGTCCCCTTTGCCCCAAGGTGGAAAGTCTGACCGGCTAATCCATTTGGCTGCATGAGAGGTGTCCGCGGGCGTGGCACAAATACACAGGTTTATCAACCTCGGCAACTGATTGTTGCTTATTGAATGTTCACTACACCAACGAATACTTCATAATCATTACAAGTATCCAGTTACCAGTATCGATATCAGGTATCGAATTACTCTTCGATATGTATACCTTACTATTTAGTAAAAGCTTCCTCGATGACTTCTTTTTAAATAATAAAGCAATCCGCTTTCAGTACTTTGACAATTTATTTTCAATCATAGTTTACATTTCATAAATTTTACTCATTTTTATGTTAATGTTATTTTATTGCTGCAAATAAAACATGTTGCTGGCAATACTAAAAATCAACTCGCAATTCATCTTTCAGAAAACCCTTCATTATGTTTATATTTTTTTATTATTTTAGTAAAAATACAATACACCTTTATGCAATGCGTTGATTAAAAATATAATGAAAAAAAGAGGATTCCTAAAAAACAAAAAAAGAAACTTTTAATAGAAAAAGGGAGGAATCTTTCGCTAGTTTTTAAGGGCCGACTATATAAAAGCATTCATCACCACCATGTGGAATGAGCATATTGGACATAATGCGCATTTATAAATAAATGAAAAAAGCATAAATGTATTTACGCTGCTTTCGTTGCCAAATATTAACTGTAAAATTAACATGTCTTAATCAATGAAATAATTGGTGGAATAACATGATAAATTTTTGGATTGAACAAATTTGGATTATTGAGATTTTGTACAAAGTGGAAGTGTACAAAATCTCAATAATCCAAATTTGATATTGAAATTCCATCAAGCACTCTCAGTCGATGTCTTAAATTATACTTACAGGAAGTGTTTGTATGCTCCTTTAAATTGACAAACATCCGTTTAATTTACACAAGGGTATGATTCGTATTAAGTGCATTCAGGTATAATAAAAACATTAACAATAACATAAGTGGTGTCATGGCCAATTAAAAATCATTTCTTTACATTAAATTAAAATTGAAAATCTATACGATTAACTTAATCCCGCCCTGGCGATCATTGATTAATAATACCAGCCAACCGTTAAAAATGAAATCTATATCCTGTTCTGATATTATGGTTGTGCAGGGCCATACTATGTAATGTGGACCGGTTATAAATCATATTTAGTTATAGATTTAGAGATTAGATAAGGTTTATTGAATTGAACATGCGATAGAGTAGTTTTTTTTTGAATTTTTGCTATCTAAAAATAGCAAAAGAAAATGTATAATAACATAATAACTCGATATGTTTTTTATCTGACATGATAGATGCGTTATCGATTCATATATTTCTTTGACCAGTGGAATTTTCTAGGGGAAGGTATTTTAACTAGAACTTTTTTTCAGTAGCACAGTCTCCCTTATCAGAAAAGGTAATATTTGGAGAGACTATTGATTGTTTATTTAAATTAATGTGAGTGACTGCAAAAAGAAAATGTTTTTGTAATCGTTATGTATTTTTTTTTACTATAAATAAAGCATTCTTCTTTGCTTTTCATTCGTAAATTTATAATGAGTATGTGACGTCAGTAAAGAATTTGTTTCATTTCATCAATGTTTATTACTAAATAAATATGTAAATGTACTGTATAAAGTGTTTTCACAGTGGGTGCTTTAATAACTTTGACTGTATTTTAACATATCAATAAGTATATTAAGTTTAAAAGAATTATGTTGATAGCTTTTTAACATAATTCGTATCCTTTCAAAATACTTTCTTATTACTACCTCATTGTAATAGGTTCGTCGGCTCCGTGCACTAACGTCGTCTCCGAAAAAGACAGATTGAGCAACTGAGTAACAAGTGGTTTTTGTAGAAAAAAAACATCCGTTTAGAATGTTGAGATACCTCTGATAGGAGGCTATATGCTCAACATTGGGAGCGGACAACATAAATAAAATAATAAAGTTCTAGCAAGTAATCTCTAATTCAATCAACTAACTGTTAACTATTTTTGAAACTCTCATATTACATGATGTAGCAGGTAGGTAGGTGTTACAGTTTTTTTTGAAAATCTTAGTAAAATAAGTTCTGGGCGAATTCGGGATTTAATTTCAGCAGTTATGTCACAATGCTCGGTTGGCTATGATATATTAATTTACTTTAAAAAGCATATTTAAAAATATAATCACATAAGTAATTAATAAAATTTAAAGCCAGGTTCGAAACACAGCTCTTGAAACTTTTAAATATTTTTTGTTGAGAAACATATTACAATTTATTTGCGATTTAATCAAGTTCAGAGAACGCATTGTTAACAAAAATACAAGTCACTCTAGAGCACGCACACATTTTTTGTGTTAGGTAGCTAGTACTAACAATACGGAAGTTTGGCAATTTGACAAAAAGATAAATAGAATTATTATTGGTGGTCAAAGTCCGTCAAATTTAAAGAAATAGCAATATCCAATATTGATTGATTATTGAAACTAAAAAAAGATGTTGAAATATATATCTAATACTCACTTGCCTTTTTTTCAATCACATCCGTTCCCATTGTAGATCATATGAGTTTTTAAAGAATTGTTTTCTACGAAACTATCTGACAGGAATTAGTCACAGAATATGATTACCACTAAATATTGATAGTCTA
This sequence comes from Himalopsyche phryganea, assembly GCA_022494535.1. NCBI lineage: Eukaryota > Metazoa > Arthropoda > Insecta > Trichoptera > Rhyacophilidae > Himalopsyche > Himalopsyche phryganea. The sequence goes on along the minus strand of JAGVSL010000127.1, from coordinate 1,681,079 downwards.
AATGAATTAAGAAGGAATCCACTTGAGCAGCACTTTGGACAAATCGGTAATTATTCAGTGTTACAAAAGAGCCACACAATAGACTCAATGACGACCTTAGAGATGGGTATTTAAAATAATTAAGTGAGGTGAAATTCCGTAAGAGCGAAAAACTGTTAAACTGAATGGTAGTTGGGGAGCCTTTTTCTAGCAGTGGAATTAATACGATTGCTTGTGATTTATTCACGTTCTTCAAATATCATCGTCGTTGGTGTGGGTTGAGAATATTTTCCCAAGGATTTTCTAGAAAAGAATTTTCTTTTCGGTAGTAATACAACATTGTTTAATCGTACACAGCATTTGAAATTATATTAGACTGTTTTCAGTACTCTCTAGAACCTTTTAAAATCACTGAGAGGAATCTAACTCACTCCAATAGAACTATCTAGAATGTTAGAAAATATTCTAGATTCAGTGATTTTTTTCAATTAACTCGTCGGCGTCCGTGGTGCAGTTGGTAGCGTCGCTGGCTACGGTTACGGATCTCTCGGGTTCAATTCCCGGTGCGGACGGTTTTCGTCGTGAGTATTATCAACAGATATGCTGGAATTAGTATAAAAAAGTGTTTTATTTAGTTAAAGTATAATGCTTTTCTACAAAGAATTGACAGTTAACCACCGTACAAGTGTTCAATGTCTTATTTTACCTGATCATCTCGTGTTTTCTAAAACAAATTATTTCTCTTCTAAATCTCTTTGACATGAATAAGAATTTATTTTATTTCTTCCTTTATCCTATCATTTACATCTTAATTAAATTATTTTTCAAGTAAGTTCGAGTCCAAATAAAACTTTAAAATCTCCCGAAACAAAATTCTTCAGAATATTTAACATATTAATTAAACTGGATTAGTTCTCAAAAACTACATGTATATTTTTTAACATTGGCGTGCATTGAACCTTGCCAAATTTGCAAAGAAGGAGTAAAAAATAACTTATTGTGAAACCGAATATTACATTCACCGGCAGCATACGAATACTATTTAACTAATTTCATTTTAAAAAAATATGTTCTTAATTTTAATCACCTTCAAACTTTCAATCGATTTTATTTAATTTTGTTTTCAATGCAAATAGTGTTTCGTCCAGACAACTTTTAAATAATGTAAGACCATTAACTATAAATTGTATATACCTTTAAACTCAAGTGCGCTTCCGACGTATTGTCATTGTTCTGGCTCAAATCCGTATAACTTTGTTGCTACGTTTTATAGTGTCTTATTCAAACTTTGATTAAAAAATTAAATCAATTTATTTATTGAGATGCACCTTATTCATAATATCTTCAACAATTTGAATATTGTTTATACTTTTGGTAAGAACTGCAATGTGATGTTGGATCATAACATGGTTATAATATAGAGTTAAATGAAATATTTAACGAGGACTGATTGATGAATCTAGGTCACACTTCTTCTTTGACGATTTTTTTAACCATATCGCTCCTTATTCGAAGCATTAAGTCACCATACAGTGCTTTCAAGATTCCCTGTTCACCGCCAGTCTTCTTGCTTCCTTCCAGGTCATCCATAGCTCACCGAGTACATCATATGGATAGTCATCAGCGGCCTAACAGGGCGACGGAATCCAGGTGGTTGGTCGAAGAGATAGGCAGGATTCTGGTTCGGCTGGGTTATCTGCAGCACATGTCCAAGCTAGGTTCATAGTCGATTTTTTTTATTATTATTATATTTGACGTAATAAGGTGTCGGTCCGTCCGCTCTCTAGCTCCGAGTTTCTGACAAAGTCACACTACCGAACCCCTTGTATTCACAGAAAGTATCTGTTTTTGAAGCACAGTATACGATTACGATATCCTTTAGTGAGATGCCATGTCTAACCATGACTGCAACCGTACCGCATCGCTTGGTCAGAATGCATGCAATGAATAGGTGGCACTCGGTTCTGACCAAATACAACAATGAGACTTTACCCAGTATTCTTTGACGAGTATTTCACTGTGACCTAACAGTTATAGGGAGTCCATTATAGTCAGCATAAAGTTTCAGGCTTTAGTTCTGACAATACTAATATTAGTTACTGTTTCTTTTACTTAATATAAGCTACATTATTTTTTTCTATTTTGAATCATGCGGAACTTTTTAACAATTCCTCATAAGTTTTTTCGAATGATTAATTTTTTTAATAAATACCCAAAACAAGTATTTGTGGTCAGTCAATCGCTCCAATTCACATTAGTAGATAGTGAATGGAATGTGTAGAGTAATGGAAGATATTTGAGATTTCTTTTCACGGATAATTGGATTTATCACCATTAGCATTATTAGCATTAAGTATTGAATAATTTTACAATACACTACTTTTTATTTGAGTTCAACTTTCGTTTGACATATGAACCAACAGATGGCTTAGTCGTATTATTAAATAATCTCCATACATTGACTATTATTTACGGTGAATTGATTTATTTATACATTAAAATTATACTTAATGAGAATGGCTTACTATTAGTTGTGTTTCCTAATTCATTAATTGATTTTCACTTATAGTAAGTATCTTACTACATTGCAATCATTTTTTTCAATAACCGCTGCGTAAATGATTCGCAAGATTCTGTCTTTAATAAGGTAAAAATATCAAAGTATTTAGTTCTACATCTCTATATAATATGTTTGATATTAATTAGTCTAGAAACCACGCGAAAAAAAAGAAAAAATTAACAATTCTTTTAAGAGATAGCATTGAAGGCAAATACTAATGAAACAACTAGTCCAATGCTTCGATACAGCAGAAAATGGAGATTAGAATAAGATGCTTTTCTGTCTTATAGCGATATTTTGTGATTTTATTTTTTCAAGTTCATTGGGGACAAAAAAACTTAGAAAGAATTAATTATCAACCTGGATAGTGTGCCAGATAAAAGAAGCATATAGCATAAGTTGATGAAGTGAAAGAAATACCTAAATGAAACTAGTGGGTATCAATTGCTGAGTCAATCATTCAATAAAAATACGATAAAGAAAAGATAAATATGTTCTGTTCAGTGTTAGAAACGGTGTATTAAATCAAAATAATTGAGAATAGTTTTGTTTTGTGCTTTTCTGTACGTCGGCCACACTTTGTTGAGCTTTATACGACTCGTATCTGCATTTTAGATCGATTATCTTGCATTAAGGAAAGCGGTTTACAATTTAATTCAATTATTTCTTGCAATACACTGTCTAAAGACATGGCTATAGCATATTACATCACATCAATAATTCAGCTGATATTTGAGCAATAAATCGCATAACGCAGTATTTATTCACTAGGAAATATATTCTACGTTTTACATATGCAAATTATGTTAGTTATGCAGCGATTGGTTATTAATTTATATGATTTTGACATGAAAAATAAGTGATAATTTATAATAGCTAAAATTATTAATACCGAATTTTTTTCTTTGATTTTCAACATTATCTATTAGAAGTCGTCGTCAACTGATGGAAACAGGGGACAAGACTTCCTTCAATTTGTGTTAGCTAGGCTCTCGTGGTTAGTGATCTACTGATCAACGTGAACTCTTTTTTATTAAAAAATATCAACACTGATTGGAGTGTTAAGATTGTTGGTATATTAAGAAATAGAAGATGGTACCCATTAGGTGTACTTTCCATCATGTGGATTACAAAATATATAGGGATCTAAGAGGAATTTTAAATATGAAAACATTAATAATACACATATATCTGTCAAGTAAAGTAAAGATAGGCTGTCAATGAATTTTACTAATTTGTAAAGTCAAACATTAAATAACTACAGCTTGTTTATGAGAATATGCAATGCTGAAAAAAGGTTGTCATGTAGTTTCACAACGTAAAAACTACTTCTAATGGACCGTTACAGGAGTCAAAATTTAACGATATCTGGTCGTTATTCCAACTTCCTCTTTTTCCTTACCCTAAATTTACCTTGTCAGAGCAAAGGCTCTGATAAGGTAAATTTAGGGTAAGGAAAAAGCAAAATAATATTTATCAGTATGTTATGAAAACATTATATCGTCGTTGTTCTGGAAGAAGACACTAACTGAACAATACAAGTTTTGAATAATTGGAATTTGAAGTTTTTCAAATGTTTAAAATGCTACATCATTTTCATTTAGTTTGTTTGTACAAAACTGTTTTTAAGTAAAAGGAGGATTTCTATAAATAAGTGTTCTTCCATACGGTATAGTTCTAAATAGGGAACATTTTGGTATAACTAACTCAATATGTAATTTTTTCGATTTAGTGTTTTCTTCCAGAACAGCGACGATGTACATCCACAAATTTGGTTACACTTCCGTATATAGATAGAAAAAATAATTTTAAAATGTTAACTCGGGAATTTGAACCATTAGAACCACCCAGCTACGGGACAGGCAATTTAATAATGTGAAATCAACATTATCAGTTACTCGATGAGTAGCCAAGCATATTTATGTGTCCACAATGAACACTGTAGTATGATCATTATCACTTAGTTATTTGAAAATGATATAGCATTCATTATTCACTCTTATGTTATATTATCCTATTTGGTTAACAATGGGTGACGCTGTCAAAAGAACTATCATTATTTAGCCATCATATAATAAATTTGGCGTAACACAGTCGCCAGATATAAACTAACGAGCAGTTAACTCAAAATAGAATATCCAAATCATATACATTCAACAATACTATAAGTTGAGTTAATATAATACTGAAATGTCTCAAAATTAAAAATAAATTTTATATTCGGTTTAATACATACACTCGGCCATATTGTAGTGGGTTACATTACTAATTTTGGATGGTAATTTTTCTTTTCATTATTACTACAACGTTTAAATTTTTAATTAGTAGTTTAAAATTCATGTAACGACATATCGATCGTCCAATTCATTACTCAGACATCTCTAAATAACCCATATTGAGATAGTGGAAAAAGAAGTATTGAAATGGTCACCATAAATGAAATATTATTGACTTGAACCCGAGTTTTATACATTTTTTAAACAGTTGTTTAACAATTTAAGATATCGTCTGAGGGCGCTTGAGTAATATCAAATTTGAATTGTGGAAATTTTGTACATTTCCTTGATAGTTTAGCAATTGCTGGCAGGTACTTTCCTAGTATAGTCGGTAGAAGAATATTTAGAAATATCCTTTTACTGACTACCAGAAATATCAAAATTTTGTTTAATTCTTTATAAGGTTATCTGCCTTGTCATTTTTCAGTTATCTGAGTACTTTATCAGATAGAGTCTGGTTCAGAGATGTCGCTAGTTGTACTATTTGTTTTTTTTTTAGATTTTTTCTTCAGAAACCTTCACGGGAGTGCGCACAACAACTCACCAAAGTTTCATCGAAATCGGATGAACGGTAAAGGAACGCATAGAGGAAAAAACAAACAAATATTCATTTATATATATATAGATAAGATTTAATTTAAGATATAATTTAAGACATCGACTGAGGGTGCTTGATGGAATGAGTTCAGTTCGAGTCCATTCGTGTGCTCGAATGCCTGAAGATGCCGAAAGGCGAAACCCGGGTCGTTAGTGACAAAATACATGGAAGTGTACAAAATCTCAATAATCCAAATTTGATATAGATAAGACCTACTGTAAGTTAATTGTACTATTCTTATAACCTTCGCGTAAGAGCAAGCAATAACTTGACAAAATGGCAGCGCAAAAAATATGAACAAACATACAAAAATTGATTTTTTTATATATAATAATACTACTTTAAAATTGTACTATGCATATAGCTTTTGCGCAAGTGCAAGCAATAACTTGAAAAAGTTTTATTAGAATCGCATAAACGGTAAAGCAGTGCATAAGATACGAATAAACAAACATTGATGTTTATATATAAGATAGCCCTGACCGCTCTGTAGACAGTTTATTATTGTCACATATCACATGTAAGTACGAAATTTTCTCGTTTTGTGGACATACTAGCTACTTAAGACATTCAGTATTTCAATTTAAATACGGTATGGTTATACTAGTAATTATATATTTTACAAACAAATAGAAACTATACATAACATATATATTGGTATTTAATAAAAAAAAACATTCGTGTTGTATTTCTTCACGAATCGTTACCTTTTGTTTTTATTTCGATCAAAACTTTCGTTTTTTCTCACTTTCCAAAAATAAATTCATCATTGCGTGAGAATCTCAATAAAATTAATTAAGACCATTTTAAAACGAAGCATTCCGAACGCACTGAAAGCGCATTCAGCATAGGTGCGATCGCTTGGAATGTAAGCTGGCTATCGGCCGATGAAATGAATTAGTTAAAGATTAATCCGCGATCAATTTATTGAAAGATGAGATGAATTATTTATTACTCTATTTCATGGTTGCGCAATTCTGTTGCGCTAAGATTCATGTTTTTAAAAACATGATTGTTTATTGATTTACAATCGAATTTATAAACAAATCATTCAGAAGACAGTATGACAGGGCAATAATTAGCAACTGTCAATTTAATAAAGAGTTCATAGACTTAAGCCCCGAGTGTGGAAAGTGTTGGAAATATTATACTAACATAATAAACCACAGTTATTGTAAATTTTAAACAAGGATGACAAATTTTCGGCGTCTTGATTTTTCAACCGATATATGTAAAAATTGATTTTTCAACCGATATATGTATTTCTGTTCGTACAGTGTTTGTGATGTTTAAAAAAAACTCCCTCCCACCCATCCGATCCTCACGGGACGTAGCGAGATCGATTAGCTAACCAATAGTCCTGTCCAAGCCTTATCCTTCTATCCCTACTCTCTTCGAAAAAAAGAGAGGTTGAGCATCTCTCATAGAAAAATTCTGTTGAGATACCTCAATTATGATGCCATAAGCTCCACGTTAGGAGCGGACATGGACAAAAAAAAAACATTAAGTTTTGACTGTCCTTATTTACTTTTTATGAGTACATAACGGACAGAAAAATAATTTAAATTTATTGTATTCATAACTCAAAACACTATATACACAAAAAGCCAGAATAGTTAAAACGAATATTGTACATTTCCGGGTCTTTAGCCGAGTAGTCAATCTCGTTGGATTCAGCTACGGTATTCACGGACTTGAATCCCATTACGGACAGTCTAATAAAACGTTCTTTCAATAGATTTATGAATATTTTTATGAAGGCGTGGTTTCTGCAATGTCTAAACTTTCCGCCCACCCGTCCTATTCTAAAAACGAGGCGTAACGGAAGCGATTATCTATCCAGTATACTCGTTCCAGTTATACTTTCTATCCCTACTTTTTTGGAAAACATCTCCACTTCCAATGTGGATCATACGAACTCTTAATAGAGATTATTTAAACGAAAGTTTTCTCAGTTGCTCAATCTATTTTTTTGTGAAAAGTATGGATATAACCATATCGCTAGCTATAAGAGAAGACTAGGGGTTACCTAATCGTTCTCATCGATTCACGCCTTCTAACAGAAATAAATATGTATATAAATTGAGAAATCAATATATGAAACTATCCGTATGATTCACACCCGTGAGCTCCGAAACCAAAGACAACGACGTTGACCACTCGACTATAAATCCAACTTTAATAATCTTCGATAAATATATTTCAAAATACATGTATAAAATAACATAAACACATGATTAGAAGAACAAATGTGATCAAAGCGTTCTGCTAGCGATCAGGAAATAGTCGCGATAATTTGCATACAAAGTAGAGCAATCATTGTTCACGGAATTTATTTGTGTAATAGTAAATACAGTAATCTTTTTATATTAAGGAAAACATATTTACTTTTATCTTATTAATACAGAACCACAATAGATGCATTCAATTCGCTATAGGGAAATCCTTTTCATTTGTGGGGGTTAATATAATCAGCATTGCTACGGATTGAATCGAATTGTATTTCCCTCCATTGTTTTACTAAGTATAGTTTTCTTGGTCACTAACAATGCATCAGAGCAGGCGCTTTTTTCGTTTCCGTGACTTAGATTTCCTCTATATGTATTATGTCATATTATATGTAAGGTTATAAAAATTACTACTGAATTTCAATAAATTTAATCCATTTTCATATACGTACGACATTTCCCACCTGAATATTTGAATATCATGTATATTTTAGTTTTCGTGTATATTAATTTTCATCAAAAGATAATTATGACGACTTTTCCCCTCAATATTTTTTTAAAACCACATCCTCTCCCAATGTGGAGCATATGGCCTCCTAGTGGAGGTATCTCAACAGATTTTTTCTACGATAATTGCTTGTTACTCATTTTCTCAACCACTCTTTTTTGAAGAGAGTATGAATAGAAGAATAGGCCTACAATAGGACGAGTAGCTAGCTAATCGCTCTCTCCACTCATTGTTTTTAGGATAGGATGGGTGGGATGAAATATTAGATATCACATGCATCCATGCCTTCTAACAGATATTCATAAATGAGAAATGTATTAATGAAACTTTCCGTACTGGGATTAGAGTCCGTGAGATCCGTAAACCAAGCCAACGACGTTAAACACTGCACCACGGCCCTGACTACCAGCTAACACACATATTATGTGAACGTGCTATATAGCCAGTCTACCAAACCATACTCTTATCCAATATGAAAGCGGTCTATTCAGCCAGCAAACAATCTTCGTTAATTACTAATTATTAAATATTCTATTAGAAGATCGTATATTATCGACACCATGTATAATCACGTAACTTCAAAATATATGATAATATCATTTGCATTTTCGTTGTCCACGCACTCAGTTCTATGGGTAGGCATCTTACAACAGGGGAAATTAGATTTAAAATAGTAGCACTGTCCCAATTTTGAAGAAGATACATGTAGTCGTTACTTTTCAATTACGTTATGGAACTTTTAAATACTCTCCTGTAAAATCAAATCTACTGCAGAGAGTGTCGATATGATCCATAATGCCGATATGAGCAATAGTTCAAAATACATATTTAAAAGAATAAATACATATCCAAGCATTTCCTTATTATTGCACCATTTATGAAAATGTCTTGACCGATGAGTAAATATATAAAAATACATATTTTCATACGAGCTTTAAACTATATGCACAATTAAGTACCTTGGTTGATATGTCAAAATCAAAAATAAATATGTTTACAATTTAAAGGCCGTCAAGAACACAGGTGCATTGCAGGTCAAACCTTTACTGTAACCATTAATTAAAGATAAATTGACTCAATTCAAGCGGAATATAATACCAGTTGCCATTTAAGGGTCAAATTCAATTAATTTTGATCAAAGTTTTGAAAGATCTGCAATGTAAATTATTTATAATAACAAAGTTACTGGTATTTTCATTGTTTTCAAGCACAAAAAAAACTTGTTAGCGGTAAGAAAAATTTTAAAATAAGCCACGATTCCGTTTTTGCAAAACGCCATAAGGAAATATTTTTTTCTGTATCCATGGTTACTGATTTAGAACAAAATATGATCAGTTTCTTAAAATGTCATTACTTTACATAACTCAATGTTATGCATGATCCCAATGTACAATGTTTTTAATTATTATAATTATATCAAAGACGTACCTGTCTGGTCAATTTGAAACTCTACGACATTCAAAGTTTGGAAGACTAAAAAGCAAGTTTTATTATAATATACAGGTATGTTTATAGATTCATCAATTACTCAAGATAGCAATTGATTATTTATCGATACACTTTTAACAGTTAAGATTATGAATGTTTTTTAATTTCTCCAAACTGAACTTTTACGATTAATGGATAGGGTCAAAAAAATAGAAAGTAAGTATGTTCTACCTAATAATATTGACAACATCTTATTATGAATTCTTTGATTTAATATTTGTATTTAATATCCTATTATACGATAGATATAATCTATAATATATGAAAATGAATGCTTTTTTGTTTGTCCTCTATGCATTCCTTTATCATTCATTCGATTTCAATGAAACTTTGGTGAGTTTGTTTGTACTCACGCCCGTGAAGGTTTCTAAAAAAAATCAAAAAAAAAGAATCAAGACGGAAAAAAAAAATACTGTATATCCAAAAGCACACCCACTAGTATATTATATAAGTTGTTAAGTTTAACGATGCTCTCCAAGGAAATGAATGAGACATGGTAATATTATTATTCCCACAATACCCAAGATTAACTTTATTTAATAAGTAAAAAGTTTGTCTAACATTTAAGAATTATTTGATTGTTTGGCGTATGGTTTTAATGTTTTTATTTTCTTTTATATCGTTATGTATTATATATGACACAACAGTTTTCTCAAATTCAACACATGTAAAGGTTGTAAAACCGATGATGGATGTGTATCAAAAATCTAGAGATCAAATAAAAAAATGATGATAATGAAAAGTATTGATATTTACAACATTTACATATTTCATTGGTAAAAAATACCAGTATCGCTTAGGAAGGTTACGTTTTATTTTTAAAACATTATTTAATTCAAATCATAATGTCTAAACTCTTCTATAATAATACCGTCAAATTATAATAGATAAGACTATCGATACGTATTGTATAACGGAAGAAACGGAAACTGAAAAGATTGCTATACCTTTAGTATTTAGTTATAAAAGTGGCTGATAATACATTAATTTTAAAAAAGCATTTATATTTCGTTAGTGTTTAAGCTTTATCATAATGAAAAACCTCATTTTCAAAATAGTGGAAACAGTACTAGGTTGTATGAAAACTATTTACGGCAAACTCCGACGTGTTACAAGAAACAATCTATGTAGTCCAAATAAAATATAATTTGACTAAACGTAACCATCAAGATGTCCTCTAATAGTCTAATAGACAAGGGCTTTACCGCTATAAATGCAACAAACGGCTAGCACCAAATTGTAAACAATAGAGCGCAATTCAGTAAAATACAAGATGATGGCTATTATGCTCAGAAGTAAACATCGGGTAAGGTGGGTCGATGTTCTATCAAACAGGTAAGACGTTTTAAAAGGTGTATCACGATTTTTAGTTGTAGTTACACATTGGGATGTCGGATTTAAATAAACGTTTACAATCACGATTTGGTACTCGATTACAGTTGCTAAATATATTATAGCATGGGAAATTAAAATAAACACTTACATGTCTATAAAGTACATTCTTTATATTTAATTCTTAAATAGAAATGTGTTCAATTGTCTAAGATTATATTATCAGATTGAGGAAAATGGTTCCCACTATAAATAACTTTTTAAATTAAACACTACATTCTAATAATAAATAAGATTATTTGAATAAAAGTTTTTTGCGTTACTCTCTCTCTGTAAAAATAATATAAATAAAACTGGCAATTATATCGGATTTAAGGGTCGATCTCTTTTGAAATATAATAAAAGTTTGATAAATATCTATTGGGCTCTAAATTTGTAATAATTAGTTTAGTAAGTTATTTCTTAAATTATATTCTACTTTTAAAAACGTAATATTGATAGTTTTTGACATTTCAAAAACACAACATTAATGATTACTAGTAAGATTGCTTAATTTAATTATTTTTTTATACCATTTCCGCTCCTAATGTGGAGCATATTAACTCCTAAATGAGGTATCTCAACAGACGTTTTTTTACAAAAACCGCTTGTGACTCTCTTTTTCAATGAGAGTAAGAATATAAGGATAGAGCTAGGACAGAAATAATGGTTAGCTAATCGCTCTCGTTTTTGGGATGCGATATAGATGGGAAGGAATTTTAGATATCACTTACAGAAATCCAGAATTCGATTAAAAAAAAAACAGTTTACGAAACTGTTCGTACCGAGACTTGAACACGAGATATCCGCAACCGTAGCCAGCGATATTGACACTGCACCACGGACCCGACAACTATTTTTTAGAAACTAGATAGCATTAAAGTTATTCAAAGATTCCACTTTATAGTAATTTTTCTCGAGTATTGATTATGATAATGGAAAATCGAGAAACTTGAGTATATATGTAAAATAGTCAAAACATGATATTCTCGAGCAGGCGGAATGTATTCTATTTAAATAGTGATGATTCCAATTTCAAATCGTGATAACAAAAAAAAACTTGGCCTTACCTTTACAAGGATTGCAATCTTTATTGTATTGCCTCTCTTGTTTAAAAAACGAATTCATCAAATACCACTATAAAACTGCCATCTCTTGGCTGGTGAAAGATTAAAAATAATCGTTGCACGCATAGACTACTATACTTTTAGTTGCACGTATGCTTGCAGACTACCTACAATTATAACTTATTCGTTCTAAAAGTTGTTTATGGTCAGTCTATATTCTATACCAAAGTGGGTCGAAATCTGCGTCTAGCAAGTAATTCTAATAATATTGCACTCACCGATTTGCTATCAAATCAATCGACTTGTTTTTGTTCTTATATCTCACAATCTATGATAGACATTTATTTAACAAAATTGACGTGAAATATTTGTATCTGTGTTATTGACCATTTTTGAGCGATTGACAGCAATAGCTAATGAATAATGTTTTGCCGGAAAAGATAATCATTCTTAATCTTTATTATCTTTTCTCGAAAATGTCTCAAAAAATATTATCTAATATGCAAATAATGTAGATAATCCCAGCATAACTATAATAAAGTAATTTTAAAAATAAATTTTTAAAACTAACAGTAGGTTATTATTATTACATACAGTATTATAGACTGCACATGCAGATTTTAAAGCAATATCATAGTTTAAATTAAAGTTTATTCTACGCCATCCACAATTTTATAGTTCATTTTATGGCAGCCTTCGGTTTCAGTACATTGATTTAAAAAAAAATAATCATTAGTTAAATCCAGTCTTTACATCATTTGTGCTGTAGAATTCGGTGCTTCCCAAACTAAGGTCTCTGCGGGGGCTGCAAAATATTCTAATAGAGTTGAGTAACAAGTATTTCATAATGCATTTTTGCCTTTTACATACATATATTCTTTATATAAGAACGTATTATTCGTGATTTTATTAAAATTTTGTGTTTGAGGCGATTGTAAAAGGCAGGTGTACAGTATATATAATGTCAAATAAAGCTTTTGATATGTAAATTAATTTAATTTTAGGGATAGGGGGTCGTGGAATGAAAAAGTTTGGGAAGCATTGCTGTAGATTATACTATATGTTCGTGAATAAGTCAAAAGGTGGTAGGTAAAGCTTGCAACAGTGGACAAGTCCTCTATAAAAAAAATAGTTTTAGTATACCCAAGTTTGAAATGTTGTGAAGAAACCTTTTTCTTTGTACAGTTTTAAATTATCCTAAATAATTTAAAACAGAATACAATTCTAACAATGAAATACATACGTATATCGGAATTAAGGTGTGTTGGCTAGTTAAGTGATCATCTTGTAATATATCCTAACTATTAAATGAAAATACCAAACGAGAAGTCTGCGTGGGTCCCTACACGGCCCGGTCCTAGAACTGATCTCGGGTATGTAACAAATATATTAAGTTAAGAAACTCCTATCATTTAAGAATTATGAAAGAAACAGTTTTAATAGTATTTGTTTCACGAACGAATAATATTGTGTAGCTGTTTTCGATTGGTTTTAAAAAAATCGACATCAGTTAGTGAAATTTCAAATATCATCTTTCGTTCCGGCAAGTTAAATTTAAAAAATAATATCAAGTCAGATTCTTGAAATAAATTTGATGGAAAGCTTAAATATTGATTCTGTATTCTTTTAAAATATCGTCCCGTGCAGACCTCTACACTAAGACATCTAAGTAATTTATAATTGAAAGCATGCGATACAGAAGTTCAGAAGATTTGTTATTATGACACTTTGTAAGGTTATGTTTTTAACCATTCTCCATAGAATTTGGAATATGAAACGAAAATCTCAGGTAAAAGAAAAGCATTGTTTGCTTCTTTATAATTATTGATCAAGGATTTTTAATAAGCCGACCTTAATGTAAAGTTCATTTTTAATTGCATTTCACTCATCTTAAATTGAAAAGTCATCGACCAATTAGATTATACTATTGAATAAAACAGTTAAAAGGTAATGAATCAATGTGACGTATGAATAATAAAGAATGTCAATATAATTACACTAATAGTTTCGAACATGCAAAAAAAACATTTTTTTTAAATCAATCATATTTGTATGAATAATGTTTTGTTTTACAAATTAAAATGCTTTTTGACATAATTCAGTTTTTATCAAGTATTTTTTTATATTCAAGGATATTTACAAATAACTCTGTAAATATTTATCTATAAAACGTGATGATTGTTCCATCACAAATATAATAATATTATTTATAAGGAAAAATAATGTCATTAATTTCTTGAAATCGATATGAAAAATATTATAATGTTTTTTTTAACAATTGATTCCGTATTTTAATTTGTTAACATTTTGACAAATACTTATATCATATTTTTACAGAATATTTAATATTTAGCATTTCAATACAATCTCATTCATAATTAGTAGTTCTTATGCATCATTTAGTATAAAATAGTCTAGACCGGTCTGTAGGCGTTTTATTATTATCACATGTAGGTATAAATTTTGATTATATTATTTTTTGATTATATATTTTTGATTACATATTTTTTAAATCCATTTAATTTTGATTATAATAAAAAAATGAAGATTAACGTTGTAAACGTTTTTTCAACTAAATGATTCCATTCAAAGATTTATTCCGATATACGACAATACATTTGTAAGGAACAAATATCCTTATTTCATAAAAATTGGTATACAAAAATGATTTTGCCATGACGCTCTTTAAGCATTTCGATTAAACATACACAACAATACATTTATTTATTACTAGCTACTTTAGACATTCAGTATTTCAATTTTAATACCGTCATCTATGACGGGCGTCCCAATAGTTATTAATGGCAACTAATTATTTGATCAGTATCTAATACAATTAACGGTCAGTAAATATTAAAGAAACGGTCAGTAGAAAAATAAATATGGTAAGTAAATATTAAAGATACGGTCAGTAAATATTAAAGGAAAGTTAGGTTAGGTTAACTAAGTAATAAAGATAAAATAATAAATTAGGCTTAATTTAATAACTGACCATTCTATATAATTTACTGACCGTTTATTTTATTAACTAATCACGTGTATACTGCCCATTTATCGAATTAATTACTGACCTTTTTGATTAATTACTGACCCAATAAATACAGGCAATAATATATTGTATGTCAAGTCTCATACGTATAACTGGTTTCTTATTGTATTTTCCACTAGTTTCATCAAGCTGAATACGCTTACATAATGAGAGTGAAATATCATCAATTCCCATAATCACCGATACAAATTCATGTTACGACGATTTAGTACAAATATATTGTTTGTCCAGTTTTGCTTGTTTTGGGAAAATTGAATTCGAACATTAGAGATACATGCGAAATGAACATATTATACATTTGAATGATACAATATTTCATTAAATACCCTATTTGAACGTACAATATTTTTACAGCATAAAGATATGATGCAAACGAAAGTTTCTGTTATGTAAACTCAAATTCGAGAAAAACAAATACATATGAAATAACTTAAGATGTCGACTGAGGGTACTTGATGGAAATTTATTATCAAATTTGAATTGTTGAAATTTTGTACATTTCCATGTATGTCTACAACGACCCGGGTTTCGTTATTCTGCATCTTCAGGCATTCGAGCACATGAATGAACTCGATCTGATATACATGAAAATGTACACAATTTCAATAATTTAAATTACATATGAGTAATATAATAATGTATAAATAATAAATTTTCTGTAAGTGCGAGTCCCAGATTTCAAAAATTAAGTATAACACCGTGTCTTTCCTGGACAAAGTCAGTGCGCGGTGATGTCGGAGCGATTTTCATCGATATATGACGAAAAGTGGCGAAACGGCAACACTTTCCTACGTGCAAGCGGCAACCGTGCGAACTAATGCAAAACACACACCGCCGCGCTAGCTTCACATGAAAATATCAAACCAACTGATCGCGCCGTCTAAGAATGCGCCGCATCGGCCGCTTCTCTTCGTCATCTCTCACGTAGGACACTCCCATTGACGGAGAACGATTGATATTTTCGAGCTATGCCGCGCCACCTCACGTTCGCGAAGACTTCGTCCACCTAAGATTGCCCGTACGAATATTACCACCACAGCAAAATATTTCACGCAAGGGAATTTCAATTGAAAAAAAAATAACATAACACTGTAAGTATTCCACGAAAAATACATAACCAAACTAACCTGGTACAACTTTTTCAATAAATTTTGTCACAAAATAATTATGACTCCCGAACCAATGCCGATTAGAGACAATGAAACAAAACGTTTCATCTCATTTAACACTAATATAACTAGAGTGGCAATTGTCATATAAATAGTTTGCAAAGTAATCGACGAAGCGTAGAGGAATTTCTGCTCACAATATTTTATTTATTACTGCGCCGATTTGCAGTCTCAGTAGAGTAATAAAAGTTTTTTGCAACACGCTTGCATTTGACTATTTTTATTTGTGCAAAATAACTGAATGAATAACACCTGTTCGAAAACATTTTAATGGAAATTTTCTCCTGAATACGTTTTTCTAATAATAGAATAGTAAAATTAAACTCGACGTGAAGAATTTACTACAGTATCTTGTATAGAATATATTGAATAATGTAAGTCACTCTATTAAAAAAATGGAGAAAACGTTGTGATACTGGTCGGCTATGAAAGTTTTGAATGACGTGAGCAAGAAGACGAACTTCTATTTGATGGATGGTTCAAGTTAAACAGATAACTGGACTAAAGGACGCGATTGAAAGTATAAACGTTTTCGTTATGCATATATGCTAACAACGACGCAATGAAAAAAATACACGGCGGATGGTGTTTAAATAAAGTTAATGACAAAGTCTTGAGAAGACAAACTGGTATGAAAGTAATAGTTTATACGAGGTATTTAATCAATTTTATATCCAACATTTTGAATGTCACGTAATGTCTATATCACTTGCCTTACATTTTGGTCGGTCACCGCTTGCAGCCAGAAATTACCGGCTTAAAGTCACAACGATATCGATTTTAATATGTGGTAAGAAAACGCAAAAGATTTACTTTTAAGTCATCAATAAAATACATAATGACAAATGAGATTAAAACACGTTCTTCAAAGTTGTCTGAAACATGTATTTTCTTCATAGCAACGCGGCTAGACAATTTTATTTTAAGCGAATCGAGAGTAGTCAATTATTTTATAGCTTGGCAATTTAATATCAAATATTAAAGTTATTACAATAATATAGTCTTGGAAATGATATCTCTAAATTACTTTGATGTTGTTATTGAGCAGAGAGACCGTAAACATATTAATGAAAACCATTCATTAATTTATGTTATTAATACAATCAAGAAACAGAATATAAGAGATTTAATATTTCCACACGATTTTCTTTGACAAAAAATAGTTTAATACAAACCAATGCCTTTCTTTACTTAGTGTGAAAAAGGCCTTTAATTGTAATGGTTGTATGTAAAAAATACTAATGAAAGTATAATAAATTTAATATGGAGCTTCTCAATCAAAACATCAAATTTACTTGGAAATATTTTTGAATTATTGTATAGTATCACAATAGATTGAATTACTAATTAGATTTATAATAAATAAAGAAACGTATTCAGAATCGTTAAGTATTCATAAAAATGTACTGATTTTGAAATCACATTAATCTGTATAAATAGACACATTTATAAATACATAAATAACATACCTTTAATGAATAATTAAAGATTGTCTTCTTTTAATGGATTATTTATGATAAAATTTAAGAAAGAAACACTATGGGAACTTAAAAACGTGAGTATTGCTTTGTATGTGTTTTTTTATTGATATTTTGTAGCAGGGTTCTATGATGAAATTTATGATGGTACGGAATGCGTTAATAATTAATTTCTATAAAGTATGTTCGTAAGATATGATTTATAATAACGTTATTACGTTAGTTACTGACAGCTGTTTATTTTCCGTGCATTCAAAAGATATGAATTGATGAATATTTCAGAATTTCACTACGTATAAAAGCTACGTGCATTCTCTATTAGGACAGATTAACCAGTTACATAATATACGAACAAGTGCTGCAATATTTGCAGGCGAGCACGTATCACTTACAAAATAAGATCACAGGTAAAACTAATATCACATAATAAATATAAATAAGTTCATTTTAATCCGTTAAAGATATTAAATTAATAATAATTAATTTTTTATCAAATAAATAGAATTTATCTGTGCGAAGTTTTGTTGTCAATTTTTGGTAGGAGGGCCGGAGCCGGGTCATTATAAAATAAAATTTTATATTGTTATCAGAACCAGTTTCTTCTTTAAAGCCTGCCCTGATCGTTTTATATATTTTGAAATGAGCAAAACATTTTTTTTAATAAAACACAATTTTTTTGTACAGCTTTTACAATTTTTATAATGATCAATACCGGTTTCGTTCACCGTGCGCATTATCAACTACCCGTCATGATAATTATAAAAATGTAGAAGTACTTAGTACAAAAAAAGAATTTTATTTTTTAAATATAAAGCCTTTCCAACAAGAATTGACACTTAACTAACACTTTAAAAGCAAAACATTATCACTGTGTTTTAAGACATCGGTCTTAGAGTTTACATTAAGGTGAATATATGTTCACAATAACCTAGTGGATCATTTCAACAGAAGTACTAAAAGTTTTCAGACACAATAAGAAGAGAAAGATTTGGTTAAGAGTCTCACTTTCAGTATGCTATACCGCATTGTGCTAACCGCTCTCTCTTTGCCTCGTTTCAGGAATCAGATGATAAGGAAAAATTTAGAAATGAGCACATGGAACCAAGTGGTTCTATAATGTTATGACAACAGACCTTTTTAAATGACATACAAAGATTCAATTAAGAATATCGATTATTTTTTTAAAAGACATATTATATCAGGTGCTTATTTTTTATAATGGCTTTATAGTTAATTGCCAAATATTTTTTAATCGCCTAAGAAAAATTCAAGGAGAATTTTATCTCACTCAAGATCAACCCGAGAATAAATGACATAAAAAGCACACATTACCAAGATATTTTATTAACCTTAAACCCAGAATCTCCTCATTGCTATGCGGAACTCTTGCTGCTAAACTTTTGAGGCCAACGATTGTTGATGAGTTGTTGGTAATATCAAGCTAGTAACGAAACTGTTGTCTATGATACCAATTAAAATTAATAAATACAATTTAATAAGTTCGTAACCAAAAAGTATCATTTACTAACAACCTGATGTAATTTCAAAAAATGTGGTCTCTAAATCTTATTTATTTTGAAATGTGCTACAGATTAATCGATGATAATTAACAAAATAACCTTTTAAGGTCATTTCTATAACATCTACATAATTACGAAAACATATTACTTAAAAAATATGTTATGAGAGTAGTGTCACATATTTTTTTGTTTATAAATATTATGATAAATACCTTATGAAAAACGCATAAAACAGACATTCCATTCGTTTTTAATAACTCAGGGTCGGCTCGGGTAATGTTTTTTTTATTCATATCATGTTTTTCACAAAATGAAGGTGAACCAATTTTAATTGATTTTGAGTAACTCAAGTGTTTCCTAGTGCGAGTTTATCATTGAGTTAAATATGTAACATGATAAATAATATGTAATGAAACAAAGCTTCGCTCTTTGAGCGCAATAATTTTAAAACATCTCATTAATTAATAAAACTAGTTAAATAAGCCACGATATTATCGATTTTAAGGAAAAAGTGACTTCCAAATTTTCAAACAAAAGTATCACCAAAACAATTTATGGAAATAAAAAGATAGAAATCGTGAGGACTTTGGTAATATGCCCATAAAGATAAAGTTATGAATTTTATGAAAATTGTAACAGAAATGAGAGTATTTCTGTTTTTACTTGATTATGTGAGAATTCAAGCGTGTTTTTAAAAGAGAGGATTATAGAATTTTTTAACCATGTCTGCACCGAATGTCGAGCATACGGCATCTTAATGGGAGTATATCAACTAAAGTTGCCCTACGAACTACGCCCTGTTTTAGGATGGGATGGGTTGGAGGGAAATTTAGATATCACAAACATCCATGCCTTCTAACAGAAATTCAAAAATAGTTTAAAAAATCAATTTATGAAACTGTCCGTACTGGGATTCAAGCCCGTGATCACCGAACCCGAAGTCAACGGCGTTGACCATTTGACCACAGACTAGATAGAATAGCTATAGTGCTGAATCGGTATGTATGGTCGAGTCCGGACAAGGCCAATACTTATCGTGCTTTTATAAATTGCGATAATTCTGCCAATTTTTTCATTACGTTAAAACAAAAATTGCATTAAAAAAAAATCAAATCGTATTCGTTAAATATCAAGAACAGCTTTCAAAACTCTTAAAAGGTTCTGAAATAAATGATAGTGATAATCTTTACATCAGTAAGTGAATAATTGATCCAAACCACTTAATAGTATCTTGAATGTGAAGCCTCAATCGATCTAATAAAAAAAACTTCATCGATCAATCTGCAATAAGTCTTTTTATGACCTTGCAATATTTCTAATGAATCACATTTCATGAATAGTTACTCGCGGCTTTAAGATTTAATTGTATTTTCATCACTGAAATGCATTTCAAATAAAAACCCTGGTATGAATTTAATTTATAAGAAATAACATTATTGACTGCCACTAAGTAACTCCATTTAGTAAGCTTACAATTCACTTTTATCTCAACCGTATTATGTAACAATATATCATAGTATTTCGCTGTAGGCTATAAGCGTCATAATAATATATATTTATTGCTCGTAAAAAAAACCTTATGACGTGATGTAAAAGATTCCGTTTTAGACAAATTGAGAAAATTACAGTGTTTAATGTTTACTCTCTGATACAAGAGAGCAACGCTGTTAGACATGGATTTTTAAATGCGCGTGAAAAAACCGAGATATATTATTTATAAGCTTAAACCAGTATTTTCATATAATAAATTAAAAATCATCTTTTATGACAAACTTAAAAGATTACTACATTTTTTGTAAGATTGGTCATAAATCTTATTTAATTTTAAAACTTAAATTCTGAAACAAAAATGCTGCGGTTTTATATAGAACTTTGTTGTTTCAATATCAAGCAGTCACTGTAACCCAGTTGTAGCGCTTTAGGGCTTTCTTCGAGAGTTTTAATCCCTGTGCAGATACTTTGTTAGATTGATTTGAGGATTTGTATCCAAAAGTGTGTCATTTTCATCTTTTCCCACCCAGCTATCCAATACCGAAAAAGTGACGTAGAGAGTATAATAAAAAACAAAATTTGTTTTAATATAAAACTAAAAATGGTGACTTAGTTATTCCACTGGCTGTGTTACTAAATGGTGCCCGTTTCGCTTCTTTAAGAAGCTATCGTTTATGTCTTACCCCTTCCCCACATCCAGTAGAAGGAAACAAACCCACCCTATCCTTAATTTTCAATTTAAGAGTTAGAATCATTGTTTACCTTAGAAATAAATAACCTTGTGATAAAGTTAGTCTGAAAATGCTTCTTAGAAGGGAAACGTGTTACATTTGGTAACACTGCCAGTGGAATAACTAAGTTATCAATTTTTATTTGATATGAAAAATGAATTTCCACAAAGTTACCGCCGTCGATCGAAAACAAATTGTTTTGTAAAACTTTCATATTTTTTGTAATTATCAGGATCTGTTTCGATCATCGCGAGCATTATCACCTGAATCAGTTTATGTTCGCGACGGATGAAACCGGTCATTGTAATTATAAAAAATATGGAAGTATTAAAAAACAAATTGTGCCTTTTTTGAAATAAAATATAACACTTTTCCACCAAGAAGTGACAGTTAACATATTAAAAGTGAAATTTGCTACTTTTACATTCCTAGCTCTATATTATCTTTAACCCCTCTGACAGAGAGGTTGGGCAACTGACTTACAACTTACAACCATGACAGCTTCTCGATTATAAGTCAATATGCTTCATATTGGGGACACCCGTAGTCTCAAAAATCAATTGTCATTGTTTTTTATTACATTTACACAACATTTTGCACTGCATTTATTTTTATGATTTAAGTTTGTAAACTAAATAATACCACCTACTTCTTTCGTAACCATAACTATTCTCGCTTTTCGGTAATTTATTTTTTCATGCGAATGAAACAAATTAAATATTGACATACTTCCTTTATTTAATTAATACAATGCTAGTTTTTTTTTCCTATTTTTTTAAATATATTATTTACATTTAGTAGATGTTATTGAAACATAATGAGGGCATATGTAAAGTCGGTTACTCAATATTTTTTTTAATGTTAGCGTGCCGATACCCAAATATAATAGATTCTAGTTATAAAAAAAATATTTTCACATATAAATATTTACCACAGCAGTGTGCAATGCTTTCAACCCTTTTCACTTTACCCAATACAAAAAAAAATAGGAGATGGGGAAGGGTATTGTTAAGTATCACTATATAGTCTAATATAATGTTCACTTTGAGAAATGAGGTACCCTGTGGGGAAAATTTAAATGCTGGCCAAACCAACAAATGTGCGGCATAGTTTTAATCATTTTGCAAACATCAATATGTCATATTTGAATATTGTAAAAAATAGCATCTTCGTACTTGAAATAATTGAAATTTCATTATTTATTTATTTAGATAATAATATTAGGGTTATAAATAATTGCACTTTATGTTTGAGAATATTCACTTGGTACATTTGAACTTTTATTCCGATAGTTTGTGCTTTGGATTAGATAGTATTAACTTAATGCACTAAAACTTTGATTTTAATAGTTTACACTTAGTCACAGATTCTTTTAACAAAGTGAGTTAAGTCGTTGTAGGTTATGTTAAGGTTGGTCTGGTTTGGTTTGTGTAATGTATTCTAATGCGTGGAGCAAAGACAATATAGGCGACTTAATATAGGGTAGAAGAGTAAGTGACATTTCATTACAGCTTCGTGCAGCTATTGATTTGAAAGTGGGACTAATTTATATTGAGTGAAAACTTTTTTATCTATATGTAAATATTTTTTCGTCAGTGTAATATATTTTATTGTGTGGGATCACTTTATTTTTAGTGAAAGAATTTGTTTTTTGTGGAATAAAAATGAATATGATCTATACAAAAGTGCATTTAATTAATATTATACAATGTATACAGTAAACCATAATATTATACATATTATATAAGACAAAAATTTGTATGCTTATCGAATAGGTTAAGAGCCTTAATTGAAAAAAATATGTAATTATAAGCATAATTCTTCAAAAATTTATTTTCAATGTGTTATATTGGAGTACGCGCCATCCTTTAACGAGTGCGCGGGGGTTCTAAGGCTGCTGCGCAACATAGAGTGAACATTCGTCCTCTCTTTGCGTCATTCTTTCTTACATTTACTAATTCCGTTTTCATGTACCGAAATCGGAGGTCGAATGATTGAAAAAAAGTTTTTGAAAGTACATTTAGAAATCCGTTAAACAGCAATCCATTGAATATACATGGTACAGAAAAATGCTTTCGTATAGGGCTCATGATAGCACATTAATAAATTGAATATAAACAGTCTATCACTTTTAGGGGGTTAACTGTCAATTCTTGCCAGAAAGGCGTTATGCTGTAAATAAAAAATAAATATTCGATTATTATTGATCAACCAATGACTGAGCGTGTTATTTTTCTCTCGATTCTAAGATTTTCTTGATATTACAAATAACCACACCGTTTGATACAAAATTAAAAATCGTAGCTATATTGCTGTGGTGGATGTACCCTAAGTCATTATATCCTTTTCCCTCATGAGGCATGTCTATATTCTGCCGTTACTGAACATTGATATTCATACATCGTTATTATAAATAGGGTACATGACATATCTTTAAACAATAACTACATAATATTTACAATGTAATGTCATTTCTGCCTTAATGAATAGTTGTCTTTTTAACGTTTTTATAATCTCGTAGAGAACGGATTCGGCTTTTTACTTTCAAACTCCAGTCCAGAGTCATATCATCCTGACCTTTATAGTAATAAAACTTCCAACAGATCGATAACATTAAACTTTTACTATTTACGTACAGTAGTAAAGTCTTCGCTTTAATCGTCAATAAAGTGAAATGAGCCTTTTATAAACTTTCTCGATCGTACTCGATTTTGCACGCATATAAAAATAATCATAGACAATTTTATTTTTCATAACTGACTGTTATTAAAGTTACTTTAACTGTGTAATTACAAATAACGACGAAAAAATCAAAGTCTCAAAATGAATAATCGTGAAACTACATATTTATGTTTTAATGATATCGCTGTGAAGATCTCAAAGAAAGATATAAATTCATTTATACTGTCGACTTTTTAAATACACAACTGAAAGAAAGTGCTAAGCTTTATCATTACTTTTGACCCAATTATTCGATATAAATAATTGAAAGACATATGTCTACGCATTACATGTCCTTAAAATATGGTAAATTATTGAATAAACCATACACGAATGAACTAGTTCAAAAGCAGTTTCTAGAGACCAGTTTGGTCAGACTAGTTTTCTTGTTTCGCAGCGATATAATATTTCATTTATAGTTTCTACCCATTTAGAATCGAATATTTGATTAATAAAAGGGTTATTTATTGTATGACATTATAATATAATCAGAAATATCACCAATATATTATTAATGAATCACCCTATTTTTGGAAAATTTACATCAATTTTAAATGGCCAAGGTGACTAGATATTTCACTGGATATTGTTTAAAAACAAAGTCACACTAAACCGTCTTGAAGACAACAAGCATGACAAAAACCAATATACTTCATTTGAATCGTTCAAGTTTCGTTCATTTCCATAAGTGTTGCCTGACAGTTTATCCGTGCACTGATTTAAATTTCATATTAAGTTCCAACAAGCCCCGTTTTTCGATATCATAAATTATACAATTACACTAAATTCCGAAAGAAAAGTTAAAATAAAACAATCAACAATAATTGATAGTTGAATCGCAGACCTTTTGATGTCTAAGCAGAGTTCTCAAAGAAATCCTTTAGATGCAGACAATAGCCAATTCTAGTATTCTTTTTGATTTTAAATTCATTACGTACATTCAATTTTTATAATTCACTTTATTTACCGTCCAAGCGAAACTGACCATGGTCTTAACCCAAATGTGGAAGTGTTGTATTCATTGTATTCTTAAATAAATAGTATACATTGTGAATGACATATGGACACCTTAGGTAAAGAAGGTTCTATCTGCAAAAGCTAAAACTGTTCAGGAGAAGCAATTTAAGATTTCAGAAAATGTAACTTTTTGAATGAAATACACATACGTGAATAAAAGAGACAACCACTTTAGAGGGTGTGATTTCCTTCACACTGTATTTCTAATTATGTGAAATGTGTATGTTTTTCAGATAGAACATTTATCTAATTTGAATTTTGATGGATTTACGGACAACTTAAGGTTTTTTTAAATGCAGATAGAAGCGTATTTTGAATGCGAATAAAACTGCATTAAAAGTGATTTAGTGAAAAACACAGAAGATGGAACCATGTTTACCCAAGGCGACGATATATTATGTCAAAAAATCTTTCCGTGTATAGTTTTTACTAGTAGATCATGAATAATTAAATGTAGCGGCATACTTTATTTGACCAGTGGCTACATGAATGCAGTTATACTTTATTTGGAATACGTACCATTGTAACTGGTTTCTAAGCCGTCATACTTGCACATGTCCGATTCATATCCTTAAATAAGACCATTTTTTTCAACAGTCATGTTTATTAATTTGCATTTAGAGCCGGCAACCACATAAAGAAGATTTAAAAAACCCGTTGAAGATCAAAGGCGTAAAGTTTTGTTAATGATCGCAAGAATACTTGATTAATTTAGAAGACTTAATTGTTTTACTTTAGTACTGGGAAAACGGATGTCTTATAATATATATTCTATTATATTATATTATACCGACATGTATTATTTATGAGTGGCTTGAGTTAAACGAAATCTAAATGAGTGCAGAAGGTCACATCAAAGATCATTTTTTATACCGTCGTCAGTAATTGAATTTATATTCGTTACTTTTTTAATCGTATAGAGATTTTAGCGTATGATGCATTCACTCAAACATCTAATAGCTTTTAGTTGGCTTCAGCCGCTCAAAATCTCTTTTTGAGTGAAGGAATTGAGCGGTACAGTGCTACGGTGACTGTCTGATATGACAACAACAAAGCCCTATTTCAATTAATATAACATCTATCTTGATGGACTTTATAAACAAATTTAATCTAAATATATTTAAGGTGTATATAAATTTATTTACCGTAATCAATTGTATCACAATATATGGTTATCTTAATTAATGTTTGTATGTCTGTAACGAATAGTACAACACTGCGTATACGCATGGTACACTACTCTCATACACAGAGAGAGAGTAGTGTCAGTGTGTATGTTGAGGGAATTTTAATAGGTCGAAAACACATTAACAAATAGACATCACATTAAACATTGTTTTAACTTTATCCGCTCGCTATTTGCAGCATATTGAACCACACGGTTTCTCCAAGATTTTCTGTCCCCCGCCAGTCTTCTTGCTGCCTCCCGAGTCATCCCAGCAGAACTAAAAGCCACTTACAGTGCTTCTTTACGGTTGCGAGTCATGGTATTTTACTAAAGCACATGGTAACCGTATACTGTGCTTGGAAACATGCTTACGTCAAATACTAGTGTTATAAAGTTTTGACTAGACGGTCCAGGTCTTTATTAGGTTCAAAATTAAACATTATATAAGATAATAAGTATTCTAACCGTTGAATCTTGTGCATATATTAAATGCTGTTTTTATTTTAGACTTGACACGTACTCTAAATACTTACTCCGAATGATGACTGCAGTGTCAATATATTCTGTTTTTTTTTTACTTTCATGTACAAATCACGTTGCACAGATAACCACTAGCATAAAGTTCTTGAAATGACCTTTAAAAAAGAAAGGGCAGATATGTGTTTGAAATTATAAAAACAAAAGAAAGTTGTTTGATAAAACTTTGAAGACAACGAACAAATGGCTGACCTGTTGAGACTCGGCTTATTATAAATTCTTAAAGCAATCTACTTTTCGAGATCTAAACTGAAGGTAGCATGATAGCATACTTATTCAAGAAGTGAAGCATAGTAATACATCATTCTTTGTCATTGGTGACGCCTAAAACAAATGTCGAATATTTAAAACTGGGCTAAAATACTTGAAAGCTTTGCCAATTAAATCAATGACACTCACCAAAACGATTAGCTAAAATATCACGAGGTATTATAATTAAAAGCATTGAACTAATGATCAGTTAATATATTGTAAAAAACAGGTTCTTAATTAAAAGTTGATGTCAAAAATGGAAAAAAAATCTTTATTTAACTTTATCTTTTGGTTTGGGCTTAATTAATATTTTTAAATTTGCAAAATGTTCAAACATTATTTTCATATTCAATTGGAATACGATTGAAAAAAACATTAATCTTCGTTGCTTATTAGATACATAATCAACGGTTCTTTGGCCAATTGATGTAACCCTTAAAATTGAAATTGTTAAGGAGAGATTTTTATCGAAAACATTATATTATGGTGACTTGCATTATGACTCTTTGAAATGCACTCATGTTTGCAGATACGGAATTATTCGTAGGGAGTGTCGATATAATAGTGGCTTACATCAAGTGGCCGAGTCATAATTTTTAAACCTACAACTAATGTAAA
Organism: Himalopsyche phryganea; assembly: GCA_022494535.1. Lineage (NCBI taxonomy): Eukaryota > Metazoa > Arthropoda > Insecta > Trichoptera > Rhyacophilidae > Himalopsyche > Himalopsyche phryganea. Next base: position 1,653,253 of record JAGVSL010000127.1, on the reverse strand, counting down.
ATGCTGTTTCCCTTCCAAAAAGTCCTCAATTGATTTTTATAATTTATATCATTTGGCCGAGATCTGCTCTGTCGTCTTTCAAGTGAGATCCAATCATTAACTCATTTTCGTATTTTTTGACCGTCGATATGTAATACAATGATAGCAGTTGTGTATTTCCAACAATGAAAACAATTATTTAGTTGGGTCCTTGGTGTAGTGGTCAACGTCGTCGGCTTCGGTTACGGATCTCACTTGTCTCATAAATGATTTTTCAATTAATTTATGGATTTTTGTTCTTAGGCATGAATGTTTGTGATGTCTAAAACTCAAAAAAGTAATAATTATACGTGATTAAGAACTTATCTTTCGAGTAAATAAACTTTCAATACTAGCATATGTCATGGTATAATAACTGAAATAAAATAACGCATTCTATATGGAAATTTACGGCAGTAATGTATTACGCCAAATGGTCAGATAAAAATGAAAGTGGTAAAAAGATTTTATACAGTCATGGTCGATATAAATTCGTAAGATAAAATTCCATATCACGGGGTTTTTTGTGTCGTGTTACAATAATAATTAACTTATTAGTATTGCAATACATACATTGTATCAGTCAATATAAACACTCGGCACGCGCTATTATATGCAATGACATTGCATTCGAATTAAAAAGTTAAAATATTATTTTCATAGAGATTTTCTATGGCCAAACACATTCATTTCATTATTTGAGGCTGATGGAGTCTAGTAATCAAATGATGCATTGTATTCACCTCTCAGAGATTAAGAAAAGCTATTATGCAACATTTAAAAAAATACTTTTACTAAGGGGTTCCTGAACGTGGGTGAATTATTAGATTCTCATTTTTATTTTTTTAATGAACGACATCTCTCAGTGTACTAGCGAATTGTATACAGCAAAACCATACGATTCTCAAGGAAATACGAAAAATGTCACTAGAGCTCCTATCCGTGCGCCTGAGACTTTCGTTCACATCTAATGTACATTATCTTAAAATGCGTAACGAATGATTTACGATTGAGATCTTTTTGTTTATTAATCTTTATTTTTGCTTGGTAACAAAGCGAAGAGTATCTATGTTTGAAGAATATATGACAAATGATCAGAATATTTTTTGTTTGTGCATATGATCCCTCAACTATGTAATATTTTTATAACCAAAGTTACATGCTTCCAGTTACACAAACACTATTGATTATAAGAGACAATATAAATTTTTTATAAGTGAACGTTGTAATTGATTATGAATCTTATTCTTCGCTTTTAACATAGCATTTTTTAGGCAGTGGAAGTAAGAAGGCTAAGCGTATGCTGAAGCGCATACAACGCAAAACAGCACAACACGGAATTTTCAGAGTAGTGCAGGCTAAGCAGACATATGGGAGAGCGTATGCTGCGTCGCCCGACTGAAATAGCTGAATAACACAGAACATACAGGCAGCGGCAATCCAAACTTGCACGCGTCATCCAGGAATCTATGCCAGCACGACAAAGAAGCGAAGCGTTCGACAGATGCATGCCTGTGTCGCAGCGTATGCATGAATGTACTGATTCATGCAATACTATCGGACAAGAAATGAATACAACATACAAAATATAATCCATAACAAAATCAAATATAACCATTGAAGGCAAAAACATTACAATAAAAAAAAACGATATTATCAGAGTATGTATTCTTACATCGGGGTCTTATTATGTACATATTATGATAAGTGCCTATTCTGCTATCAGACAAATTCAATTATTTAGATAGGTATATGTTTTTTGCAATTGGTATCACTATAATTCGCGTGGAATACTCAGTTTATTTAATACATTTTTTTGAAAACGTTCACCATCACTTTTCTACACAGTCACTGGATATTATTTACGTGACACCGATTGATCGATATGTAAATGTGGTTAGACTTTCTATGATCAGGTAGGTTTTAAAGTTGGTTTACTCAGTTAACCGTACCGAAACTTATTTATCAGAATATAAACATTTATTTGACATTATTTGGTTTAGTTTTCAGAATCGATCTAATGTAATATATACATTACGATATTTTTGCAATCGTCTATGACTCTTATATCATATTAAAATTAGTCATTAAAAATATTCATTCGTTTATTAGATCGAATAAGACATAAAAGTAATCTAGAGCAGTGGTCGTTAGCCGGATGTCCGCGAATCATTTGTGATTAGCGAAACTATTATGGTGGTCAGCTGTGGCGTTGTTGCAGTATCGTCATTGGAGCCAAGAAACCATTAACCGATTTCGAACAATAAATTTAGTATAATAACTAACATTAACTCTAAACTATTTTAATGAACTCAGACGTCTCTCGGTTTTTACGTAGTACCAAACTTTTTTCATTCCTAAACCCTTTCATTTTTATACATTATTTTTAGTATAATATTACATTTTAAGTGTTAACAATTTAATGCTGTTTTTTAAGACCCCTCTTTTTTGGCATCCAAAGTGTTAAATGAAATTTTTCAGATTTTTCATACCATGTAATCGGCTTTCAGACTGATATGGCAATTTTATAAATAAACAATTATATCAGTTAATCATCAATGTTGCCTATTGCAGTTTTACGATTTCTTTTAAAGAGTTATTACATTTAATGATATAAAAGAAAGGCTTTCATCACTGTAACATGATTATAGTTTTCTCTTGTTTTTATTTAGAAGATCATTAATTATGAATATCGGCATCGATAAGTTATTTCAAAGCTGCTGATGCAAATTCAGTTAGTCACTATCGAAAGTTGTTCGTTTACGCCTCGAGAAAACGAGCAAAAAGTTCCGAAGAAAACAAGAGTAAGATGAAAACGCAATTTATTAACAGTAGTGGCGTGTCTGTAGCAGATTTTGCATAATATAACGAACTTCGATAGCCACAGAAAAAGTGGATCGCCTTGCTTTATTTTCTTGATGGTATCATTTTTTTCGCACCGGCCTTCCTTATGGAAAATACATTATTACATTAAGTTGTACGAAGTCCCAACCAAGAGTGTTGGTATCATCAAATGCCTGCATGAGGTCAGTGAATGCTGCAAAAGAATCGGAGTCAGACAGAGCTGTGTCTTAGCTCTATTCCTCTTCATTAAAATCCTGAACGTCATCATGAGAAAGTAAATTCCACCTGAACGAGTTGTCATACGGTGTGGGTTTCTGAATTAAGCTAAAAGATTTCTGTAAAAGAGATATTTAGCTGCTGAACAATCAGTTTTTATATGGTAACTTTTGGTGAGATGCTTCGTTAGATATTCAAGAGATTCGACAATTAACAACGTCCCATCGTATTGGCTTATACAGAACTTTAACGAACACAAATACGAGATAAATTTCTAGATACGCTTGTAGCAGCAAAGGCAACCTATTATAATATAAATCACTTTTAATATTCATGGAACATGGGCATCATTATTATATAATATTAATTTATTTTTAAGCACGCGCAGGCAGCATTTCGTCAGCCAAATTACGCATTCTGCATATAAAAATATAAATATTTAGATGTTACATAAAAAGAAGAGTGCATAGTAAATTAGATGCGTTTTTTTATTAGAAGCGTATTGCAATTCAGCCTCGAATCCCCAGTTAGATATTGATTTATCAATCATACTGCATTTTTAAATTTGAAGAGCAGTTATACATTCCTTCAGGGTAGGCAAATCAGACAATACATGAGTGCGGCCAATTTAGAGAGGCGGCAAATTGGTGATGTAGTGTAAAATGTATTTGACATTTTTTTTTAAATAATTGCGTTATTGTCTAATTCAAACAGGCTTTGTTTTACATTTATTGACATTTTGAAGCACGAATTGAATTTTCTTAGACTTTAGATGCCACACCTCAAATCAGAAAATTAAAGATTACCAGTATTGAAATCTATTACATAATGGACTACTATGCATATATGAATCAATTTTCTGAAAATTCAAAATTATCAATATTTATTTGTGTATAAAAGCATTTACGCAAAATATTTACAAATCAAACTTTAGCGCGTTGCAATGGTTAAAAGCATTTTAAAACTTAATAAAAAATAGTTTTTACTTAGTCAGAGAATTGAACATTTTCATTGTGTTATTTTTGAGTGATTTTAACTGTCAATTCTCGATGGAGTTTATTTAATACATTGAAACCGGTGCTGATCATATCGACCGTATTTTGGTCAATTAATGTGACCCTCTAAAAAAACGAAAATGATTTAATGACTCGATATTATTTTAAAGACCCCATTGGACCCCATTGGATCCCATCTCGGAAAGACGACAGAGTAGGTCTAGGTCAAATGATCTAAATTATAATAATAAATTGACCGCGTTTTGGACGGCAAACATCATTTTACATTGGTTTTAGGTTTAAAATTTCTGACCCGGCCACTTGATGTAAGCCACTATTATATCGACACTCCCTACGTATAATCCCGTATTTGCAAACATGAAAATTTACAGGAGTACTTTTCAAATATTCACAACGCAACTCACCATATAATGTTTTCGATAAAAACAGTTTTTTGAACGATTTCAATTTTGAGGGTTACATCAATTGGCCAAAACACTGTGGATATATTGAATGTTAACTTTGAATTGTGTTACGTTTTTAAATAAAACAAAAAAATTTGATTTTTGTATTATTAATTGAGAGAGTAGGTAAAACGAAACAAATCACAACATCTGTCTCGCTCGCCGCTCGAGGGATGACGGTGTAGGAGCGGGGAGAAGCGGGGTGCGGGCTTCAACACACTTCAAGGCCCGCGTCCTGGGACAAGGACAAACAAAGGAGAAAACAACGGCTCCTTCGTCTTCCATTAAAACCCCGGTCGTTTATCCGTATACTCTTCTGGTTTATTGCAATTAGTTACAGTTACACAGTTACATTAGACACAACAGAATTACACACTTTTAATTTAAACTCTGTAAGTGGTTTTATAGTAAGCGATGGAATAAGCCGCTCGCCTGCGACCTTCCCCCGGGAACGGTCGGGACCCCACTAACTCTGGCAGGATCGCAGGCCCTTCCCCCCACTTCAAACTGCAAACCAACAACAGCAACCAAACAAATACGACACCCCTCCTAAACGCCTCAGGAGGGGTATTACATTTTTAAATTTTCATTAATAGGAAGAGTCTGCAGATTGGTTTTGAAGACCCTGTCCGCCCCATAAGTACGGGGCGGTGTCATAATATGTGTTGAAATATAACAAACCATCACTATTTATGTAAGAAGTATTGCTGGAAAAAGAGTAATGCTTTCTTTACCTTCTGCAAATTATATCTTTCTTCAGCTACAAAACTTTCCATTTTCTATGACGATATGGTGACGAAACTAATCAAAATCCTTCGTGATTGATCGGAATCGGTCGATAAACATCAAATATGCATTAAAATTTATATTAGACCATTAGTTATAAGCGTAATAAATTTCATTTCTTGTTATGCACTTATTCACCGCTAGACCTAATTACTAACGAAGTATTTTACGTAAGATATTACCGTTCTGAATTAATGGTGCATCTTGAATAGAATTCCTACGGTCACTCACTCAATATATCCGCGTTTTGCTAAAAGACTCACTCGCTTCAAGCGATGTATTAATATTATGTATACATCTTGTATCTGCGTGACTTGTGTAATATGAAATTATGTTTCAGGTAATAAATACAGCACTGGATAACTTTACACACCAGTTCATCCTTACGCCATTACACAAAGATCATGAGGTATTATATTAGTAACTACAAAGATGACAAGCATCTTATTCTGATCATACATAAGCCTTAATTATAGTAAATTATTTTAATTGATTCAATTTAAAATATTAACACGATCTAAATATTTACCTCACGATGACAGAATATTAGTTTTTTTGTGAAACCATCCTTTGTATTTATTATTTACCACCCGTCTAACATGTAATCGGTTAAAAATATATGCTTTCACAATTTTCCGTAAGAATTAAATAGTATTCTGTGTGATGCTTTCATTTTTTTAGTGGCGCTAAAATTTTTTCTCACTCTTTCAATCAAATGTGCAATATTTTTGTTTGAAATGGATTGAAAAAAAATATTGCAATGTATCCGCCAAATAAATGAACCCATATCGATAAAATTAATTAATAATATTTGTTTTATGTACATTTCACAATTTACATAGATCGAATATATATCATTTTATGTCGCTGTCATTAAATTAATCATTATCATTATTTTGCCAAGTAAATTAAGGTTATTACGTATGTAATTTATTTTAAGAGATCTAAAGTTTTATTATCTTTCCATAATGTTTAATATTTAAAATAAAATAATGAATTTTGGTGAATGTATTTATTTATTAATGTAAAAGTTCTTTCCTTTAAAAAACTAATACGCAGTGCAAACTAGGGTTTCCAATCCTTGGATCCCGGTCAATTAGTCAATCCAGTAATCCCGGGATTGTTGAAATATCATTCCCGGGATTTCGGAATTCACTGTAAATGAAAAAAGAATCATATTTAAAATTAAATACTTCCTGATTTACTACAACGTGTACCTCGGTTTGTACATGCTTTTTTATAACATGTATATAATTAATTTGAATACGTATTGTTGTCAACCCTCCTTCTCAAATCCATAACAGCTGCACTCAGGCACAGGCAATTTTGAAAACAATCAATTGCAAATATTGCATATTTAGAAAATTTTCTTAATAAATAGAAAAATCTATTTCCATGCCTGAAAAAAATATATAGCCGCACACTAATTCCAATTGAAGCAAAAACGGACACAAATATCATTTTAAATACACAATTGAAGACATGAAATTACGCTTAATGACTACGAAATCGAAAAATTGTGAATCACGAAATCCCGGGATCATAAAAAGTGTCTGGGAATGGATACCCTAGTACAAACGACAGAATTATTTAAATGTCTCCGATATTCAATACAATACTGCACTGTGAGAAAATTTAATGGGAACATGTTTCGTGATTGAGTTTTTCAGAGTATAACCATAATAAGTTTCCCGTATAATTACAAATAATATGAATCAATCGGTTTTATAACTTTTAATATACCAAACTTAAATTGACAAGAATACTGTTTTTAAAACGATACCAAAGAACACATTCTAAACACTTTCGCTGTTACACATACAAGAGCAATGTTAATATGTTTTTTTTATCCATCATGTTGGAATTTTTTGTTCGGCCAGGTTGTTTGAAATACCTCGCCTTGGGCTGTCTACTATTCATTTTAAAAAACAATTAAACAAAATTCATGTATCAGTTAGACGGCGAAGACAAACAAAATTATAATTGATACTAAATATATATATTAGTTGTATAATACGAAAAGCAATATAAGCATTATTGAATTAAAATGGCAAAACAATTTAAGATTCTGCTCTCACTCAATACCGTATTAACGAAATCAAGCGTTTATTGGAGAAAAAAAAACAATATGAAATATATTTATTCTCAATGAAGTATTTCAACATAATATGGTTAGTGAGATCTGATAAATCAATCGCTCAATTGCTTTATTTAGTAAGGTAAGGTTATTAAGAAACTCAATGTACGAGAGTGACCATTCTGATATTCGAACTTTTGACCGAGCAACTGAGTGATACGAAAGCCAAAAAACAGCACCACCAAGCTGCGTGATTAATTAATTCATAATAATCGACGGCGTTTTGACAAATTTATATAACCCTCAAAATTGAAGTTGTTCAGGAGAGGGTTTTTGTCGATAACATTATATGGTGAGTTGCGCTATGAATCTTTGAAATGCACTCCTGTAAATTCTCGCGTTTTGTAGATACGGGATTATACGTAGGGAGTGTCGATATAATAGTGACTTACATCAAGTAGGAGGGTTAGAATTTTTAAACCTAAAACCAATGTAAAATGATTTTTCCGTTCCAAGAAGTGGTAAATTTATTTTTTCTAATTTACATCATTTAGTCGAGACCTGCTCCATCTTCTTTTAAATGAGATCCAATCATTTACTCATTTTCATAGTTTTTGAGGGTTACATCAGTTGGCCAAAACATAGTCGATATGTATGATAAATTGAAATTGACTTTTTGACTAATAATCAAACTATAATATTTCTAAGTTCATTTTTTCAGTTATAATAGTTGATTTCCTAAATAAGGTTTTCAATTTTATATAACTTTGTTCATTTTCTTGATAGCTTTAAAATAAGAAAAATTGCATTGTATCTTTCAATCAAGAATTAACGACTCATTGTGATAAAATCAGGTAGTAGTCAAATTCGTAAAAAAAAACTAACACCAGGCCAGAAGAACAAATGATAAAATAATAAAAACACTTTTTTTATAACTTAATTAATGTATTCTAACACGTTATAATTACGATAAATTATTATCTAAGCAATTAGAGCATGTCGTTAAATGCAATGAATTACAATTCCATTGACACTGGGCTTGCTGCAAAACGGATTTCCGTGACATATACAATTTAATTACATATAAAAACAACTAAAACAACACCCACGATAAGTGGAATGGGTTAAAGGTTCGTTCACAATAATATATGTACAGCAACACCATGCAGCAGACACAACACGACACGACAATCATTAAAAATACTCCCTACAATCGAAATAAGAACTTGAGCCACCGAATAACAAGCTTTTTTCGTAGAGAAAAATATTGTTGAAATACCTTCATTAGAAGGCAATATGTTCCACTTTGGGAGAGGACATGGTAAAAGGATAAAAACAATAATGTCCAATAGATCTTTATTCAGTTCTAATTATCTTCATTCTGGAATAAAAAATGCAATCATATTCTTAATATAAAATCAAAATTGACAACTTAGTTATTGAACTGGCTGTGTTACTAATGCAATGCGTTTCTCTTCTTTAAGTATATATATTATGAAATGCCTCAAAAGTAATAAATTTTCAGAGTTGAAGATGATTTCAATTTTTATAACATTAATAACTTAGAAAAATTAAAAATCTATTAAAATGAATACTATAGAGTTCTTAAAAATTAGTGAAACCATTAACAGTAATCGATTATTAGTAAATAACATTTGAATAGAACAGGTGCCTCACCACTCATCACTATTCAATTTATTTTCCTCGGGATTTTCACCTCCAAACACTAGTAATTAATTTATAGTGTTATGTCAAATTTGGATTATTGATATTTTGTACACTTCCATGTATTTTGTCACTAACGACCCGGGTTTCGCCTTTCGGCATCTTCAGGCATTCGAGCATACGAATGGACTCGGACTGACAGACCTCCTTTATCTACTAGAAATCCACAAGCCCCCAAATTTGATATTGAAATTCCACCAAGCACCCTCAGTCGATGTCTTAAATTATAGTGTTATGTGTTTGTTTGGTACCGCCTCATAACAAATTAGAAATAAACAAACCCATCTTACTCTTCATTTTTAATTTAAGAATTAGAATCATTATTTACTTTAGAAATAAATAACCTTGCGATAAAGTTAGTCTGAAGATTCTTCTTAAAGAAGCGAAACGCGTTACATCTGTAACACAGCCATTGTAATAACTATGTTATCAATTTTAATTGTATATCAAAAATTAATTTCCTCAAAATTACTGCCAAATCCATCGAAAAAACAATCATATTCTATTTCAACTACAGATGCATTCTGAATTTTTTCCTATAATCAGGGTGAATTCATTCGTGGTAGCCACGTTATTTTTTTGTTGTTATGAATCGACCTTTACGATGTTTTGTTAATCTAGAAAGCTAATAAAACGTTTTTTGCTTACAAGATTATCTTTCATTCGGCCTATTATACTTCATAATCATGATTGGTTAATGTTGATTGATGATTCGGTCTACTAAAAAAATTCACTTTATTTTTCACGCTAATGATGGTGTTAAATCAAACATCTATTATTTACATTCTAATTCTGAAGTGCCAAGAAATTGAAACAGATAAGATTGCTTCATTACATAAAAAAACATTAATTATCCAATTAGAACTACAGTATTTTATAATTAGGATCAATATATTGTATATAATGTTCTATTTAGAAATATAGAATAGTATTATTTACTAAATCTGTGCTTTATAAAACGTTTTTTTGAATTACACATAGCTATATATTAAATCATATAGTAATAATTATTGCAATATTTTCAGTGGATTCGGCCGTCATTATGTGGAAATTTTTCTTGATATAAAATTAAAATTGATAAAACTTGAAACTGAAGATTCTTCACATGTGATATATTTGTTGCATCAAGTTATACAACCAGTGGAATTAAATAATTATCAATGTTTTAATTTTATATCGTTATGATAATGTTAATAAAGCGGAAATTTTGTAGTAAGGGTAAGACGATTGGTATCGAATTTATAGCAAAGTATCACACGATTAAAATATTGTTTAAATTGGCATATAGTATTTTCACATATTATGTTAGAATATTTTCTGACACCAAAATGAATTATTTTAACCGAGATTGATTGCTTTCTATTGGCTCAACTTAATATTAATGACATATAATTGCTATACAGAAGACTGAGTAGTATATATATATGTCTTAAGCCATCACAGATATACATACACTTAGTTGTATTGATTTCAAATCATTTCATACAAATTTCCTTTTGGAAAATTCAGCCCAGAGCTTTGAATGGAAGCGTACATTGTTTTCCACCAAATCTTACAATGTTATATGAGCTTTAAATAATTATTCAAAAAACTCCACTTAAATTGTTTATTCATTATCTCGATGAAACTAGTGGTTCATCGATTGAATATGCTTCATTTTTATTAGAAAATATATTGCATTATATTGCAACAGTATAATTTTTGGACTAAGCATTCACAGTAGCCAATATTGAATATTGAGAACATAAATTAATAATGTACCTCTATTTTAATTTCAAGTAGGAAATTTTGATAAAATCAATTCTACTTTTAAAGTTTTTGATTTTATTTTTATCTGAGCTATAAAAGGCATTAAGTTAAATTGATTTTACCCAGTTTGTTTTCTGATTTATAATAAATATTTGCTTTTATATCAATCAACAAATTTATAATATAGGTTTTGAATTCAAGATTTTCATTAGATTTATCTTGACCTGTATAAAACGCTGATTTTATGATGTAAATTTTGTTTTAAAAATAAAATAATCCAGCCTTCAAATAAGTTTTTCGCGATTAAAATATTTACTGTTTTGAAATTTAAACACATATACAAACGAGAGTAATTTTACTCGTAGCCATTGTTCAGGCCTTGTTCTTTCAGGCAAGTGCATCGTTATTTCTGTGAAAGGGAAAGGACAAAAAGTGTTGAAAATCAGGTTTATTCACTCGTATAAAGGATATCCGGTTTGATACCTGCATCTGAAAATTCGAGCTCTCGATTTTATCTTTAATTTATTGATGCAAGCTTAAAATTGACAACACCAAGGAGACACGTTTCGTTTATCAAGGAATGGAAACTATTTTTAATACTTTGGCGCTATTATAATACACCCATTATAATTATAATGTGAAAATTAATAATCATATAAATATCAAAATCATATGGGGTATTTCGAGGTATAGGTTTGTTTATTGTACATCTGTATGATTTTGACCGATTTAAGATTTCTAAATTTGAAATGGTGAATAATTTACCACTCAATCTTTTGACTCGGGCAATTGACTCTATTATAAATGGGACTAAATATAAGATTTAAGGATGGTATTTTATTATTTGTGACATTAAATAATTATATTACACTTCCATGACTTCAACAAAGTTTGCGTCGTTATGCCTACCAGCTTAGATTATTTGTCAACAAATCAGTTCAACTGACAGTTGAAAGAAAGATTCTGAATTCATTAATTATAAGCAGATCGCTTACCGATGTCTGCTTAAATTATTAATTTATAAATAATCTCTAAAATTCTTTGAGTAATAACGATGTAAAAAAACATGCTCTTGGGTATATTAATAATATTCAAATTGACGACTTATTCAACTGGTTGTGTTAGTAAGTGTAACATGCGTATCGCCTTTTTTCTTTTACTGGGGGTGGGGTTTTGTCTCATTTATAAGTGTTGAAATCGAATCCATCAATCATCGCTTAAAATGAAAATCTTACAATAAAGTTAGTATGAAGATGGTTCTCAAAAATGTGAAACACGTGCTACACCCAATAACACAGTTGTAAATTTAGTTTTAGATTTGTTATCTGAATGTCTGATTCGTTTAATAATATAATTTATAATTAATAATTACTATTTCATTTAGGACTTTCTGTATCTGTGATTTATAAATAATTATATATATGTGTATAGTATTATTTTTTGCCATCTATATCAAAAGATAAATGCTAGCAAAGTAATATTAAACTGAATTTATTTTTTTATTTATAATAACGAGAATAAGACGCGCGACGACAATGTGTCTGCCTACGTGCTGGAGAGCGCCAAGCATCGCGTCTGTCATTTTTTTGGTGATTGGAACACTTTTTACGTGGTTGGCAAAACATTAATTTGGGCGGGGAACAATTTCGCCCGGTCAAAATCGCCGCGGCACTTGTTAAGCGGTCACCAGCGCCAGGCAGCCACCGGTGAAAGTATTTCGAACCAGTTTTGACTCGCTACACGTCATTTGGTGGGAATCACGTAATGCTCGCTTTATCGCCCATACTATTATCTCGGCCAATTCAAGAAATGTTTCCTTACTTCAATCAACTCTTTACATTCTGCAACTAAATCAGACGGCCGTAATATAAAATTTATAACAGAGGATTTTCCATATTACACACATCTTTACTGTCTTTTTAAGTATCGTTTAATGAGCACTATATATTTAGGTAATAAATACATATATCTTTAAGTGCAGCGCTTCATTTTGCATTCTCTTTTCGCAATTTCAGTATACCCTATATGTATTTCACATAACTAAATAACTTTATAACACTTTTTGTATTATTTATACTATATACCATTTCATCATAAAAAAATGTCAAACCGTAAGTCCACAAAGCGTACAGTGCTTTAAAAATCCGGATGAATATGGCGCTAATTGCATCTAGTAATGTCCTACACTCCCAAGTCATACGGTTACCATCTTTATTAAGCGGATCCAAAAATGTAGGTAGGTACTTATATTGACACTTCATATAATTCCGTATCTGTAAACATGAGATTTGACAAGAGAGTATTTCAAAGATTCTTAACGCAATTGCAAAGTAACGACCGCATGTATATTCTTCAAAACTGGGTCAATGTTACTACAATATTTAAAATCCACTTTTTCCTGTTGTTTGATGCCTACCGATAGAACTGAGTGGATAAACAACGAAAATGCACAAGACATATAATCACATATTTTGTACTTACGTGATTATACGTGGGGAGTGTCGATATACACTCTTTAAAATGAACATATTTTTGATATTTTTAAAAAATAGTATTTGAAAGTAAATCAACAATTTCCATAGAATCAAGTATCGTTGACCTCTGTGGTCTAGTGGCAACAGCTTTGCCCTAGCGATCAGATGGGTCTTGGTTCAAGTCCCAGCAAGTTCAATAGAAAATTCGGATTTTTTCAATTTAAATTTGTGATCTTGGACAATGAAAATTCTCATCGAGTTTATCTCGTATGATTTACCAATTTTCAAAATATTTGGTGAATTGGCTGTCAGCTGTAATGCAAGATATTAAAAAAATATATGAAACAATGCAAAAGGGCCATAAGGAAGTATGCCATGAAAATAATTTTACCAATTCGAATCATGTTATATTAAGCAATAACAACCGGTGATCTCCAAAACATATGAGATTGATAATGTGAGATTGGCACAAAATATTGAAACATGTTATTGAGATATTGAAAGTGTTTGTCGGACTTTAAATAGACTGGTTTATTATAACTTGCAGTCATTCATCATCAGATAAAAAAATAATCTAGAGGTCACTTAATTGAAATATAAATTAGAATTGCGTTATTGTGAAACGAGATTAAAAATAGAATATAGCATACATTAGATAAAAAAAAACAACCGTATATTACAATCGTCAATAATCGATTTCGGCTTCATCTGAAGAAATTTTCATGTAGATTGAACGACGACCATGAGATGAATCTTGTTTTCGTTCAAGCGTTTAATAATGTTGGTGTTCATCCTTTATTTTTTTTAAAATCATTTCTGCTTCCAATGTGGAGAGTATGGTCTCCTAATGAAGTTATCGCAACAGATTTTTTCCATTAGAACTACTTGTTACTCAGTAGCTCAACCTGTCTTCTTCGACAAGAGTAGGGATAGAAGGATCGTCCTATTATAGGATTAGTGGTTAGCTAAACGCTCTCGCTACACCCCGGTGTGAGGATCAGATGGGTTGGAGGAAATTTTAGACTTCACAAATATTCATGCCTTCTAATATAAATTCACAAATCAATTTATAAAACTGACCGTACCTGGACATGAACCCGAAACATCCGTAACCGTAGCTAACGACGTAAACTACTGCACCACGGAGCCGACGTCCTTCATTATTCTACAAAAATAAAGGTTATATCATCCCAATTTGGCTAGGGTTTTTTTGGGAATTGAACATTTTGAAGGATTACTTGAATTTGGTACTTTCTAAATATTCGTAACTTCGGTTATGATGTTTTCTATCGCTGCATTATGTAATCACTTTTTATAATTTAAGACATCGACTGAGGTTGCTTGATGGAATTTCAATATCAAATTTGGATTACTGAGATTTTGTACAAAATCTCAATAATCCAAATTTGAAATCACTTTTTAGTTCGCAAGTATGTGTCGTTTCCTTGCAAATTATTAGATACTTAAAGCATTTAACATTATTTGTATGTGGCTTATTATGTTTAAATGTACTTAATACAGCGGCGGATTACCTCATAAGCGTACTGGGCGCGCGCTTTGGTTTGAAAAGAGCGTTTTATTCAACATTAACTATGAATTTAAAATTGAAACATTCAAAGACTCCAAAACGATTAAAATTAGCATGGGAATGTTATGAATAATCTGCAAATAATTAAATAATGAGACATTTTATCTCAAGATAAAATATTATTATTACTTGCTCATTGAAAAATCAAAAATATATTATAGATTATCCGTGAAATAACAATGTGAATTGTAATTTTACTATAATAAAAAATAAGTTAAAATTGAATGAGTACTTTTCATTTTATTGCACAACGTTTCTATAAATTATTTTGTATAATCAACTTTCTTCTGAAATTTAATTACACTTCTGGTTTTTTAAATGCCCAGGTTGGATATTCAAATTATGTAATGGTATGTATTCTGTAATTGTATTGTTTTATGAATATTAATCTCTATAATATTGCTGTGTCTAAAATTAATTTATTATTGTCGTGGAGTTTTCTCACCACTATCATAATCCAGTGCATTGATTTCGAGGATACTATAAAAGTAGCCAGCGTGCACCATAAATATTATTACACTTGGCAACACTTTACTTTCAAAAATAAGAAAGTACCATTGCGGAAGTGGGCTGCTCTTTCAAGATGATGCATCGTTTATAAAATCCTATCATTTTATTAATGTCACGAATTTCGCAAAATTATTTTGCTACAAAAAACATTTTTCAGCCAAATAACGATTTTACTGATTACCATAAAATAAAAAGCTTTTTTATACACATATAATGAAAAGAAAGTCGTCAAACAGTTCAAAAATGATATATTTAATATGCAAATATCACTATTAGATGTCAATCGTCAATTCTTGATGGAAAGGCAGAATATTTTTATAAAAATAAAACCAAATTTACCGTTCACTTTT
Organism: Himalopsyche phryganea; assembly: GCA_022494535.1. Lineage (NCBI taxonomy): Eukaryota > Metazoa > Arthropoda > Insecta > Trichoptera > Rhyacophilidae > Himalopsyche > Himalopsyche phryganea. The sequence continues at coordinate 1,637,457 of JAGVSL010000127.1, read as the reverse complement.
AATGTCTTAACTTAACTGTCAATTCTTGGTGGAAAGGTATGTTTTAAAAATAAAACAAAATTTATTATTAACTAATTCCAGATTTTTATAATGGCCAATACCAGTTCGCTCATCGCGAGCATTATCATGTTGATCTCCTGATCCTGAACATTATAAAAATGTGGAATTAGTAAAAAACAGATTGTTTTAGATTACTTTTGTATGTATTAATTTTATTAATTAATTAATTTTATCAAATGATCAGGACCAGTTTCGCTCACTGCCAGCGTTTTGCACTGCTCTATTTATATGTATGTAAAATATTAATTCTTTCTTCATTACATTGGTTCCATTGGTAGACAAATTAAAATCTTAATTCTCAATTATTTGATGCCTCTCTACAAACACCAATTCTAACAATACAATACGCATGCCTGTCATATGACACACCAGTTGCAAGAACTGTCCGGAAGATCAATATATCTTCTAGAGACGTGAAGATATTCTGCGATGAGCAATTTTATTTGTTTTCGTATCTGATTTCGGTTTCTGTGATTTCTCAAGTTTTTTGATTTCTTAAAACTCTATAGTATGTTATAATTGTCCAATAGATGGCGAACTGATATAAACTGTAACGGAATACATTTTCATTTTACAAAAAATAAAGTCACATCTAATAAGTGGTTTGTCAACGTTTTAAGAAAATATATTAGGTAGCCTTCAAATTATAACATGCAATAGGTGTATGTCTGCTCTAATTTGTGCTGTAAAGTAAGTTATTTTGGCAATCAAATATTCTCTGATATATTTCTTACTAATTTCATTAATCGTAAAAAAATCGCAACAACTCCAGCATAGAAAAACCCGAACAAGAATAACATTTTCATAAAATAACAGCATTTTTTACCCTGCTTTACCCAAGGTAGTATACACTATATTAGGTCATTTGGATGTTGGCTAGTTAATGTTGAAATTTGGTTGATAGCTGAAAATATCACCGTTGACAGTACCTCTTGTAACACCCAATAATATAGTCCATCAATTAATAAAAAATTTTAATGTTCAAAATAGCAATATTATAAGATTTAAATTACCTAGATAGCTTGCTTATCTGCATTTAAAAACGGTGCGTTAAAAATAAGAAACGAGGATGTCACTGTTTTAAGTTGTATAATTTTAAATGATCTTTTGATTTTTTACAAATTTTACAATTCGAATAACCAATTATTACTGGTGACGTTTATACTACAAAATATTTATAGTTGCCTGCCGACGTGTCGATGACAATCATGAAATATTTGGTATGGAGCGGTTGCTAGGAAATCTTTCTAAGGAAGAGTTGGTGGGTTTGTTTCCTTCTAATAGACATGGGGGTACGACACAAACAATAATAGGACTAATTACCTTAAAACTACTAATTAAAAATTAATTACTAGTGTTTGGAGGTGAAAACCCCGAGGGAAATAAATTTTACAGAGGTGAGTCACTTGTCCTATTCAAATAATCGATTACTGTTAATGGTTTTATTAATTTCAATTCAATCAATTTTTTTTTTGTCCGCACCCAATGTGGAGCATATGGTCTCCTAATAGAGGTATTTTTTTCAGATTTTTTCTACGAGAACAACTTGTTACTCAGTTGCTCAACCTCTCTTTTTTCGAAGAGAGTAGGGATTAGCGTAGTGATTGGTTAGCTAATCCCGGTCGCTACGCCCCGTGAGGATGGGATGGGTGGGAGGGAGCACTACGAACAGAAATCCATAAATCGATTGAAAGATCAATCTATGAAAACCGTCCGCGCCGGGAATTGAACCCGAGACATCCGTAATCGTAAAGAGCGACGCTACCAACAGCGCCACGGACGCCGACAAATTAAATTTAATTTTATACTAACGTAAAAATTCTTTATTACGTTCTATTTGTATCATTTTACCAAATACCCATTTACGATTTTTTTGACAAAGGCCGCTACTATGTCATCGAATCAACACAATAAAATAGATTGACTTATAAAACTGCAAAGAGGAACGATACGTTTTTTAATTAATTTAATTGTACAAGCGCTATCAATCGTTTCAATAAAATTAATCAAAATACACCGATCAAGCCGTTATGATATAAACATACACATGCATCCATTTAAGCAGCAATTAACATACTTATTTAATAAAAACTATTATTACATATCTATTGAATAACCATCAATAATAACTAATACAAGTATATTGCTACAACACAACAAAAATCTAACCAAGTAAGTTTCACATAACACATGCAATACAATTTTGATTACTGGATGAATATTCATATAACAACAGGAAACGATTAAAGTAACGCAAATCTTAGTTTATAATATCATTCTGAGCTGAAAAGAATAATAACATAACAACCAGTTATCAGCGACCGATATATTTCTTCTGTGTTTGTAATAGTATGTATGTCCCAAGGCTGTCTGAGCCTAACTGATATATATAATAATCATTGCAATGTGTACAAAATCAATTTTAAAACTATAACTGTACGATGTTTATCATACATTCTTTAAGGTATCAATTAAGTATGAGATAGAATCATTTACATGAACTCGTTTTGTGTTGTCAACGTTCATACATAATCCATCACGGTTAAAAGAATGGTTTGAACTATCAATTATTAATGGAGGGATATGATTTATTTAAAATATTAACCGCAATTGAAGTATACATTACACAATTAAATAATATGATAAAAAGAAGCTCTGTTAAACGAATATGCGTGTGTTGGGCCAGTCCTATAGCTGAGTGCACAGCACTCATCGGCGTTCGTCATATTAGGATGCGGTGTCCACAGATTCGAATTCTCAAACATACATTTTCATAAATTGATTTTTCTTCTGATTCATGGATTTGTCTTCAAATACACAGATTCAACTAGCAAACTGCGTATCTAGATTTCAACAAAATATACGGGAGAGTTTTAAAACTCAATAAATTCAGTTTTAACTAATCTTATTCTATCCTATAACTCCTATTGTCACTTTTAAGGTGTTAACTGTCAATTCTTGGTGGAAAGACATTATATTTTAAAAAATAAAACACAATTCATTTGTACTATGTTATGTTTGTATTTTTATCAGTTGATAATGCTCGTGATGAGCGAAACCGGTCCTGATCATTATAAATATGTGGAAGTAGTACAATTGAATTGTGTTTTATTTTTCAAAATATAATGTCTTTCCACCAAGAATTGACAGTTAACACCTTAAAAGTAATCTTATTCTACGAATTTTATGTAATTTGATATAACATTATTCATATAACATATGTAAAATTTTAAGATAATATTCGTTAAATTTGAATTTATTCAGTTTTTAAGCTCTCCTGAACATTTTGCTAAAATGTAAATACTCAGTTTGCTAGTTAAGGCAACGGTGTGACGCTACATTCCCTCCCACCCTCCGATTATAATAAAGGAGTATATTTAGTGCGATTAGTTAAATATTATTACTTCCATTGCCCTATCAGCCCATCCTTGCTATCTCCGAAAAAAGAGAGGTTGAGCGAATGGATGACAACCAGTTCTGGTAAAACAACTTGTGTTAAGATACTCGATAAAGAGTCCATCACCTCTGAATTAACAGTACATTGTATTAAGCACAGTATCCATGGAGCAGTGCTAGATTTATAAAAAGAACCGTTCTAACTAATGCACATTGTCCATTATTACTACAGTAAAATATTTCGTAGAATTCGACGTTGTTCTGGAAGAAGACAATAACTGAAAAACATTAGTTTTGAGTAACTGGACTTTGGAGTTTTTTAAATATTTAAAATGCTATACCTTTGTCATTTAGTTTGTTTGTACAAAGCTGTTTTTGATTTAAAGTATAATTTACAAAAATAAGTGTGTTCTTCCATACCGTAGAGTTGGAAATAAAGAAAATTTTGTTATAACTAACTCAATATGTAATTGTTTCGTTGTAGTGTTTTCTTCCAGAACAGCGACAATTTTTATGAGTAGATTCATCTGCAATAAAGTAATAAATTAATTAATCCATAATTAAGTAATACAAACATTTTTATATAATACCCATCAGAAAATATATTATGAAAAAATAATGTTTCATTCTAAATTTAATATGTTAATACGAAAGATGTCTGACAGGTACACATAACTTTCTGTAAAAATCGTGATAAATTACTGATTAATATCGGATGAACACGAGAGATACTTTCGACTTGAGTGACGCAAGGCCGAGAGGAATCTCATGGAAAATAATATTATTCAAATGCCACGTCAAGAGTGAATTCAGTTACCTCAATTAGTTCCGATAATGAAGCATGCAATACAGAAACAGCCATTGTAAATTGTTAGGGTTATTCTATGAAGCTATTTGCTAAGTAAACTGATAAAATTGAGGATTTATCAGAGTAAATTTAATATACTATTATAAAATTATTCTCATACTTTCATTTTAAATATAAACAAGACAGATATTTAAAAAAAATAACACACATTCTTTTTAATAATCAGTACCTACTTCACTCATCGAGAGCATTTTCAACTGACAAACCGCTTCCGATCGTTATGAAAAATAATTGTGCATTTACTATTTTCACGCAATTGTAAGTTAACAAAATGAATTATTTCAACCGGGGCTGACTGTTACCCATTGGTTCAACTCCATACTAATGACATCATGGCAATATAGACGAGTGTTTTTTATAAAACACAATTTTTTGTGCACTAATGACACATAATAACAATTTAGAAATGATCCTAAATAAATGTGTTTTATTATTATAAATATAGTGCATTTCCGACAATAATTGACAGTTAACACATTAATAGTAATAACGGATATGTTAAAGTAATGGGTGCATTGCCTAAATGGTTAGTAGAAGAGAAGAGGTGACAATAACGATAGGTTCAACAAATCAGTTTTGAATAAGTGTACTTTTTTTTTATATTACTAGACAAACTTGAACTGACGTTATCGTATTAAATAAACTGCATACAATTAAATTGAGTTAATATGTTTTTTGTAGCAAGACTCTTCAAAGATGTTTTTATGTAGGTGACCAAATCTGATTAAGAATAGTTCTTACGATCGTGTGATACCTAAATATTTTCCTATTTTTCTGCCGTGTTATAACGGAGTTCTACTAAGTAAAAACAAATCCAATCAATTTTTTATAGCAACGTAAATTAACATGGCTCCTAGAAAAACTGTCATAAAGTATTGAATATTTATTTAAACAAAGTCAATTTTGGTTACAAAATTTCGTGTGATTGAACATTCGTATAACTTGAAAAATTTCTTCCGTCAAAAAAACATTTATGCGGTAACTTTATGGAAATACGTTTTTAAAATAAAAAAGTTAATATATTAATAAATAACTACGAGCATTTTATTTGATTGTGTAATATATGTAAACACCTATACTGGCTGGTTATATTTAGATTATCTTGTTAAGTTAACTCATGAATTTCAAAATAATTAATTGAATAAGTTAAAAAATTAGAATATATATATTGTAGTAAAGTGATAATAGTCATTCATTAAATATCGTTATCTTGTGATACAAATAAGTCTTTTTCTTTGTGTGTGTATTTTAAGGATAACTTAACTTAACACAAAATTAATATTGATAACCCCACTGGCTGAGTTACCAAATGTGACAATGTGTTTCGCCTCTTTGAGAAGCATCTTCCGAATAAATAGAATCAGTCCGAAAATGATCTACTACGCATTAAACACGTATCACATCTAGTAACGCAACCAATGAAAAAACTAAGTAATCACTTTTAAGGTGTTACCTGGAACGAGCCATTTAATTTAATTCATGTTTTATAGACCGTGTAACGAAAACCAGTTCATTTTATAATGAATAAAATGTATTACATATACCATAAAACTATTGTAAGATGTTAACTGTCAATTGTTGGTGGAAAGGCATTGTATTTTAAAAATAAGACACAATTCGTTTGTACTACTTCCACATACTTATATTGATCAGGACCGGTTGCGCTCATCACGAGCATTATCAACTGATAAAAATACAATCATTAGTCCTATAATGATTGTATTTTTATCAATTGATAACGCTCGTGATAAGCGAAACCGGTCCTGATCATTGTAAACATGTAGAAGTAGTACAAAAAAATGTGTTTTATTAAAAAAATGTTATCAATGTTACATAGTTCTGACGATGGCGTCAAGCCGAAATAACTATCAACTACCTATTAAAATTTTGTAGAACTAAATACTTAATACTTATTTTATCCTATTATAATGGAGTTCTACCAAGTAAATGCCTATTCAATCAATAATATTATATTGCTTAGTCAACCGATTCTGTGCTTATTTGTTTAGAGTGGCAACCCTATGTGCTGTATGTACTCTGGTTTTTACCTTGAATCAGCTCATAAGCATCAACCAAAGCTACTCTATTTAATACAAAAAATAGCGATAACAACTTTCGCTTCTTGTGAATTATATATATTAATGTTACGTATTCAGCCGCAAAGTAACTCTGCGTTCAGGTACACTCAGTTTAATTACTTAACAGTTTCATATAAATGTACAAACATTGAACAAACTAGCAACATTTCAATACATACAAATATTATAATAAAGTTGTCGCATTCAAAGGGTATCCAATTTCTGCACGATCCAATTCAATTCCATTCATTCCAATGTACTCATTTGCCAGCACTTCAAAGTACTTATAACTAATATATTGACGGTGTTTTGGCTAATTGAAGTAACCCTAAAAATTGAAATTGTTCAGGAGAGAGTAAAAACTGTTTTTATCGAAAACATTATATGGTGAGTTGAATTATGAATCTTTGAAATGCACTCCTGTAAATTCTCATACGGGATTATACATAGGGAGTGTCGATATAATAGTGGCTTACATCAAGAGGCCGGTTCAGAATTTTTTAACCTAAAACAAATGTAAAATGATGTTTCTCTTCCAAAAAGTTGTAATATTATTTTTCTAATGTAGATCATTTGGCCGAGACCTGCTCTGTTGTCTTTCCGAGATGAGACCCAATCATTCACTCACTTTTGTATTTTTTGAGAGTTACATCAATTGGTCAACACCGTCGATATTATAATTTATTCGATACGCATTTCAAGAGCTCCATTATCATAATGTAAAAATATCAAAGTTTTTAGTTTAATATGAATTCTACGAATTTTTTGAAATTTTAACTTAAGTTTGGTTTATTGAGATTTTGTACACTTCCATGTATTTTGTCACTAACGACCCGGGTTTCGCTTTTCGGCATCTTCGGGCATTCGAGCGCACGAATGGACTCGAACTGACATTCGTGCGCTCGAATGCCTGACGATGCCCAAAGGCGAATCCCGGGTCGTCAGTGACAAAATACATGGAAGTGTACAAAATCTCAATAATCCAAATTTGATATTGAAATTCCATCAAGCACCCTCAGTCGATGTCTTGAAATTTTAACTTAAGCTTCGACGACTGCTGGATAAGGGAAAAATCAATCATTTTTTTTTTATTTTCCCCTATTATCGAAGAATATTAAAGACTTTCATTGTTTATGTAACTATAAATAGAAATTCATGTTTAATATAAAATTAAAATTGATAGATTTGTTTTTCCACTGGTTGACCAGCCAGTGGAATATAAAATTTCTTTTATAGGTACCTAAATCCATACACAGACCTACATAATGAAAGCGAATCTTTTTATTAGATCAGACAGAGGGGTATAAAAGGAAAATTGAAACAATGGTTTAGATGTAATGGTTTTTCGATTTGTATAACATACAATACACGGACGTGAATATGTGGCTAATCTTTTTTTGTTAGGCGTTCATATCGTCTGAACTTGGACAAATTCACAAATCATATATAATTGAATATAATATCATAAGATATATGTTCAGCGTATTTATTGACATTAATACCAACCTACAAGTATACATATTTTTCAAGTGTTACCAAGCAAAAAAATATTACGTATGATTACAAAAAAATCTTTTATTCATCATTCAGGAAACGATAATATTTGCTTAAATTATTTATTTTGAATATTATATTACTAGCAACCGAGATAGTTAAAACAAATGACAGTTTAAAAACTTGTGTATACTATTATTATTGCCAAATTTTAATGTTAAGCAAAATGTATAAAATTAACCGAACTATAATATTTTCGGACAGCACAAATAAATTAGAATATATTACTATTCCAAACAAATATATAATATCACTGAGATTTATATTATAGCCAAATTATTATTTAAATTTTTTTTCACGTAAGGCTTCAACAAGTAACTAATAAAAACTATTATCACAATTTGCTTCATAATTATACTTTGGGAATAATAACAACATACTGGATGCCGAAATAAATATACGTCTTCAAGAATCTAGGTCAAATTTATAATTTAAACTTTTAATCCTAATAATCAAACTAATTGTAGCTGAAACACATGTGATACAATATACGACAGAGGTGGAGAACTGATAGTTTTCTAGACCATTTTATTTATATACAAAATAATACAGTGTAAGTGAGATTTTACTTGCAATTTCTGTATGGCGTTTTCATTTAATAACCGATTATTAATTTTTGATTTACACAATACGCCTCTAAAATATTCAAAATTCAATTAAATTGAGTTACGTTGGAAGGTTTAAAAGCTTTTTAACTGGCATGACACGCTAGATGAAACGATCAAATATATTTATAGTATCGAAAGAGTTAATATCGAAAGAACTCAAAAATATGTCGGGAACGAATCAATACAAATGGCAACCCTGACGACGAAGCCGTACTACCTCACACACGTACGGATGACAATACTACTTTATCGGCCGATCTGTTCTTAAATTAATTCTCTGTTATTATACAAGTTACGAACACGATTTTTAAAAATATATACCCAATCAATTTACAAGTTAAAAAAAAGCAATTGTCCATTATTTTTTTTAGTACTATTCAAAAACACAAAATTGGGGTCTCGCTGTGAATACATTTTTAACTATGTATGTACCCCTGGTATACGCTATATTCAAGAGCTCACCAAAAGTCTCAACCTTGAGGATGATCTCAATTTTTTATTTAAATCAAGATCGAATAAAATCTTCAATCTTATCACGATATCGCAGCATTGGAATAATATATTATAATCCAAAAATAAAATTATTTTATTCGACCAAAGGTATAATTATTGTTATCTACACTAAATGCAATTAACTACTCGATGTGCATTACAAATAAGTACAGTACATTATACTGAAAGTTCTTGCAAAATAATAAAAGACATAATAATTTTCAATCGTAATTTATTGAAATTATGTCCATGACCCATGACTGATTGCATTGCTGACTGGCAATCCCTCAGTCGTATTGGTAACATTAATCTACTAAATGGGGTTCAATTTATAAGACATAAAAACTATAAAGTGTATACTTATATCTAGAGCAGTGGCTCTCGTGTGCTGCAACCAGAGGATTTTTCTGTGGCCACCAACGGTTCTATAATAATAATTATTAATATTAAAAAATAGTAATATAAAATAAATACGACATTTGTTTATTCGTAAATGTATTTGTAATGAATGAATATTTTTAATAAAATAGGGATCCTTTTTTAGATATAAATTTATCGGGATCAGTACAGTTACCCTCATTGGGTTAATTTGGGCTGCAGTGTAATAAGTAATTCTACCTGTTCTATGATAACCAACGATTTTCATCTTGCAATCGTGTAATTATCATTGACGAGAGATTTTCCAAATACGTATGTATCAGTGAGTGTCTTCTGATGTCTTTTGTAAATATGGAAGCACCTGTTCATCATATTCTATATCTGTACACGACAGGATTGTCAAAAAATAGTACATATTTTTAAAGAAGTTATATTTAAACATAAAAATTTGGCGCAACATTCTGCGTCATGATGGTTTACGGTTAAAAAAAATAGCTACGGCATTGCCGACATATTTAAATGTTTTTTATTGAATATACTTATACATTGATCCCTTTTTTTATTAAATGCATCGGCCTAATATTTTAAATCACGATTGAAAAATTTGGTGTGGCCACCAGACATTTATATTAGACCGCTGATGTTTATTTTGCTGCCACGAAGAAACGTTCCGTGAGAACCACTGTTCTAAAGTATCACTGAAGCTTCTTTGATACTGACAATGTCATATCAGTAAAACTAATATAATAACATTATGGAAGTATCTAGAATGTTGAAAACGTCTCGGTTGAATTATTGTATAAGAGATAAAAATGAAAAAGCCATCGTCAGAACCATGACGTGCTACAGAAATAGTTGTCATAAACATTATAAGATTTTTGCGAAATATTTATATTCTTTGACACCGCCCCGTACTTATGGGGCGAACAGGGTCTTCAAAACCAACCTGCAGACTCTTTCTATTAATACAAATTTAAAATGTAATATCTCTCCTGAGGCGTTCAAGAGTAGTTTATCATATTTGTTTGGTTTCCGTTGTTTGTTTACAGTTAGAAGTGGGCAAAGGGCTTGCGATCCTGCAAGGCATTCAGTCGCCTCTCGGCTTTTCCCGGAGGGAGTCGTCCGCCGACGAAGCGGCGACTTAGTCCACCACTTGCTAGTAAAACCACTTACAGAGTTTTAAATTAAACATGTGTATTTTAAATCTGTTTGTGTAACTGTCTTCAAGGAATTTATAAACTAACTGCAATTAAAGAGAAAGTATACTGAATACGACCGGATTTTAATGGAAGACGAAGGAACCTTTGAATGATCCTTTGTCCCCACGCCGGAAGCGAGCGTCAAGTGTGTTGAAGCACCGCACCCCGCTTCTCCCCGCTCTCCACCTTCCTCCCTCGAGCGGCGAGATGTTTTCTTTCCAACTCTCTCATCTTATACTATCAAAATAGAATTCTACCAAGTAAATGCCAATTGAATATTATTCCAATGTTTCATTAATCGGATTCTTTATAAAGTTCTTCTTTTTTAGTTAGGTTGAGAAAAGGTAATTTAGTAAATTGGTCTCCTGTATAAATGTTATAAGTAATACTTATTTCAACTGAGACGTTGGCGTCATTCTAATGAGCTGAATTCTAACAAGTACTATAATAATCACGTAAATGTATATATTTATAAAATCACAATTTTATCAAGTGATCAGGCCGGTTTTTCTTATCGCGATCATTTAAAATTGAAACTGATCTCTTAAGCCGATAATGATAATTGTGGGATTAGTGCAAAATATTGCTTTTCAGTTTTATAAATAAATTGCCTTGTCAACAGAAATGTATATAACTAAATAGTAATATTATACATCGTGTGGAAGTTCCACATGTCAACATTCTCGTAAAACTTACTCGCACTCTTTCTCTGACCCGCATCGTGCGCAAACTCCGTGTTTTCTTGTGAATTACTGACAAACATACAGATAAATTAGGGCAAAAATATTCTAATCAATTTTTATCACTATTGAAAGATGCTTCAGCGTTTTACCTCCCGTTAAGCAAAAGTATTGTGCTTCTTATATGGCACGAAGAAAAATAAAATTGTGTCCTTTAACACGGAATGCAGAATAAGGCCGTTTATTGTATACTGAAATATATACGGATGTGATATGGATAGAATGTACACTACTAAAATCGCCACGCCCAAGGGTCAAAGCACCATCCAGACGTATTACCATTGTATCGCTGTACATTTTCTCATATCAAATCTGATACAAATTATAACTTTCCGTGAGCCTAAACGCCAAGTCACGCGAACTATTATGCCACAAATTACGTTTGAAGGACAAGACTTTGATAGACATTTTTTTCTCAACCGCCGGACATTTTAAATCAACGTGATTATGTACTGATAACGTATAAATTCACTTTAAATCTAGGCCACAATGCCTGTATACTGTGCAGTTTACTACGATTGACACAGGTTATAAGAAGGACCCCGCAGGTCACATACTGTTAATATTTACCATACGGTATGAGTTAATTTAATTTATTTAAGAAATTTAATGACTTTAATACGGATTACAAAGCAGTTAAATTTTAAGTAGACAACGTAGGGTTTTACCAATAGATGCTGTTTTAATTTTTATTTGCTTAGCAAATAAATAGAGCACAGCTGAATAGTTTTCTAACCAATTTGTAACGAGCAAGTTAATTTCTTTACGTGAGATTAGATATCAAAAGTCAACGCAAAATAGTCATAAATTTCTCAATTTTCTGAAAATAGTTTAATCTTCAAATATTCTTACAATGAATAAATCTTCCGATATTTATTATACCCATATAACCTTTATATTTCGAAGTTAGGAACACTTTCCCAATAACATTTGAATGTCAATTAATTGATACGTACGACTACCTGTAATTAATCAATTTGTGTGAATATATTACCCAATTAAAGTTATTTGTCATTAATATCTAATCGTTTTAAAAATGATATCAGATAGGAATCAATATATTTTCTATAGTGTTAATTACAATATTACCTAAAATTCTTATTTTTAACAATGTAAAAAATTCTAACTGTTTAGTATCTGTGAGGTTAAGTTCACATGTGACAGTGAGTGCCTAAAGATGCTGAAACACGAAACCGGGGTCGTTCGTGATAGCATTTTTGAAATTTTAAAAAATTTTAACGATTCACATTTGATAGTCAAGTTATAAAGCACCTCAGTCGATATATTATCTTAAATTGTTTCGGTATAAATATTTATATTCGTGATATTATTGTAAAAAATAGTGTAACCATTCACCAAATTGTTCTTTTGCAGAGTATACTCAAAGAATCACGACAAGGGTGAAATAGCCTCTTGGTTAGCAATGTTGCATATTTACTTCAATTTCTAGCCCATTTTTTATGACCAGAATAATGATTGATTGAAATTTATATATATTACGCCTAATGTGTTAAATTGCTTATTACATGAAATGGGAAAATTTTTGCTTAATTCATGAAAAGTGCAAGCCCATTGCCTCATTCATAAATTCAGATTTTTACAATAAAATAGAAAGGACCAGTCCGTCTTTCTCTGGCAGCGGTTTGCATAATTTAATTAATTAATATTGCTTATTTTAAATGAGTGCAAAAGCATATTTACGACCATGTCAAGAATGAAAAGTCCAGCGTCACTGACCTTGTCCGGATTTTTAAAAAAATACAATACACTCAAAAAAAAATCGTTTAATTGAAACCGTTTAAATTGTTACATTAGATTTATGATAGCATTGTCTTTGCTCAGGCACCTATTAGCCATATGTGTCTAACTTAGTTTAAACTAGATATTTAATAATGCGGTCAGAAAAATAGGGGAGATTGGGCTACATTGTACCATATCTTAAATTGTATCTAACGAATATTATTAATTTATTTAACCCACGATTAATTACAGATTAGTTTATCCGCTTAAGAAATGTCACGTCTTTGTTCTTCTTCGTTGTCATACTTTAAGTGTTACAGGAAAATAACGAACAATATTTTATATAATAACGTTAAATTGTAAAATATTTAGTTTGGCATTAATTGTAAAATACAGCTGATAACTTTTCTGATGTTTGTTTATTTTGTAATGAAAAGGACAATATCTTCATGGCATCACATCTGACGCCAAAGCGCCATGTATTAGAAAAATATAATTCAATTAAATATTTTTCATTACAAATGACAAAATATGAAAAAAAAAACACTTTTTATTGAACAAATATTATATCTTAAAAAAAATAAAACACAATTCATTTGTACTACTTCCACATGTTTATAATGATCAGAACCGGTTTCGCTCATCACTAGCATTATCAACTGTAAAAGTAGTAGAAATGAAATGTGTTTTATTTTCTTTAAGTATAATGTCTTTCCACCAAGAATTGACAGTTAAAACCTTAAAAATATTATATCATTTCAACGTCATGCCATCGTCAAAACTATGCTTAATAATATGTTTGTTCACTTATTATATTATATATACATACTAATACTTATAAAGAATAAATACATCAACTTAACAACTTTTAATTATATATAATGTATGATATTTAAGTTTGCTAAGCGTATGAAAAACAAAATGGTTTTATTTATTCACAACGTTGTCCAATGTAGCATATTTTCCTCCATGCATCTATATAAAACTACAATTTTATTTAGACTATAATAATAAAAAGGTATCCTTTCAAATTTAAGGTTGTTATTCTAAAGTAACTAATCAAAATAAACATCACGATATTTTAATTTACAATCACATTCTTTTCAAAAACTTTTAAGTTACACAGTGATATGAAAAGATGTATGTTGGGCATATAGCACAGGCTTCTTAACGAAACAAAAATGAATCTTAAAAGTTAAAACACATTTAAATTTAAAAAAAAAAGAAACTCAAGATAATACAGTGGCACCCTGATTTATCGTTTTTTAATGACTAAACGCGGGAAAACGATGAATGTGAAAACGATGGACCATAATTCGATTGATTTACGTTTTAAAATATTGACTATCTGCTTTCGTTTAGTCTATATAAACTGTCCAAAGTAAAACTGTTCTATTTCAAAATCAATACTGATAAAAACAGTTATGAAGAAATTATGTTTTAATAACTATCAACGATATTTTTCTATTATGCCCAATTACAACTAAACTAATAACTGTTATTAAGAGTTAAAAAAATAACCAAAGAATTTAATTAAAAAACAATGGATCTGTCATACCAAAATAGGTATCAAAACCATACTACATGATAATTGTTGAACTAAGTTCTTTACTATTTGTTAGCGTAATACGATACGATTAGGGCTTCTAATCCCGGTCAATTATTCAATGCCGCAATCCCGGGATTTTGTGATTCACTGTAAATGCTAAAAAATAATTCATATATCAAATTCAAATTTCCTGATTAACTACAACGTGTACCTCGGTTTGTTCTTCTATATAATGTTTTTATAATACTTTTAAAATTTATATAAGTGTATTGTAGTCTCCCTCCTTCTCATATTTCGTAACAACCCTTTTTAACCCATTTGAAATGGAGGAAAAATTAGGACCGCTTCTTAAATGAATGAAGGTCAATATTTTAAGTAAAATTGAAAGTCTTCTTTTTGGATACCATTTGATAAGACCTACAATAATATTGTAATAAATAAAAAAACAATTTCAATGGCCAAAAAAATATTTAATCAGTTCGAGTTCATTCGTGCGCTCGAATGCCTGAAGATGCTGAAAGGCGAAATCCGGGTCGTTAGTGACAAAATGCATGGAAGTGTACAAAATCTCAATAACTCAAAATTAAATATTAAATCATTTTTACATTCTAATTGAAGCTATAATGGACACAAATTGAATTTTAAATGTTATGTAACACATAAAATTACGCCAAACCCGGGATCCCGGGATTGATAAATTCTGAATTCCAAAATCCCGAGGTCGTAAGAAGGGTCAGGGATTGGATTCTTTAGACCCTAGGTAAGATGTCTACCCATTTAATGCTAATTAAATCAATATGATTTTTTACTTTTAAGGTGTTAACTATCAATTCTTGGTGAAAGACATTAAATTTTAAAAAATAAAATACAATTCATTTGTACTACTTCCACATATTTATAATGATCAGGACCGGTTTCACTCATCACGAGCATTATCAACTGAACATTTTTACAATATGATTTTTTTATCTCATTAAAAACAATGATATTGATATATTTTGTACGCTTAATCAAAGATGTAACAATTGTATTTTTACGCCGGAAACACCGTGACTCGACTTGAATAAATAAAATACTTTCAACTGTTAAAAAAGCTTGAACTTGACTTAAGATGTCACACAATGCAAGGTTAACTTCCGTTTAGCTAGCATTTCCCACACTTGCAGCATTTTCAACACTTTTACTGTGACAGGAAAAACGCTTTCCTGTAAAGTCAGAATGTAATGCTGCATTGTTGGCGATTTAACACGAGGCGTGACAAATGTCTATGTTAGGTGATAGTCACATGCTTGACAATTAGTACCCTGGGAAATTTTTAATTTCAACAATGGGACAGTCAGTATTGTTGAATCTTTTATACACTTGAAAATAAGTTTAATCGGATAGATTGAATGAAATCAGCTAAAAAAAAATTTTTATAATGGTTTTTTACTCAATCCAGTGGAAAAAATTTTCAATTTGTAAGACACAATGGAACAATGTTAAGCGTAGTTAAGATGACCAAAATATAGATTGAATTAGAATTTCATTTTTATAATTCTGCTGAGTGATGCTGAAATAGCTATCGACTGTATATTATAATTCTGGAAAATAAAGGTTAAATGCCGTTGATCGTCCGTAAAGCTTTATCTTACTTACTTTTTTTAGATAAAAAACATCGTTAACTTCATGTCGCTAAATCACATAATTTTAAAAAACATATGTTAAAACTGCAAATAGTTGTAAACAAAGTGCAGGAATGATTCAAATAACGTGCACTTGTAAATTTTTATAATAGAAACATTAATTTAAAAGAACTTTTTACTTTTTTTTCAATTTTTTGTTTTGCTAAAACATAGTCCGTCGTTTTCATTGCAAAATTGTATATCTGCAAATGCGTATTCGACACTCTGTATTGTTAGTACTGCAAAGATCGCCTTTAAAGGCATGCAAATTACTGAATAAAATTATGGTTAAGTATATATATATAATATTAATAACGCGTTTTTTTGTTTTATTCGATAAAGCTACTTTTTAAGCTGTTTTTATTCTTCCCCGAAAAAAGAGACTTTGCAAATAAACAATTTGGCAATGGAAACGATGCAGTGTTTTAAAATGGAAAATTTGAGTATTAATAATTCAAAATAAGAATTATAAAATTTCTTCTTTTACAGAACGAAAATAATACGATTTTGACAATGTGCTCTACGCTAGCCATCGGAAGTCCTGGAAAAGTCAATTTAAATTAAGATTATATATTTAAGATCTTGGGCATGGGAGTTTGTCATGTCTTTTCTCCCCAAGTCGATCTTGGCTATTACTAACTGCAATGTCAACGATGTATATTTTATATTCTTTATTATTAATGAAAATATATATAGCCTGTACTAAACAATAAAATTAATCGATACCAGTTTTTTTAATAACATTTTAGCGTCGTGGTATTTGTAATATACCAAATAAATTTATAACATATAATAAACCTGTGTTAAATTGTTTGGAAAACTTTTGAACTAACTAACTATAATGCGTTTTATGTTTTAAGCCGTAACTATTTGTATAGTGTAGCTATCTTGTCGACCTTAATCAGCATAACATTCACTCGGCTGTAACATTATACTATTTTGTCTTTGTTATAATTATCAATGCACTTGTGACTCACTTTCAGGTTTCGCTACAATATCTCGAACAAATAATGCAATGTTGAAAAAATAATAACTATCAAACATCGTAAACCGACCGCAGTGGTTGGTTTTAACCGTTTCCTTAGAAATAAATTAATAAATGTAGTAAAGAAATCGAAATTAGTATTTCATTGCAAAATTAAAACAATACTTACAAGCAGAAACAAAAATTTTTAGACTTGCAAAAAATGCCTTTGAATATTAGTAATTCCTGCCCAATTTTGAAGTGAATTACAAATACTCAATACGTAAATATATGCTTTATTGTGAGGATCGCTTGAAAGGCATAAAGTGTAAAATGCATACTGATAACTAATTCAATAACATATGAAGGGTACAGAAGAACATGTTATCTAACCTTTCTTAAAAAAAAAAAAAAAAAAAACTGGCAATCTTGTAGATGGAAATGAGTACTACAAGACATCATTGCCAGACAAAAAAAGACTTTTACCTTCCATATCTTACATGGTTCAAAAATTAAGGCCATTTGCGGCTTAATACAGAGAGCAAGTAGAGTACATTGATTTTTGCACATATTGCATGGCAAATGGGTTTTTATCAGTTGCTCTTCAGACGCTCCAGGGTGTGGAAGATATGCTTTAAAGCTAAAAATTTGTTTCACCACTGAATCCCGCTGCATAAAATCAGCGGATACGAAAGCTGTAATAGTTGCTTAGGAAATCAAGACTATTTGTTTTACCCTCAGTTTTGAGATGAGTAACATGCATGATTTATTTGCGTAGGAAGTTAAAAAACATTTAAAAATTAGCTTTTTAATAGCTTAAATAAATTTTTCTGTAACTGCACATTTAAAAAAATCGCTGTAAACTTTATAAGCAACGTTAACTTGTCAAATTCAGCCTGAAAATGGTTCTTCAAGCAGCAAAACCCTTCTCAATCGTAGCAGCACCATCGAGTGTTCCTAACAAAATAACTTTTTTTTCAATTACTAGCAATTTTTGAGAGGCAGAATTCGAAAAATGAAAATGTTGCATTCTTGGCCCCACCGAAATTTAATCAATTATAGTGCTATAATTTGTCTCGAGAGGAAGTGAAAATATTATATTAACCACATAAATATCATATTAGAATGTATGTAATTTAGAAAATTCAACGATTCATTAAAATAATTCATTGTTATATAGCGAACCGCAATGGCTGATTTTCTGTAACAAGAGATTTACTTTTTCACACTCTAGGTTTCACTTGACGGAATTCACTTCCAATTATGTATTTTTCCATCGAAAGAAAGGCTAAAACGGTAATTTTTGTGAATCTAATAATAGCGCTTATTGTTTTTCAACCATTTTCAATCAACGCAAATGACTTTTAAAAGGATGAATTCACATAAAATCTTTGATAAAAATAAGCAAGATTAAATTATGAACATGTTCGAAAAAATTATACACGCAATAGTGTTATTAGCATTTACCTAAATATTTCAAATCTCTTGAAAATTGCACTGTGTATAATAATCTCTTCAAGATGATAGATAGCACACAAACCACAGCAATACAATTCGCACAAAAATAAAATTATTATAAGCATAAACTTGTGCTTAAACTGTTTCAAAATATATATCTCTAGCTATTGCATTTATTTTTTCAAGAATGTCCTTTCCCAATGTGAAGCGTATGTACTCCTAATGGAGGCAGTCAATATTCAGTCACTCAAACTATCGTTTTGTTAAATCATTAACTCGTTAGCACCGGGGAACGTGGAATCCGAGTCGCAGAGATTTTTGTGGAATGACGTGAAACGCGTATTCCGTGCTCTTCGATATGGTCAACATTAATCGCTCATAACTCTCTAAGTGTATTAAGCTATTTTTTATTGTCTTAATAATAGTTGTTCACAAGTCATGCATTAATGATGAACTCATTTATTACCCCGCCGCTGCTCGTATTTTGATCATATTTACCCAGGTGCGAATGCGTTAAGAATATAAGTATGGTCCTAGGAGAGAACAAGGCTAGTAGTAATTTAATTGCTCTCGCTACTCCCTGTTTATAAGATTGTATGCATGGGAAAGTATTTTAGACCCACATACCTTCGAACATAAATCCCCAAATCAATTAAAAAACCAATTAATTAAAGCATTCGTTCTAAGATTCGAAACCGCTTTATAGAATACAAAAGTTTTTGAATCTTTTTTTTTAAACAGCCACGAAATTTAAAACACTAGACTCATTTCGAAAAATACATTAAAATAATGGAATAAAAAAAATAGAGTAGAGTAGAATAATCAAACCATTCGTCCTATTAAATTTGACACTTGACTTATCGTGTTCAATTGTTGTATGATCAACATTTCAGAAGCCGCTGATTGAAACAGCTTTTAAATCATCTTATTTGACATTTCAAACTTATCACGATGTCCATCTTAAAACCCATGTACATTTTCATGATAATTTTCGTACAAATCAAAATGCCAAGGCAATACGTATATGCACTTAAAATGGATCAACATTCGACGTCCGTTTCTCATCGTTGAATCCATTTGTTTTTTTATGCTCTTAATATAAATTATTAATGCTCGCTGATCTCTTTAAATAAATTAATACATAGCGAAGGTCGTTCTGATATGAAACAGGTTTTCTTCATTAAATGTCAGTGCGTTGACATATTAATCATTTATATACCGCATACCCGGTTGCGAATTATAATATACAGTATCAAAAACGTAAAGGCGATCTATTAATCTCCCCGCATGATTGTGCTGTGTTGCAATGTCCGTATTTTGACATGATTTGTCCATGATTGATTTTTTGATAACATGTATTCAACTGCCATTTTATTTTGACTTCATAATTTATTATAAATTTATAATAACAGTAACAGATGAAAGAATTGCTGTTGCGGAAGACATTACTGCTTAATATTTATTATTATACAATATTTTTCTAATCACATCCACTCTTAATGTGGAACATATGGATTCCTAATGGAGCTTAACTCAGCATAAGTTTTCTATGAGAACTGCGTAATACTCTTTCATCATAAGGCGCTCGTTTTTAATTATTATAGAGTATTTAAATTCGAAAGGCGTCTTATAATCAATGCAATCTTAAATTGCAGTCGAAAATTCAAAAGAAGATGTTTTCTGGGAAGCCTGTGAAAACAATGATTCAGAAAAGTTATACACTGAATCCAATGATGTTTCAGACCGATGATAAGAAAGTACGCACATAATATACGCACTTTTAGTGGTTTATATTGTCATTATATTACTTCTTTGTTAAAATGATTTAAATTTTTGGTATTCAAAAATAGGAATGTGTCTTATAGTCGAGGAAATACGGTATATTGTTTGAAATATTATGATGTGAGATTAAGATATCCTTTTTAAAACAAACGCTTTGTTTTGAAATCTTAAATAATCTATGTTAACCATTTCAAAACCGATATTTTTTACAAATTACTATTCACCTATTTGTTAATGTGATAAATTAAAAATTTAATACTAATAATTTGTTTTCTAAACGTATTTGGAACAGATTTTTTTTATTGTAAAGTATAATTCATTAATTATTGACATATCGGATGATATATCTATATTGCATCCGATAGAATGTAAGGATAACAACTTTTTTATTTGATAAAATATGTTTATATCTTCGAAGCGCATACTTCAGATGTAAAAAAAAGTAGTTGGTATTCCAATAATCTTTTGCCCAATTCGTATGACATTTAAATGTTAAAAACTATAACACGCGAGTATATTATTTTGTCCGATAAACATCATAGCTTAAAACTAAATGGGATCATTTATTACGAAGCTTATTTTTAGAATACAATGCAAATAATACGACATTTTTTAAAATGGCAATATAATATTACTTTTTAAATATCATTTTAAAATAGACTCGTTCTTAATCATTTTTTCCAAGTGGCTATTACCATAGTCATTGATTCGTGAATAACTTTTTCTTGAGTTAAGCCGGATACAGACGACACTTGGGCTAAGCGCATTTCTAAGGAAAATAAGTCTTTGAATACATAAATAATATCAAATATTTACCTTAATATCAACGATCTAATGAATAATTATTAGAGGAAACATCTTAAAGGCAATATATAGTTTGAAACTATAACTAATTCACTACATTTATAATCTGGGTTCAACCATTTTTTTACTATTTCTTAAGCAAATATATTTAGATCAGTGAGCAACTATTATAATAGCAAATTTGGATTATTGAGATTTTGTACACTTCCATGTATTTTGTCACTAACGACCCGGGTTTCGCCTTTCGGCATCTTCAGGCATTCGAGCACACGAATGGACTCGATCTGACAGACAGTAAACAGTGTCTAAGGTTAAACAACAAGATATTTTAACACTAATTTACTGTAGAGTTGCTGTACTAGCAATATTGATATAATTTAAGACATCGACTGAGGGTGCTTGATGGAATTTAAATATCAAATTTGGATTATTGAGATTTTACAAGATTTTACAAAATTTTACAAAATCTCAATAATCAAGCACCCTCAGTCGATGTCTTAAATTATATTATAATAGCACTTAATGAACTAATTTAAGACATTGACTGAGGGTGCTTGATGGAATTTCAATATCAAATTTGAGTTATTGAGATTTTGTACACTTCCATGTATTTTGTCACTAACGACCCGGGTTTCGCCTTTCGGCATCTTCAGGCATTCGAGCGCACGAATAAACTCAGTTTATCGAGTTTATTCGAGTTTTAATTATACAATACATAATAAACATTATTTGCCATAGAATAGTAAAAGAGATTTAATATGAAGAATACATATTGTTAATAAAACAAAACTGTAATTTTCCAAAAGAAGATTTAGACGTATTTTATACACTTATATTTAACAAGTAATGTGAAATTAGTTCAATTTGCTTAGTGTGTAGGTCTTGCGAATTTCTTCTAGTGTCACTATTTCAAAACGTATAATTATATTATTATGTTTAAAATTCATTAAACAAATTTCTAATTATTTCAATGGTAAGTCAATATTTGGTATTTGTAATCTTTTAATGCCGTAAATTTGTCAATCGTTATGCTCACTTGAGTGTTCACAACTTAATTTTGCTATCAGACCAATGCTAAGCAAATTTGACTTTCACTTTTTAATCTATGCATAACAAAGGGCATTAAATTTGTTATTGGTCAGTTAGTAATTTTTCATTAAAAATAAATACAATTATATTTCGATACAAGGATATTTTAAATTTGAAAACAACCGTGACATGATTCTGCAGATTTTTATCCAAAATTAAATACTTATTAAACAAATAATATTTGCCGCAAACAAGTCGGATACTTATATTGTAAAAATGTAATAATATTATATTGAGATTGGTGTAGGTTTATCCGTTTCCCTGAATATACATACAGTGTAACGAATATTTTTGATGTTTATGTTAATTCCTTTAAAAAAAATCTTAGCCTTAGCTCATTCCCTAACATACCGAAAAATAAAGAGATCTGTTAATTAGCCATCCAATCTCAATTAAGATTTTTTCTATAATTTCAACCATCTCTACAATGTCCACTTTTTCAAGAGCGATTCAATAAAAACTAATCTTCATTTAAATATCAACTATAAATAAAAACTTGACGAAAAGAGTTCAATCGGTGACAACATAAATTGGACATTTATCAGTGGCTAACCAAAAGCTTAAATAAATATACTTTGAGCCAATTTAGTGAATTTTAATGATTGAAAATAAAATAACCTAATATTTATTGTTGATTCAACATTCTAAAAGTAATCTATAAGCATCATATATAGTGGTTAAACAGTATTGCTTTTTTTTCATCAGTTGATAATGCTATTGATGTGTGAAACCTGTCCTGATCATATAAACATGTATAGTATTAGAAACAAATTGTGTTTTATTTTTTAAAAATAAACTGTATTGTTACCGTCCAATGATTTTTTACAACGGAAAACGTTATTCACCATACGGACATTAAATTTGTATCAAAAATCATGTCAGTGGATCACTACTGAAAAACGGGTTAAATGAAGAAAAACTGTTTGACAATTATTTATCTTTTACTAACAATTATTTTCATAAACATAGTTGAACCAGGATTAATTGACAACTCTTGAAGTACTTCAATAGTTTTAATACTCAATTTTATTTGAAAAAAAAATACATCCTGTAATTGAAAGATACGAAGTGGTTTCCTGATAAAAACTTATACGTAAAAAATCGTTTAAATTATTTTTTTATTTATGTATTTAATTATATGCAATTCGGCAATCATAATTTATAATAAAAATATCAATGAATGTGTATCTATTCGTTTGAATTAAAACTATGATACATTTTACATATACCAAAACAAATCCGGTTTTCATACAAGCTATTCAAAATGCTTTCTTATTAACAAGTGATTAGTCAAGCAAATGTTTTACAAATAATGCATTTCTCAGCCCACATGCGACATATTTAGTATCTTTTGTGTAGGAGTCTTTTTCATCTTTGTTTCGCAAGCGATAGATTTCCTGCTTTGGATTGCAATACTTAACTTATTTGGCATTGCAATAAAATAGAATTTCAAATGGTAATTCGCCATCTGCAGATTATTAATTTGAATTTAATTATTAAATTATGCCTGTCTTCTGTTACTGTAGGACGTTCAAAGTTGTGAATCCCCATATGTACTTGTAATGATTTTTCAATCGATTTACGAATTCACTTGATGTATATACCTAATAAGGTACAAAAGTTTCCCTTACAAACATGTTTTAGCTTAAAGGATAAAAGTTAAGACTATTTTTTTAGTGGTAAGGAAAAATATTGAGTCTATAAAACCCATTTTGGAATATAATAGTGTATCTTTTTGATCCTGGCGGGGTCTAATGATACTGTTTAGATAACGACTTGTTCTTTCCTATGTAGTCTATGACCACCATGTTGTGGCTACTATAGAATTCCCTTCCATTAGACAATCGCTTTTTATACCAGCATCCATTTGTTCTGTAGGCTTCATAATATATGTAACGTATCCATTGGTCTTCCAGGACTCATTAATCTTAATGGTTGGAAGAAAAGATAAACAGGATTGATGCTCTGCTTAAAGTATGTAATCGTGTTTATCTATACTGAAGAATAAAACAGTACTTCAAGGGTTTCTTAAAAATATTTGAATAACAGCCAGTTTTAGAAGTGACCGGTAGAATAGCAATGTTTCCAATTTTAAGCACACAGTTTTCCTAAATAAGCTTTGCTATAATGAAATCAAGTATTAATCAAGTGGTGGGGAAGTTAAGTAGGATGTTTGACAGTCCATATGTTTTTCTACTAGTAAGAAGAAACAGGTCAACGTAAAATTTGAGATAAGGGTTGATTAGTTAGTAAAATGTTTGATAAAAAAAAAATATGTCCCGGTCATCGGTTGAGCGTCCCTGTTCTGTACAGCTAATTACTACGAACAAACAGTTTAGTTCACCACAATTTAAAAATAAAAACTACTAACAGAGGTCAGTATCACAGAAGAGTGATTTTGTTCGCTAATTTTTTACTAGCCGTGACCATTTTAACAAAAGCTATACGATGTATTTTTTTTAAATTAATTGGCCATTTATTAGGAGAGAGTATAGTTATTACCTAAATTACGATTAGTGTTTATTTAACCATTTTATTCAGTGAATATTTTATATTGGTGGAATATAAACAAAAGAATATTACGAATTTTCTTTTTGTGTAATTAATTATAAAATAGTAAAAGAAAGAATAATGAATTTATTTTTGAAAAAGTCCCCACCTGTGCCTCAAAACCTTTCGCATGTTGTCTGAACAATTTTTGTTCAAGACAGTTTTGTTACAACCAAAAGATTGACCGGATACTAATCCTTATATAAGGATACTTGCACTGCCCCATCAATTGGTATTGATAAACTCGTGTATACCATTAGCGTGATAAGGAAATAATGAAGGGATTTCCAATAATATATTATGAAATAGTAAATGACAGTTTGAAAACATTATTTTTATATTATAAAAGTAATGTTATGTTCAACTACCCTTTAGTAGAGAGTTGTTGAAAACCTTTTTTACTTGAATTGCATATTACTATTTTAGACAGAAACAAAATGAAAGAGTTGACCTTATCGATTTCAAAATATTTGTGAAATAAGGGAAACAAGTGTTCCTCTTAATTTATGCAAATCTTAATAATTAAAAAGTTAATCATTTCTATAAATGTAAAAATAAAAATCATCACATAGTTACTGCTTTATCAATCGAAGTAAAAATAATAATCATAAGCTAAATTTACGAAATGGATATTTACACTAAAAAAATAAACTAAAATAGATTAAGTAAACTATAGCCAACCGGGAAAGTTTTTAAAATTATTTTTTGCAAAATTCAGTTTAATAATTTGCAGTAGCATTTGTAATAATCTGTGTAATATACGTTAAAATAAATATACAAATGAAACTTTCATAACTATCGTTGAATAACTACGCATTTTTTATTCTTTAATTTTATTTCGTTAAAGTGTTTTCAGACACCGGTGTATGGCGCCTTACTTATGACATTTTAATAAAAAAAATTGTATACGATTAAAGATCTACTCTTTAATAATGTCAGCCTTTAAACCAAATTTATATGTAAATAAGACAAACACTTTATGGAACAATTGGCAATCAAATGGGCAAAAAATATCTCTGTGACACTATTCAAAGTAGACGATCTTGACTCTCCAAATACAATTTTCAATAGTTATTCATTTTTTATTTTGTTATATAAATTAAGTGGGTGCAATATTTAAATATTTTACGATGGTGAGCTTTATGATAAAAATAACTCGATATAAAGACTCAATATGTTTTATGTGTTTGTGGAGTTGGTAAAATATATTGTAAAACAAGTATTATATTATGCAAATTTGGATTATTGAGATTTTGTACACTTCCATGTATTTTGTCACTAACGACCCGGGTTTCGCCTTTCGGCATCTTCAGGCATTCGAGCACACGAATCTCAGTTCGAGTCCATTCGTGTGCTCGAATGCCTGAAGATGCCGAAAGGTGAAACCCGGGTCGTTAGTGACAAAATACATGGAAGTGTACAAAATCTCAATAATCCAAATTTGATATTGAAATTCCATCAAGCACCCTCAGTCGATGTCTTAAATTATTATATTATGCAATATACCATCCCAGTTCCGTCAAAACATGCATTCGTCAAAGTCAAAACGTACAATTGCAAAATTAATACATTTCAATTGAGATTAAAATAAACTTACTATCTAATGACTCGGCCCACTAGCTGAGCGAAACCAGTCAGACATTATATCTTTCCACCAAAAGTTAACGGGAAACAAAAAAGCGTTTTAAAATTTGATTCTATCTCGATTCACATGCATTCATTTATTAGTTATCATTTTTATATTATTTGAAACAATATTGTTGAATTATTGTATCTAATTGATGTACAAACATACATAATAAATTGACTAAGATCTAGTATTACCGATTTAAAGTTTTTGCCTGAACGATATGTACCTACAAATTGTAATGCACAAAAAACAAAACTTCTAATTTGTAAGTGAGATGAAGTATTTAAAACGAGTGATCATTTTATCTGTAGTATCAGATTTTTACAATAGTAGTATATTGTTATTATGAAATTAGATATGCATATAATTGAATCAGGTGTCAAGTTTTTTTTCATTTAAAGTTCAGATATTTTTTTAACAATATTGAAATTGATATTTAAATTTAAACAGCATCTATAAACATCTTCGTTGTTTTTTTTTGTAGTTCCAAAAGCGTTAGATTATCTTACGAGTTGTTTATTTCGTCTATTTAGATAATTAAGCATCTAAATTATTTATTTTCTCATATTTGTACTGTTAAACGGTTTCTTAGTTATTTATTTCCAGAGATTTAGTACCAATAGTGTCTGTACGTTTGTACTTAATACCTTTCGCTGATATTTTAATGGATGCATTGAACATATTTAAACATAAGTTTCTACTTCACATACTAAAGAATTCACAAAATCTCACAAAATTTGGTTACATCAAAAAACGAATAGACAGCGGTTAAGCATTTTATAAAGCAAGTTTATAAAGCAACAGTATCAAAAATTCAAATGATAATATAGGTGGTCAGGAAATACAAGTCGGTTCAAACATCATACACACATCTTTTTTCTTAAAAAGATACAAAAGTGGCGTCGTTGCGTTGAAATAATACTACCGTATTGTCTTGTCAGTACACATTTTAAACGGAAATATTATTCTACACGTATATTTTTATGTAGGTATCATATTTAAATGTAATTCCACAAGAATTATATAATATTTCAGCTAGCTATTTTTATGTGTAAGTACCGTTTTTTTATTTAATTTTATAATGCTATATATTATGAGATAAATAGTGTCCTAATTAATAAATAAAGACCTTTGGTTTATACAATTTATTTGTATTTAAATTTTATACATTTAATGCTTACAAATCAATTGTTTTATAAACGTCAGCGACTTTCATCTCAATATTACTTATGATTTTTGGTAATTTATTGTGGAATATTTGCTCCACTGAGTGTTATGTGCTATGTTTAAATGCCATACTTTCAAATAAAAGTAATCGTATGATACACAATTAATTCAAGCCGATATTCTGTATAAAACAGCAACTAGCAATAATTCAGTATTCAACTTTTTAGCACATTCTTAAACACAATCACATAACAATAGCAAATTAAATTATGAAAAAAAGTGCATTTATTACGTAATTATTGTAGATACATTTTAATCAGACATGGTATATAAATCTATAATAATATAAGTCATTGCAATTAGTATAATTTCAACGCATGCTCTATTACAAAGTATACGTTATGACGATAGTATATGCAATAAATATATGTTTTAAATCAACATGAATATAATACCCGACGAAGAAATCTTTTATTTCCGGTGCCATTGTTTTAATGTTATCAATCAGACTCGCTTTTCATCCGACGCAAGTTATCAATTAGCAAATAAAGATCTGCAAATTTTTTTTTCTCAGTATATTTTAAACAATAAACTGTCTCATTGTTTAAACTGTCTTTGACGTTTCTTAGACTTATATTTGTATACAAAACAAGAGGTAAAGCTTCCCAGGGAATACGGCGCTTTCAATATTTGAATGAGAGAATAGTTTCGGTAAAATGTTTAATCATTATTTCGGAAAATTTCACTTGTCTTATCTCACGTTTTTTTCTCTTTGTAGATGACAACAGATCTGAATAAAGATATGGTATTGTTATCGTCTATGCTATAAATTTATTAACATTCCAAATTAAAATTTAGATCCATTGTTAAAGTTTTTAATTGAGTGCCACTAATCTAAACACAATATATTATGGAATAAATGTTTTGTTATTACTTGCTAATTAGATATTTAACTCAAAATATTGAAAGTTTATTATCATAGCATAAAAGTCATAGTTTACTATCTTATGAAACGTATGACGTTCCTTTATGTTGGACTTATTGAATAAACAAAATGATTGATAGCTGAATTGATTTTAATACTGATTTGCTTATAATGACTTTTAACATTGATAGGGAAAATAGTCGCAACAATAATTACAAACTTATGGGATTTCAAAATGGTGGTCATAAAAACCAATTATCATTAAAATTGAATTTGGGAAAAAAATAAAACAGAGATATCTTCTGATTTTTAAATGGTGGGTTTTTTAGGATAAATATCGCGTACTTGAATGTCTTAAAATGTCGAAAGACGAAACCCAAGTCGTTAGTGACAAAACGTATAGAATTTTTTTTGAAATTCCATCAATCACTCTAAGTCGATATATTAAATTATGAATTTATTTTATTATTATTGGATAAAACACATCTATGTAGGTAAGTAATTAATTTAAGATTTCGACTGAGGGCGATCAACATCAAATTTGAACTGTTAAAATTTTGTACACTTCCATAAGTGAAATACGGGTCGTTAGTGACAAAACTTATGAAGTGTATAAAATTTTAACGATTCAAATAAGATTGTAAGACGAATAAAACACCTACTTTTCATTAATGTTTTGTTTCAAATTTTAACAACTCTATTGAGCTGTTAATATTCTTCTTATATTTTAGACTTTGATATCTATGTAGATCTTTTTATCAAAACGCTGTCAAAGGGAATCTGAATCTCTGGTAATAGTGGCATTGCTAAAACTAAAATATTTTAAATATTCTTGGTAAATTGCAGGAAAATTTGTATATTAATATGTAGAAAATTGCAGACTATAAACATCAATGGAACTATGCCCATAGATGAAAGCGTTTGAGGAAGAAAAATCCCACGCGCAAGTCCACGGCCAGGAGAAGGAAGTATAAAATAATTACATTATTTTATTAATTGTATTATAAAGCGTATATTTAGCTGACAAAAACGTGACGTCGACATATCACTTTTGTAGAGCACAGAGAAAGTTCCCTCGAACGAAACCGGTTGTCGAAATGGTAAATGAAATGCAGTTTTTAAAATGGCGATTAATTTGGTCTTGAATCGATTTCAACACGCTAGAAACGTAAACGAAAGTGTTATTAACACAAAATTGAAACGAATGACAAACTTATACGCATAATGGTGAGCCATTATTGAAATTCATTCACGAGTGCCAAATATTACCTATGAATGTCAATCAATCAGAGATTTATTAAGATTAGAAAGATGTATTCAGAAAAACAGCTGGGAAAATCCTATAGTAACACACGGTGACATCAAATCAACAACTTTTGACGTCACAGCTTTCAAAAATTGGGCAAAGAGTAAATTTTTTAAACATACGTCAATAACAGAGGTTGGTACATTTGTTTTATTTTTCTATATCAGATCTTCGAGGAATAGAATGAATCGAATTATTCGTAATTTTACTCAAAACTTCTTTCAACTCTCTTGCTTCAATTAATTCATTTTAAAACCTTGTGTTGATGAATTAAAATCATTTAAAATATGCCCATCGCAATACAATAATGATTGGCCTATCTGGTCTAGAAGTAAAAGTTTTACCTATCGATCAGGTGGGTCTGAGTTCAAGTTCCGGCAAAGTCAATATCAAATTTAGAAATTTTCAATTAAAATTTGAAATCTTTGACAAAGGTGTTTGTGATTTCTCTTCATCTCAAGTTGGTCTCTCGTGATTAAACAAAACGTATGTCGCCTTGACTATTAGGTGTAGTCTCAAATATATATTGTTTTAAATCTTCCATCTTCCTTAATCGTCCAATTTGTGATAATAAACAGTAAATATGCATTACAAGTATTATCTATCAGGACGCTTATCACGTACTGTAAAACTGCCGCGAGAAGACTTCCGGACGAGCAGAGCTGTTTGCTGTGGTCTGTCCTCATACAGGCCCAATAGACCACGTTGACTTGATCTTAACCAAAGTCAACTTTGAGGAATTCGATAAATTTGCAACATCGTAATATGGGGATTAGGATATTTTTGATTCCTCTTTATATATTATATAACGCGGAGTAGATTAAACTCTACCGCTATGGCAGATTTTCATTTGAGTGACAACTAGAGGCTGAGCAAGTTACATTTTCTTTTCCCCTCTATTTTTTATTTTTTTAAACTCAATAGCGCATGGCTAAAAGACCTGTCTCGTGAATCTATGTATCGAACCATGAATATGAAGATTAAAATAGTTTATCTTCTTGATCGTGAAATAGTGGATGCGTACACATAACGGGTGGAGACGGGATAACCAACTTATAATACAAATATTACGTGTGTTTATTAAGCAGGGCCAGTTTAAGATCGCAGGCCCTATGTGCAATTCACACATATTATTATCTCGTAACCGGTATAGTAAAATTGTTACGGTTAGGCGTTACAAGTTACGTATTCAACGTTCATTACGCATTTGCATAACTACTCCGATCGTACTATTTTAAATGCTCTCATTTTTCATTCTTTTTTTTATTTGGTTTCGATTTCGTCCACAATCATTGTTTTAAAAAAAAACAAAATAATTGCTGCAGTAGAAATTCTATAGAAGAGGAAAATCACTTCGTGACAATTAAAATCACAGCTCAAAGCATAATGGATATCTTTCACATTTTGAAGACGATACAATTCAAGTCATCAACCGTTACAGCATTAAGATAATTATGTATAGTCTCTTTTAAATATCACTTATATTTGTTGTCGTCTTTCACTTTGTCGAAGCGGTTTCTCAAATCCATTATACAGCAAGTACTCGATTTACGCGGATTCGACTAACGCAGATTCATGAGAATGTTTAAAAAACTAGAATCTTTCATATCGATGTATCAGTTATTTCCAAACGCTTTTGACATACAAAGATTACAACAATATTCCATCTAAAACAACGCTTAATACATTGGTTTTTAATTTCTTTAACCCGATGAACACGCTGGACATGTTTACATGTCCAAGACTTTATCTCGTATTTCCGACCAAACTAGAAAGAAAACTTTTGGATATATATTTCAAAAATAGTTCAAACCTTAAGGTAGAGAAATTAGGCAATATATCATGAAAATGTCAAGTAAAACACAAGGAAATATATTTTTGAAAAGAGCTCTCGATATTCAGCCTTTCGAATGTCAGCTTTGAACTGCCGATACGCAGCATTAATCGTCAGCCCTATGTCTTAAAAATACGTATGCGGCTTTGTACTTGCTTTTATGCGTGTTGGCAGTGTATATGAAAACCGGCCAAAGCCATTTTGCTTTGCAAAGTCATAGATAAAAGATTTATCAGCTTCTTCATTTCCTTCGATTTATTTTAGCAAGAATGTGACGATTTTAGTTTACTTCTTGATGTATTTGGGGTAACTAATATATATTTCACATAATTCTCCATTTTTTAACTATTAAAATTGATTTATTTTTAGTCATAGTGAGCGTTTTAACAGATCAATACGCTGAAAATAAATCCCTGTGAAAACGGCTTGCTCTGTAACACATCAAATGTTATATCGAAAATAAGTATTTCTTGACTTATGTCGAACCGTTCGTAATGAATTAACCGGGTAAGAAGAGGACTAGCTGTATCAATAACATTTCAATTATAGTAATCATCATTGTATTGTAATACAATTCCAATCAGTTGTTTGAAATTATTTATTTTCTCTATTTGTTTCCTTGTTCAACATTTTTCGTGAACTAAATGCTTTCAATCAATTTTTCATTTCAAATCATGTGTTACAAATCTCAAGTGATTGGAAATAGAATACGCTTGTTATTTTGATTAGAATTGTAGTTAGTATTACTTCATATTGATATTGTTTTTTGCGTTCACTCAAATACCGAAATTTTGATCGAAATCACTATTGTACATTTTGTGAACTCTTAATGGCATTATCAGCAGTATGAGAGTTTTAAAATGAGTAAGTGATTGATGAAATGGTAGTAAGCCATTTTTATATTATCTTGAATGGTAAAATTCGTGAAATGATTTAATACAAATGTCTTTGCCAGAGATTTGTGTCTAGTGTCATGAAAGGATAAATTTAGTGTGCTATGGTTATTTTATATAGCAGTTGATATAAAAAAATATAAATGTAAAATGTATTAAAGATATAAAAATATTGCACATTTAAAGATAAAGATCGGTAGATAACAAAAGAAATTATACTAAAATGTCAATGTCAATTACTAAAAAGAAAAGCCTTAAGATCAAGATTTTGAACTAACTAAGTATATAAAAAAATGAATAATTGGAAATTTTCGTCCGCCAAATCTGAAAAAAAATGCCTTTATTACCTCTTTATATATATTGCAAGAAAAAATTGAAGAAATCGGGAGAAAAAAATTACAGTATTAATAATAGCTATACATCATTTTTAGTAGTCGGTAACACTTTTTTTAAAAACGTGGCATCTTTGACGTATGCCAACATTGTATCTCAAAAATTTAATTATTGAATACGATGAGTTATTAGTTCGATGATATAGATGAAGATAAAGAACTTTATTCAATATCGGATAACGTATAGGTATACTTGAAGCCGGCACAAAATATTTACGGAAACGTTCTTGTTTTCGAGTTCGATAAACTAATTCTAGTCAAGTACTGTGTACTGAGGCGTTGTGTAGGGTAAACAATCAAGAAAAACACCTTACGAATACTGATTGTGAGTGTTCACTACATAAAAGTTTTTAATTCTTATTAGAATGTATACTTAACTTAATATTATATTAATTTCTTTTTTAACTTTCAATAATAATTAGTATTCGTTACTTTAACATCAATGCAATATATTGGATGTCAATTGTGTTACTGTAATATTTTCAAAATCAAATTATATTTCGTAAAAGAGATAATAATCAGAAACAAATGATAATAACATTATATCTCTCAAATGATTGACGCCATCATTGTTCGAGAGTTATAGCTATATTTTTAAATACGATAGATCTCTTGAAACATAATTATATATTGGATTATAAATATTGTCTGTCAATACATTAATAGTCATTTAAACTGTAAAGGTTCTTTGATTTGCAATATGATGTAAAGGAAATTACTCTCATTGTTTGAAACCGCAATATAACTTTCTTATTTTTGTCATTTATAAGACCGAGACTCGTTCATTGATGGAGTGATAGAAAATTTCGATTTTTGTCCGATTGTTGCTTTTTATATTATCTGTCATTTGTTTACGACTGTTGAGATAAATGTTTGATTGTTATTGTTATTTCAATCTGAGAATTTTCGATTAACTTAGCTTTAAGCCAACTTAAGTAATAATATTGTTACATAAATGTTACAATACTTTGGAAACTGTATGCGTTTCTTATTTAAGATAATACGGATTACATTTACGAAAATAATAATGAACAATTTGATATGCAGACTTTTTTGCATATAATCAGTAAAAATTAAGCTATATAAGAAAGTCACCCATATTTTATTTCTTATTATATTAAACAAGTGACACAATTTAATGAATCGTTTTTCTTGAGATATTTGTTTTTGGCGAAACAAATCTTGCTTATGATTTCTTCCAGGGGGCAACTGTAGCTGTAAATAAAATATTTTCACATATTTTTTATCAAACCCGCTCCCTACTCGGACCATATGTGCACTACATGGTGCCTCAAATATTCTCTATCCCCTGTCAGTCTTTTTACTTCCACCCAGGTCATCCCAGTGTTCTGTAGCGCCGTCGAGCACATCCTATGGATGGTCATCAGCGGATTCATCCGGTTGGTAGAAGAGACAGACAGGATTCAGACTCCCCGTGAGGCATCTGCAGTGGATGTGGAATCCAGGTTCTTCATCACTTTTATTTTATTTTGGACGTAATACTATAATAATATTATTTGGAATGCACCAATTTGAGTTGAGATAGGCTATCTTGGAAAGGAGAGGAATTGTATTCTGAGCAATGTTAAAAGGTGGAATGGAAAAATATTTGGGAGTCATTTTCTATCATTTTTGTTAAATAAAAAAAATGTTAATATTGCACATTTTTGTCTACTTAAAATATCTTTCTACCTGGAGTTAACAGTTAATAATATTTCGATGCTTGATTGCGAAGTCGTCGTATCTTCGGGATAGGCAGTTTATATGCTCAATAAGAAAGCAAAAATGCGGTAGAAGAAGAGATCTTTAGTACTACCACCAAGAAAGTTGTCAGGCAGTTACTTGTAGGAGAGACTTGATATTTTTAATATGTTCGAGTTAAGTATGGCAACAAACCCATACCTGTGCCAGAAGTTATTATAAATATCGTTTTTAAACTGTTAAAAAACGGTATTGATAATAATTAGAAACAAACATACAGTTCTCATTATCTCATCTTATTTTGGTATAATGCATTAAGCCATGCACGGAATATTTATCGAAGTCCCAAATCAGAAACTTGCACTTTGATTGCTCGAAACAAACATTCATTGCAATAAGTGCAAAAATGAGATCTCAAATAAACTCAACACCCGTTTAACTTCCGTTTAAAGTCCGCACAAAATTCATAATATTTCAGAAAGATCTGGATGCTTTTAATCATATTGCATTAAGCCATGCATGAAATAATGATTATCGAAGTCGCATATCAAAAACTTGCACCGTCTTTGTTTGAAACAAACATTCATTTTAATAAGTGTAATAAATGAGATCTCAAATAAACTCGACACTAGTTTAACGGGAGTTTAAACAATCTCTAACCGAGTGATATTTATAAGTAAATGAGTTGGAAACCAGTCAATGCGTTGCTAAATCAGTCGCACTAAAACAGGTATAATAAAATGCGTTAATAGGATTCTAGCGAGTCTGTGTTCGTTTTCCGTAAGAGTTTAGATAAATAATCAAACAGCTTTCGCACAAGTAAACCGATATATCGGTCTAACTTTTATTATCAACCACATTTCTTACACCTTGTTCACCTACATTCGGCGAGAAATCATCTGCGAAAGTGACAAATGATTGTACGTTTCTCCACAGATCCCTGACAGTTTAGAGAAAATTGCAATTCCCACTAAACACATATTAATTCTACATTAAATGACTCACGATTAATGTAATTAAAATATAACTATTTATTACTTTACGAAGGAAAATTATATCGTGGGAGTGAATACGATTTAACTAATATATCGACATCGGTCTGGAAAAAACTTTATATCGAAAATAATAGTTTTGAGTACATCAATATAGTGATTATTGAATTTCAATTACACATGAGTATTTATTTAGTTATTGTGATATGTGATAATTTTTTTATGATTCTATTAATTTTAAATCTTACAATGGAGTTTGCCTGACGATGTTTCTCAAATGGGAAATACACGTCTCAAACCAAGTACATAACACTAGTAGTGGAATAATAAAGTTTATATATTAAAAATGAAATTTCACATATTACCGTCGAACCCATCGGAAATATGCTTTTATCTCAATTAAAATAATTTTTTTCGTATTTCTTTGACACGTGTTTTTAACTAATAAGAAAAAAACTGAGCCAGACGATGGGGCTTGAAAAAAGAACAGTTTGGTTTGAAAATATGAAAACACCGAACCTGACAAGTTCGTCAAACCAGCGGATTTTGGCGTTATGCCCAACATGCACCTGTTCATGCCACGTTGCGCCACTCTTAGTTTTTGGACCTCTCGTGTATTGAGAGTTCATGTTTTGCAGGCATACGTTAACATTGGTAGCACACATTGGTTGAACGCTTTACGCTTCAAGCATAATGGAAGGTCACTCTTGAAGATATTAAGCGCCCGAATGCGCTCCATGCTAGCTTAGTTCTCCGAGCGATCTCATCATCTACGCCTCCATTCACAGACATTTGCTATCCGAGATAGATATAGCTGCTGACCCTTTCGATTTGATAGCCGTTGATGAAGATCGCTTTTGTGTCAGCGAAGTGGTTTATCATAACTTTTGTCTTTGAGACATTAATCTTTAAATCTACTTTCAAGCTTTCATTTGCGAGCTCTTGCATCATACCCTGGAGGTCTTCTTGAGTTTCTGCGATGACCCCGTTGATGAGGATTCCTCTCCTCTCCCAGTCGATGCGTTTAAATATATCTTCTAGAGTGGATGTGAATAGTTTGGGTGAGATTGTGTCACCTTAGTAGACAACCTTGTTAATTGGGAATCGACAGGATGGTTTATGAAACTTTTCACTTGCGATTTTTATGATATAGGGGATAATTGTCAAAAAATTAAAACACGAATGCCATTCATGCTTTTGCATACAAAGCCATGGATAGATTGAAAAATCGAAATATTGAAAATTTTCGACGTATTCGGTAGCGGTAATTTTGTGAAAATACATTTTTATTTCAATGTGTGGGAGTGCAATTTCAAAGATTCATACCCCCTCCCTTGACTACACGACCAGACTACGACGACCGAAAATACTTTTACGACTTACGACATGTATTGCGCTCCTGAGTTGGAGTCGTTTATAGACTTTACTACATATTCTTTTCACACGCAACCGTGCATATTAAAAATAGCTTTTGAATAATTCTCATTATAATTAATACAAAATAAAATATTCGGAAATTATTTATAAAAATATTACATAACATGAGAAACGGTTACGCTTGTCTGAAAATACTGACCTAATACAATTAAAGAATTTTGAATAGGTACTAAACTATATGATTATTTATTGATATTTTCTTTCCACCGAGAATGTATTTACATTAAGCACCACGAAAGTGCCTTGTATAACGTATTGTAAAGAAGACTTTTTCAATATTTTACTCATTCACATGTTTACACTTAATAGTATTTTTTTTTTGACTTTTATAGTATCCATACCAGAGACCAGAACAGCGATAACAAGTGAAAGCATTTGTCACTGGTCTTTGGAAGGCTGCAGATTTTATTACACATTCATTCCCTATCAACATAACTCAAATTGTAAATTTGGAGGCACTTATATTACATTAAAAATTAATTTCCGTGTATTAAAATCTGTCGTCAAATATTTTATATGGATTATTCATTTAATAATTGGAAACAAATGACATTACTTGACCGTAATTGATCTTTGGTTTTTTTACAAAAGAGTTTATATCTAGGGTATTGCTGAACTGTTGTTGGAAATTGCTGGACAAAAGTAATTATTACATTTTAATATAAAAATAAAACCATTGCTTAAATCATTTTGGCTTTTATATATAAGGGTTCTAATATCATAACTCGTATCGTATCTTCGTTTTTATTTGTTTTTGGCAAATAAAAAAAACGTTTTCATGCTACAGTTACAAACGGATTTTTTTTTTTTAAAGCATATCCGCTCCCTGTTCGAAGTATTAGGCCATCACGCGGTTCCTCCAAGCTATTTTGTCCCCCGTCAGTCTCCTCACTTCCTCCCAGGTCATCCCAGCGTCCCGTAGCTCCGCCGAATACATCCTATGGATGGTCATCAGTGCCCTCCAGGACGGCGGAATCCATCTGGTTGGTAGAAGAGACAGGCAGGATTCAGGCTCCCCTGGGGCATCCGCAGCACGTGTCCAAGGCAGGTTCATCGTTGTTTTTTTATTTGAACATAAAAGACTGGTCCGTCTCGCAACCGTAAAGCAACACCGTCATCATGCATGCGTTGAATAAGTGGCACTTGGTTCTGACCTAGTACAGCCGT
Organism: Himalopsyche phryganea; assembly: GCA_022494535.1. Lineage (NCBI taxonomy): Eukaryota > Metazoa > Arthropoda > Insecta > Trichoptera > Rhyacophilidae > Himalopsyche > Himalopsyche phryganea. The sequence continues at coordinate 1,599,040 of JAGVSL010000127.1, read as the reverse complement.
GAGTCCCAGACTTTCCGCATTGAGTTAAAGGTTGCTCCAGCTATCCCTAATCGGATTGCAAGTTCTTTACGCGGATTGTCATCTCCCGTGATGTGTACCGCCAAGTACCTGAAGCCGTCGACTCTCTCGATGTCTTGCCCCGCGTTCGAAGAGGGTAGTCTGGGTCTGGACAGAAACTGTTGCAGACCACATTGGTTTTACGAGTTGCTCTGCAGCCTGTCCATTGTTTCCTGAATACTCTCGACAGATTTGTCAAATATGACAGCGTCGTCAGTATACTCGAGGTCGCATAGCCTCAGATTGGGGGCAACGGCTACACCTCGGTTAGGTGGAATTGACTTCCTCAGGATGAAGTCGAAAATTATCATAAAGAGGAACGGAACCAGAACACAGACCTGTCTGACCCCGGTTGATACCCCAAACCATTCTGTCGTCGCCGATTCTAACACAGCATTCACTGCCTTCGTTCATGTATGTGATGATGGCGATAATCTTGGTTGGGATTCCGTACAGTTTTAATATGTCCCATAGGGAAGGTCGGTACAAATGCATAGTTGAATATTAATACAAACAAAACTGTAGAATAGACGCTTACACCATGATATATAAACAAACACTGGTGGCCATTACTGTACAATGCTGGACTCGCATTGGCTAGAATGGAGATTTTTATTTAAGAAAATTATAGGGTATTAGAGAATATGAGTTTTAAAAATTAAAAAAAAATTCACATTGATGGGGGTTTGTATGTTTAGAATTTAAATGGTAAGTGTGAACACGAAGAACAATGCTGCATTCACAACATTTTTGTATATGCTGGAGATTATGGGTTATGATACTAAACCCTTCATATAATACATTCACAATAAAGATTCTCATATGTAAATAAATCAAGCACAGGTTTTACGGACACAAGAAATCGGAAAAATTTCCGGTAATAAGCATGTAAATTTTCGTGAAAGTGAAACCAACGCTTAAAATCCATAATTCTTGAATTCCTAAAAAAAATATCACATTGTGATGAGTCCCAAACGTGTTTTGTTGTTTTTTATGAGACTATTGATTTTATTTACATGTTAAATTGGATTTAATGTATTATTCGCTTAACTTTCACCGAGGTCACTGTATTAATTATTGGGCCTTTTACAGAACACCGCATTTTGATTAAATAAGTTTCAACATTTGGTAAATAGCAGCGACGTGACAGATTTCACTTTTTGGTAATCCAATTCGGAGTTCCGTATCATATTCTCGATTATTATTTTGATATTACAATATGAATTAGGATCTACCGTGTCAGCGATACATCCATTTTAACATACCCAAAAAAATCAATTGACTTTCAATCGGTTCTTAATTGGTAAATAAACGATATAGACATCCAAATAATTCCTTCATATTGCCAAAGAAACTGTTTGATAATAATGAATAACCTACCAAAGTCCACCAAATAATTAAGAATATAACCTGATTGATTTCAAATTACATACTGGATATCCACAATTAGTTTATGTATAGAAGAATACATGAAAAATGATTTCTAAAGACTTACATTCATCTACAACCAATCTTAGGCGAGAGGTTCTCTGCGCGGATAATTCAAAGGTTGAGCAGACCAAATCAACAAATGCGAGGTATAATTTTAACCTTTCTGCAAATATCAATATGTCATTTGAATATTTAGAGTGTATATAGTGTGTGTAGTAATACAAATTAGTGTTTTTTGTATTACTTTTCAATGTTAAAATTATTATTAATACATTTACACAATTATGTATATAATGTGTATGTTCAATTAAATTAATTATCCATTTAGACTGCATTTATTTTAAATTTATATATTTCAATTCACAGCCTAGAGGTAACATTGTCTACAACAGATTTCATATGATATTTATGTAATACCTATTTTAAGCGATAAAATTGTACAATAAGTAATCGATGATAATCAATACCTATATATTATTTAATTCCAATTATAATCTATGCAATTAATTTGTTAATTGTGTATTCTTTTCACTAATAGTTTCGTGTATATTAATTAGCGTCTAAATAATAATTAGATTCACATTGCAAACTTAATGATTTTGTCTAATTTAAATGACGCAGTTTAGCAAATTTGATTAGTTGATTTACAGCAAGTTATTTCGTGCCTGTGGTCGAATTTGATTCCCAGTATGAAAATATTCATAAATTGATGTCTGCCTCTCACCCATCCCATTCTTCAAACAAGGCGTAGCAAGACCGATTAGCTAACTATCTACCTGTGTTGCCCAAATCCCATCTTTACTGAATCCGAAAAAAGTAGTCAAGTGACTGAATAATAATCAGTTTCTATACAACAACTTATGTCTTCATGATATTAGTAGTCTTTATGCTCCACATCTGTGGTAGTCATGTCAAAAAAGGTTGCTTCAATAAAAAATATTAAATTCATCATTTTTCTTTTCAATTTCATTTTTTCTTCTTACCTTATCATGCCTTTTGAGTTGAACTTCATATGAAATTTATTTTGCAACATCCAATACAAGACTTGTTCGGATAATGAATCGAACTAAAACTTGGATTGTAAAATAATTAAGCAATAACTTTATTTCGTGTGCAATTCTTTAATTTATGAAGTGGCATTAGTCCTGCTTCATAAGAAGCAGAATTCATAAATTGATATATTTCTAAAAATGTAGTTAATCTACAATTGTTCTTGAAAAAAATATATAAGATAGGTGAACAAATGTCTTTAGCTTAGAAAGTTGTCCTCATTCAATAGTCATTATGAATATAATAAATAAGTAGCGTAAATAAACCGTTTTAAAATTCTCATTCTGCCATTTAAAATGTAAGACATTATTAATGAAGACAGTCAACATACAACAATAGTAAAAATTTTGTTCATTTAGACTAAAAGTCTTAAAACAACTTGTTACTTCGAGACCTTTTTGAGAATGTATAATTATGATCTATTCTCAACAACCCAGGTGTATTATAAAATTTAACTATTGTCTACTGCTTGAACAAAAATAATGGATTGTTATTCTGAGCTAAGTGAACAGCTTCCATTAGACATGTCGAATGGATCCGTTCTAGCATCGGTTTTAAAATATCAATAGAAAGCTTTTTTGATACCGCTGATGGACAGTCTTTGACAGTTGAAATGCGGTTTGAGACATCATAATAATATCAGTCTAAATTAATGGAATATTGTGCGGAAAGCGGCAGTATTTGAAAAGTTATTGTATGAAGGTATGTCACGATTATTTTGACACGAAACGTAAACGTTTTTGGAGAGAGTGACAGATTATGCACATGAGAGAACAAGTGCTTAGAAATTTTGCATACTCGCCTCGGAAATCGCTTTATGTTTTACTTACATCATATTTGAATTCGATGATTATTAAAGGCAAGTATTTTTTATTATTTTACGGTTTCTTTGAATTAATAAATGTATGCAACAAATCTATCACGAGTGTAAATATAAGTATAATTTTATTCTTCTCTACTTTACGATATCTAGAATTCAATAATACCATAAAACTACGTTAAATAGAGCATGACTCAAAGGTATTTATAATATTTTTAGTACAATTTCAAGACAAGAGAAATACATATTATATATATAAACTAAGAATAATTAGTATTTGAAAGTCAATCCATCTCATTTTGACGTTAGCAACGTGTTTTTCTTGTAGTTACATATACAATATATGTGTCTTCATTTATATCTGTGTGACTGTAACCTGTAACACACAGTAAAACACTGCGATTACGCATGGTGCACGACAAAGGCTGAGAGAGAGTGTGGGTGTGAGCGTGAGTGTTCATAGAATGTTTACGGATGACAATGCCACATTATGTATAATATTGCTATTATTATATATTAATCCTTACGCAGTAGTATAGATGAATGCCGTCAAGCGCAGTGACTTATTTCTATGTTTGTACAAATTCATCTCCCTGAAATTGATACTATAAATAGACATTTTTTTATTTAACGTAAACATAAGCTACTAATATTAACCATGCCAATAAATTGTGCTACAAAGGTACGTTAAATTTAGATAGGGACATATAATTAACTTGTTTTGACTTTTACGCCGATCTCTCTTGCATAAGACATTGTCTTAGATAATTTTAAACAGGCCCTCGAGCAGGTTGATTATAGCCATTCGCCAAACACTTCTACTTTTGCTAATCACGCCTTTGGGCAAGATGATATTTTTCCCACGAAGAAGATTACTTACTTCACAACTAAGTTGCATCAACGATCTTGTTACATCTTTATAGATGATCTTAAAGATACAGATTTTTGCATTATATTAAAATGTTATTTTAAACAATCAAATATTGAAATTAGTACTTTATATATTTGAAATACAAGATGTTATTTTATTTTTAACAATGTTTGTTTCCAATTGCTAGCATTTGGTCTCTAAATGTGGCATCTCAGTCACTCAACGTCTTTCTTTGTAGACTTGTAGAGGGTTTAGATAAAAGCAGCTGTGAAATGACTTAATTTTTTATAATCCTACTTTTCAGTGTAGGATAGTGATGCTAAGTGATGAGGTATAAAAACATCACAAACATCTAAGCCTTTGATTAAAAACATACAAATCTATTGACAAATCACTTTATGAAAGAGTTTCTGATTGATCAACTATATATTGAGGAAAATTGAAGATTGGGAAAACTGGAGACCAATCGTGAAGAACGTAGAAGCTGACAATAAAAATCTAATACAATTACAATACGAATCACATAAAAATATAATGATAAGATGAAAACTTGAAGCTGTAAACTAAGCTATTAGAAACAAAATATTACATTACGTAAGCTAAAAAGAATGCTAGTGCATTGTGCGTATTTTTCGTTTAAATAACATACATTAACAGTGTCAATAGAGATAGGGAAAGTATCGTCATCGTACAGAAGATCTCTCTTAAAGCCCTTCATATTGTATTTACATTTTTGATTTAGTTTCGATCAATATTCGTTGGCATAGTTTTGTCGCGTTGGACATTATTTCCAGACAATCATTATATCTATTATGTTCGTCAGACGTCAAATAGTTCTTTAGTCTGTTTTACTGAAAAAATCAGTTGGTCGCGTTTTCTTATATTACGATGATATATTGTTTCAATTTTATCAAGGCAGTAAGGCAACATGTTAACATTTCGTTTAAAAGAAACGTTGCGTATCATTATGGTATTATAGACGACTGCACGATTACGGTGAAATACAATATGTTATATGACGATACCTCAGTTCCAAAGTGTAACAACTCATAAAGCATATTTCTAATATAATTATAAAACAAGATTTTGTACAGGTTTAATCTTCTACTGCAGCTTCATCCGTTCACCGAATTCTGCATAACTTCTTGAATCGCAGACTGAAAATTAATGAAGACGTAGTTTACTATCATACAACCCGATTTGCCAACATTGCCCATTCCGGAAGAGCTCATTTGACCCGACGATACTGCAGAAGAAAATTTTCAAATTTCCCAAAAGTAAGTCAAATAATAAGGATAATACCATACTCTATAAGTGATTTCCATACAAAAAATCACATCATAGCCAGCTTTAACTGGCGTGAGATCGACTGTGTCCATTCCATAATAAACATACTTTCCACTTTTAAGGTGTTATTAGACATTATATTTTTACAAATAAAACACAATTCATTTGTACTACTTCCACATATTTATAATGATCAGGACCGGTTTCGCTCGTCACGAGCATTATCAACTGATCAGTTATGATCATTATAAATATGTGGAAGTAGTACAAATGAATTGTGTTTTATTTTTTAAAACATACTTTCGTTTTCTAATATTAACAATATTAGCTTTCACAGGATTTTCGTAGTTGTTTGAATTTAAATTAATAATAATCACTGTCATTCTGTGATAAACACAGATTATTGCTTGCTACATTTTGGAACTAGTATATATTTGTATTCAAAGCATTAGCCTCATATTTAACTCAAAACTGCAAATTTTTGACCTATTACACTTTGGAAGTGAGATATTAATTTTGTCGTTTTTTCTTAAAAATATCGAAGATATTAGACGTTTAGTGAAGAGAAAAATTTCACTCTCTATTAATTCTATGCAGATGAATAAATCGCTTGATTTACTATTCCGGAGGCATTAGCCCCTCACGCACTGTTTATTCGGCAAAGTGATAAAAAATAAGTAAATAAAATTTCAAAGTCAAGTGCGCGAAGATCGCCGAGTCTCAAAACGCGTGATAACTTTCACGCTCCGTGAATTGTGCGATCAATAAAATGTTCATCTTTATTTATTTGTTTAACAAAGACGGGTTAATCTCTTTTACGCACTGCCAACCTGATAACAAAAATAGCGCTCGGCGGCTTTCTCGCTAGAAAATGTCTAATATTTTCCCAACATGCAATTTGATAAGTAATGATTTCATAGTTTTATCAAATACATACAATCGATGTTTTAGTGCAAAGATATTCTATGTCGAGTTTTACTTGTTTTAAGAAAATTGAATTTATATATTTGATACGCATGAATAATATAGGATCATTTGAATGATACAATATCTCTTCAAATACACTATTTGGACGTACAATATTTGTACAGCATAAAGATATGATGCAGACGAAAGTTTTGTGTATATTTGCTCAATTTTACCAAAAACTGGTATTTTCACTAAGATATCGCAATAAAATCTACGGGATTGAATAGACGTTTATAAATGATTACTAGCAAATAATGAAAACAGTCATAATATAGTATATTAAAATATCAAAGTATTCAGTTCTATAAAAAATATTGGAATTCGTCAGAACTAATTCTTATAATTAATAAACTAAACACTTCGATATTTTTACCGTATTCTAATGGAGTTTTACACGGCGTTGATTTATATTGATAAATACATTTAAACATATTATTTTCCACATAATACATATGTGTAGTTGCTCCATTATTTTGTATACGCCAATTATACAATTATGAGAACGATTTTGTTTAAAGTAATTAATAAATAAAGGACCCTTTTTCAGTGAATAAAAATAAAATTTCAAATATCAGAATGTCATGTATTAATACTGTATATTAAGATTTATTTTCAGATGCATACTTTAGTAAGTTTTTCTTAAAATTATCTTCCGCTGTAAAGATGCTATTCTTGAGTAAATAAATTTTTGAGCAATCACTTTCTAAGCGAAATTATTGACATAAATGAATTGTTGAAAAATAAATATCTTATTGAGCAATTATAATTTATTGTTTTTTGTAATAATTTTAATATTATATAACGTTGATCAATAATGGGTGCCTGTGCTAGTAATTTATTATATGTTTACCATTTTTTTAAATAATATATACGCATTATAATCCATTTCAGACATAGACAATGATGTAATAATTTTTAAAAATGGCGCGGGACACCATTAAGCCAAAATAAAAATAAATGACACCGAGTTCATCTCACCTACGTGAAAATGTATATCCATTACAAGGACACGCAAAGGAAGCTTCATTTTAATTTTATTTAATTTTTTCTATAATTATTTATTCACTCTAAAAATTTGAAGAATTTATTCAATATATTTAACTGTTTTCAATTCAAGCCGACATGTGTTTTAAAATCCTAATATGTATTTCAAGCTATTATATTATGACAGGTATTTTGTTCAGTTAAATATATTTTCACATTAAGATTGATTTATTTTTTCAATTATTTTAGATCCTGATAATAAGAAATTATCGTCGTCAACTTTTGATAATACGTCAGATACAATAATTCGATACAATTATGGCAGAGAAAAATGCCCTCTAAAATCTCTTTAATATAAATAGATACTTGAAATAAGAAAACTGTCAAACATTAAAAACAACTGAACATCGATTACATATGTGATTCAAATATTTAATATGTTTTATACGGTCGGAAAACAGGAAGTTGGTGATTAATAGAACAGATTCGATATCTATGCTGCATCTTTTTCATACAAACGTTTGAATGAACCGTACATTTTTATATTAGACATATAATAAATAATTTGCGTCATTAAAAGAATTAATTATGCAAATATCTCTTTTTGATTGTTTTCAATGCCATTAGAGATTTTTTAATGTAGCACACAAACTATTCATAGCTATATTATATAGTATTATTCTTTATTATTCCTCTGTTGATACTAATAATCTAGTATTAGAAAATACTCAGACATCTTTAAACTGGCACAGGTTTACAGAAAGTAGGTTATTGGAAAAGCATTCTAATATTAAAAAAATAGACATTTATTTTTTTGAAATACTGATATAGTGCTAAGTAATGCAAAAAGAAATCTCAAATCTTTTTTTTTGATAATGTAATTTTGAATTTTGAAATGATTCACATTTTTCATTATTATTAGTAGTACTGTTTTCAATAATTATTATTATTGTTGTTACTGTTATTATGTTTGTGAAATGCATGGCGCATTGGCATCAGCTGTAATGCCATGCATTTCAATTTTTTTAAATTTAAAATAATTAAATAAATATTTGACATTCGAGGAGCCGCATGGTTCAACAAATTAATATGGGGTAGTAATTACACACGCTTTTTCCAGTTGAGGTTCCACAACGTAAAGATAAAAGTTTTTATGAAGAATTTCAGAAAAATATATTCATTTTTTGGTGCACTTATATCTAGTAGCGAATAAGGTATGCTTTTAACATAGCTATTTAAGAAGAAAGTTTGGTCCGTGGTGCAGTGGTCGACGTCGTTGGTTTCGGTCTCGGCTCGAATCCCAGTACGGACAGTTTCATAAATTGATTTATTGATTTCTGTTCTAAGTTCGAAGGCATGGATTTTTGTGATGTCTAAAATCCCCTCCCACCCATCTCATCCATAAACAGATCGTAGCGAGAGCGATTAGATAATCACTTGTCCTGTTCTAGTTATATATTTTTTTTCTATCCCTAATCTCTCCTATAAAGAGACGTTGAACAAATGAGTGACAAGTAGTTCCTTCCTCTAAAAATTCCTTTTAACATACCTTCATTAGGAGGCCATATGGGACGAGGCTAAAACGATGAAGACCTTTTGCTTAAATTCTAAAGTTTAAACTCATACCCATGGTAAGAATGTATAGTGTTTATGAATAGAAACATATGGTGACGTGTGCAGTGATGACGCCAAAATACACCAAAAATCTTTTTGGCGTTCTGTATTGATGTACACCACGTAAAAGAGTTCTGCGACTAACTGTCGTTGAGAAAATTTGCTCTGTAGCAAAAAATTATCCTAAATTTATTATAGCGTCGTATGTCTGGTTTATCAAATGTACAAAAAATAATAGAAGTGTTTTAGTATTATAGGACAGTACACAAGTACGTTGGTTTAAAAATTGCTTGATTAATTAATCTACTCAACGCACTAGACTTAGAATACATGGCTTAATGAAATAATGAAATTAATTACTTAAATAAATATATAAGTACATACCGGAAACGCAGTCCCAGGGCAGGCATGCGCAATGAGCAATGCAAATCCCGCCAAAAACGCCCACGGCCGGATCTTCATCGTGATGGAATTCTGAAAAACAATAAATTTATAATAATTATTGAAATACCGCTATTTTTTAAATACAATAATAATAATTGCTCTATTTTTACTTGAAAATACAGTGTTACATAGAACGAGCCATTTAATTTAATTCATTTTATATAGACCCTTTAACGAAAAACAGTCCATTTCTTAATCAATAAAATGTATTAAATATACAATAAACCTATTTTACTTTGTTATTGTAATGCATTTTCTGAAGATTATCAATTGATCACGTTATCTAGAATTTTTAAAATTATTTAAATCTGTGATGTTTCCATCACTCCCGCTTATCCTATCCTGAAAATAGGACGAAAAAACAGCGATTAACTAACTACTAGTCGTTTTCTCTATATAAAGACATTCTCCAAAGAGGGGGGTTGAGCTACTGTCGAGGTGTTCAATTAGGAACCCATATGCTTCCATGAGGAGCAGATATCGTTAGCAAAATATACGTATAATAATCAAATGAATCGCTATTTTGCATGCTATTATAAAAATTGGAAATCAACTTATACCCGATGAGTCAAATCTTAATTTGAGTTCGTAATTCTTAAAAATGTATCCCACACAATCAAATTTGTTTTGTATTCACCTTTGGTTTGTTGATGTCAATTATATGAAAAGGACCAGCCGAGATACAATATTTTGAATTTTTTAAGCCTTTAGAATAGAAAAATCTTTCAATACATAAAACTTATTATGAAAAATATGTCCCTATATAAAAGCGTAATTGAATCGTGGCTCGTGACCAATCAGCCTGCATATTAGGAGTAATGTGCTTGGCGATACCGAAACATAATTGGCTGGTTATTAGAGGTGCTTATGGAAACGTGGGCATCAAAAATTTAAATGTTGGATTGATGTCTCACTAAGCTCTCTTTAAGCCAGCGATCTTTTCTTCGGCTGAATATTTACGCTCAAATGGATAATAATACAGTTTAGTATGAATTTGCTGTATGCTCATTTTATTTTATGTTCTAAATTTAATTCGTCTGTTTTGGGTGCTACATGAAACAACGGCATGATGTATAGCATCGTTTTAAAGGAATTTAAGAACTATTAGTAATTCTAAGAAGAACTAAGAGAACATAATTTGTTTTGTACTACATGTGCGGATCAGGACCGGTTTCGCTTGTCACTAGCATGTATTCTTTTAAAAAATGTCCGCTCCCAATGAGCAGTATACAGGATATTTTTACGAGTACTGCGTGTTACTCAGCCTCTCTTTTAATGGGAGTAGGGATAAAAGTGTGGGAAAACAAATATATACGATTGACAACACCGACAAGCTACCAACACCGGAGATAGCAGAGACACCAACAGAATACGTTATACCGTTATGAATACGTTATGCTAGTTTAAACAATGCACGAAATGAGTGAATTGGAAGCGACCGGAAAATTTATTTTTTACCGTGAAACCGTGTTCGATGAAAGCCCTGCAGGGCTGCTTATAGAAATCGTTAATACTCACCGATAAGGCCTACCATTCTTACTCTAAATTCGATGAAACCGTAGTACCTGTGTACCCAAGTTTTTCCACCATGAATTATTCATCTTTTCGCGTGATAAAAAGTCATATTCACAACATCTATAATAATATTGTTTTGTTTCATCATTTACGATAATTATATAGAGATAAATTTTCTAGATAAAAAAACATGACAGGAAATAAAAACTCTGCTCTAAATATTAAAAATACTAAAATCTGACCTTATCGATCCATTAATTATACTAAATTTGACTTAGTAGCCTCCAAATAAACGTTATAGTGTTTTAAATCACTACGATCAATATCAATAGTAATGAGAGAAATTACTGATGTGAATGATTTACTTCTTTTAATTACTAACCGCCTGCTTCGATTTATGTTAGAACGGGTTTTTTTAATAGCTGTTTACTATTGAAGATGCTGAGATAAAAAATGTGTTTTACTTTCTCGTAATGCAAGATATTAATGGTAGGCATTAATTAAATAAATTGCGCATTATCTAAACTGTATGGATCTTGAAATCTTCCATCAGTAATTATTATATTCTAACATTAATAAACCTAACCTTTTTTTAATAAACAAATAAATTACCTCAGCTTACTAGATTTGCTTCCTAGTTGTACAGATTAGAATCGTTGTTAATTGATTTATTTCTGTGACGTATTGATCAAATTAGTTGTTAATCCAACGTAACCTGACCTGTTTTTTTTTTAAAGACACATGCGATTAATTTTTATACACTAGTTTATTGGATTTGCTTCCTTATTGAACATGTGTGAATCATTCGTTTATGAATTATTTGAACTACTTTTTGATGAAGTTAATTATTAATTGATTGTAGTACCAAATAATTTTAAGTGTTATATCAATCTATTATTCTGTTTAAGGTATATGCTAAATCGATATAAGTTTATCAATTATTGACACTAAGAACTAAGTACTCAAAATTGAACTATTGTTTTTGTTGTTATTTCTCATAATGTTTTTCCACTAAGTTTTTCCAATTGTTAATTGAGTCTCTTGAAGGTTTTTAGAGCTTTAAGTAAATTACGAAAAACTTTTATGGGCAGTATGATTGTATTAAGCATAATTTATGTTATTTTGTGTCATTCGGTGTATATTCTTTTACACAATCGTTTTTTTTCAGAGCGCGTCGACTGTGTAAAACGAGGATCGAGATCGTGTAAAAAACGACATTTTTAAGTTTGGAAAAAATGTGAATTTCGAACAGAATATAACATTGGAAAATAAATTCTACTTGCAACTGGAAAAAATGATAGATCTATGAATAGACCACATATGTACATTAAAAACTTATTTAATTTGAAAATCGCCAGGAGCGTATTTAGCGACTCAACGATTCAATTATTCTATTAACGCTTTCTGTTAATGATTCTATTAATATCTTCATACACCATAATGATATATGAAGAAGAAAACTCCCATTTAAAATTTATAATGTTTTCGACAGTCGCAAACCCAGTTATAGTTTCTTTTCATCATTAATTTAACCATATATTTCGGTTTTGAATGAATGCTGATTATGAAATGTATATATTTATTTTTTGATTGGTAAAAAAATCTATAAATAGTCTCCTATATCAAATTTGGATTATTGAGATTTTGTACACTTCCATGTATTTTGTCACTAACGACCCGGGTTTCGCCTTTCGGCATCTTCAGGCATTCGTGTGCTCGAATGCCTGAAGATGCCGAAAGGCGAAACCCGGGTCGTTAGTGACAAAATACATGGAAGTGTACAAAATCTCAATAATCCAAATTTGATATTGAAATTCCATCAAGCACCCTCAGTCGATGTCTTAAATTATAAAAGTCTCCTATATATATTTCAGTTTTTATCCTACAACCGAAATAAGAAATAATTTGCAGTTAATATGTAGCCGTTAATTACTAAGCCCGGATATTATTAAAACTGATAATGGACAAACTAAAATAATTAAATAATCTGCTTATTTCATACATTCGGAAATGCTTTATAGGAAACATCTGAAATGAAATTGTATTATACACACGATAACCATGGCTTACAAGGTTTGCTAATCATTAAAAAATTACATCACCAACAAGATAGTATGGGTGGTTGATAATTTTATAAATGTCACACAATTAGACATTAAATAACTCTTTTTTCTAGCAATTAACTTATATAACTCAATCTAATTGTAAACAATTAAAAAAGACTTGTCACAAATACCAATTCGCACGTTTGCTAGTAACCCATTTAATGATATGTATTTCAAACGTTGTGTTTCTAAGTTATACAATAAAATATTCTATTTAATCAACCTATTGTGTTTCTCGGCACGTTTCACGAGATTTAAAATAAATTAAGCATACATCTACACTACAGACAATAATTAACTTGTTACGTGCTATGATACAAGTATTTTAATGAGATGAATTCTGTTATTTTTTCTCTACGCTACCGTTAATGAATTTAATTTATTTACAAGTATCATAATAATATTTAATAGAATTCACGCAAACGTCATATAATAATACACTGTCTTAAATAATAATGTCTTGGTTTCTAATTGACAACCATTTCAACGTTGTAATAAAAAAAACTGTATAAAGTGGAATACGTTTTACTTTACGTTATCCTATTCACACATATTTTTTTTTGGATTCAATTTGATGGAGCGTTAAGTTCTTAGGCGCGTTAGCCTCATAGTTCTTTGAGTCTCCTTCATCTCTAATGTTAATTTTTTTTCCACTTCCATCGTTGCAGATAGAAGGGCGTGATCGCTGCAGAGCTAAGCAATTCACAATGAAGCCAATTCACATGGGCACCAATTGCATTTTTATAAATATACCTCCCCGCATACCGCACCCACACAGATATACATATATATACAAACGCATCCACATATATATACAAACGCATACACATATACACATATGCACATGCAATACGCAAGGAAAGTCATTTTCTATTACATGTGGTCGTGTTTATTCAATTTAAACAAATAAAATCCTTGTTTACATCTATGGGGGGTCGTCGAGCAGAAGTGCTCTCGGTCTAAACCGATTCTTAAGTATTGTCTCATCGTAATTTTGTAGGTAAGAGATCGTTGGGTTATAATGTTTGCCTACATCACTGTGAAGCTTTTAATGAGAAGCTTTATAGTTGGGTTCATTTATTATAGTTTTATAGTAAACCTTCTTTCACACTATTAGTAGGTTGATTAAAAAAAGATGAAACTTCGCTTCAGTAATATAGTAGTTATATAAATATTTTTCTAATAAATAATATGCGGTAATGTTATCTATATAAATATTATCTGTAGATTTTTATCGATAAAAAATTATGCCTAAATAATAAAAGAAGACCGTTTTTACAAAGCAGAATATTATCAAAAATGTTTTGTACACTACTTATTTTTATTTTCGATGAATTCGGCAGTAACTTTGTACAAATTCATTTTTAATATAAAATTAAAATTGATAACTTTTTATTTCATAACAACAAACTACCACACTTCCATTGAAATAACAAAGTTATTAACTTTAATTTTATACCACTAATTCGCTTGTATGTGTTATACATGCAACATGTCTTTATCTACATCGGTTTTATCAAATGAATATTTTAAATTTATATGGCTGCCTTAGTCTGGTAGAAACAGTCTAAGATCTAAGGGTTTCTTCCCACTTAATTGCACCGTCAACGGCTTTCATTGAATATCTGTATTTGTTTTCATCTTTTTCCTCATCTCGTATCCGAACCTGAAGACATATAGAGTGCGTAGCTAACTATTATTCAAGCCATTTCCTAACATCACAGTCTGTTCGTTTCTCGTGAAAACCAACTTATGTCGTATTGAAGTCAATAATTTAATATTTTAACTGAGTAGGGTGTTTCATGGATCTTCATTAACAAATTTGAATCGTTCAAATTGTGTATACTTCCATAATTTTTTTTACTATTGTAATATAAAATTAACATTGATAACATTGCTATTCCATTATTTCCACAGAGTATCTTCTGAATCTGTGTGTTTTACTACGATGTTTATATTCTATCGTTGTTAAACAAAGCACGTAAGAGGTTAAAGAATTTGGTTAAGAATGTCAACAGGCCAATAGTCTTAAAATCGAAAACGAAAATGAGTAAATTATGCGAATCTTGAACACGACGCTGGTAGGCCGTTGGACCAGTTCATTCCACTTGGTACACTTCACTGCCTCTAACTTACGCCTTGCTTTCACATTTTCGATAAAATTTCAACCATTATAATATATAATAAACAGGTATTATTTATACGAAACGTATTCTTGCATATAATGACTAAGTAAATATAGAATACGCATGATTTTTATTTGTATTCCGATTGCTTACAACTAGCTGGTGTTTTGTCACTGATGGTGTCAAAATATTAACTGGCAATTCTTTTGCAAAACTGCTACACTGTAAATAATTGTTACACCAATATTTTAATGAATATTTGATTAAAATTCGATAAACTCTTACGTTAATTGTTAAAAACCTTTTTTTAAACTACTTCCGCTCCCCGTGGAGAGGTTTTGAATTACCAATTATTGATCATTTCAACAGATTCAATCAGTCATTAAACCTTTCTTTTCATGGATCATTATGACCAGAAGGATATCAAATAGTAAAATACTGAGGGGAAGATGATAAGCCTACTGTTATATATATATCTATTTTTAAGCCGCCCCGAATATGGAGCATATTAACTAGTAATGGATCATCATAACAGAAGCTATTTATGGAGACCTAGTTGTCACTATCTCTTCTGTGAAGATAAGGAGCAAAGAATAGTATAATAAAAACAATATTATTGAATGAATATTACACCAGAGTAAAAATAACAAATTATCTAGTTCTACGAGAATTTTATCAGTTTGTTTATAACTGTTTTGGCTTCACGCCATAATCAGAACTATGTTTAAACTTAATTAAGTTTGACTGTACATACTGTTTTAGAAGAGATAGACAATAACGTCTCACTTATGACATCACTAACATCATGACATGTATTCAAACATGAAATATTTAACGTATTTATAGTGTAATTAAGTAAATACATTGAAATTTTAGTGATTATGCGTTACTACGTGAGCTCTTGTTATAGTTTAAGTGAGGGTGAATTAATGTTTGTTTGGTCAGTAAGGAGGTTATTACTTTGATTATATTTATTTATGTCCAATTGTTCGAGAATATTAAGTCTAGGAACTTTATTTAAAAAATGCAAGTATGTCAGGAATTAGAAATTGCGTTGATGTTTTTAGGAGGTGGTTCGTGAGTTGAGAATCTATTATTTTATCATTGACTATCCCTAAATAGCCATCAATAAACTGATAAAATTCTTGTGAAACTAAATACATTGTTATTTTTACCCTATTTTATCTCTAGATCTTTCTTTTTCATGATTAAATTTGGAGGTTGAGAAGGTATAGAAACCTCAAAGATATCGATGCCTTTAAATAAAATTCCATTCATGGATTGAAAAACTATTTAATATTGGTGTTGTCATCTTTTAAATTATTGATACTATTATACTATATAATCTTGATGTTGAGTAACTACATTAAGTTAAAGAAAAGTGACAAATTAATATTTAAATATGTTTATTTAACAAGGCAATAAATGACTTTGACACTGAATTGAAATTAGCGGTTAATATTATTGCTATTTTATTTATACATAGAAGTGCATCAACCCCATGCATCTCAGTATTGATGTCAATATCGTCGTATGTAAATTTATTTATTATGAAAAGAAGCGGCCGCATATTTCTGATGATTGTTGGAAAGTTGTGAAAGAGTTTTAAACAAAAGAACATTTAAAATATATATTTATGTATTATTTATATAACACTAACATTACTAAATAAAACAGCAAGAAAATGACAGCAATTTCCATAAAAAAGGGATTGATGTGACTTTCTTTCCATCATACTATTTTCTAGCTTTTATTTCCGTGAGCGGTCTTACGGTAGTTAAGGTAATTATACCAAACGTTGTATATATAATATCACTGATCTTTATAGCTTAATTTGTGTTGACCTCCATTGTTCATTTACTTGATACAACTGTGCACTCATTTTAAATTGAAAATCCCAGGCAAAAACATGTTAACTTCTAGTTCATATATATTATAGAAATGAATTTTAGCGATCAATTGGATTTGATTTAACTTTTAACTTAACATTTTGTCACTGTCATTATGTACATGTTCATTCCTATTCCGACAAGCAAACACGTTCTTGCTTATTGTTGTTAACAGGTCGACAGTTTCATTAAATCTTAATATTGATATAAACTATGTCCAAAAAGATGTAATCATCATTAATTTTGTTTTTTAAAAAGTTAACATGGTCTTGCCGTTGGGTATTGCAAATATAACATTACCGTATTATTTGAAAAAATATATTTTCCATGATATTCTATCGTAATATCTTCTTTTATTGATAGGATTGGTATATACTTGGTAGAACTCCATTATAATAAAGTAGAAGTATCAAAGTATTGAGTTTTAAATGAGTAATTGCTTGGTAGCTATTTCAGTTTCCCGCCATCGTCAGGATCATGCTTAAGCTGGTTTTGGTGTATCTATATTTACTGATTTATAAGTGGTATCATCTGACATACTCTAACATCTTTAATTGTAATTAAAAATAAATTTATGTAAATTCTTCAGTGTGGTAATCTTGGCTTGAGTTGTTCTACAAAGAAAAACATTTACTCAGTTTTTTATTTAAATTTGCTATGGGTAATATTTACATTTATACATCGACACCGCTATACATAGAGGTTTATTGCATTTTCTTTTTTTCTCTTGTATGCAGCGTATGAAATTATTGTGAAAGCCGGCCGATAAGCAATATAAAATCGTGTGATGTAAAAAAAAGAAAGAAACTGTATAATGTCGCATTATGAGGTTACATACTGGACCATTCAAGGTAGTTCAGAACCTTTCATTTTTCGCCAACAGTCATTTTATGAAACTTTTTGTACAGTAATAAGTTTATCAGCTCGCGGCAAAAAAAAGTTTTTTTATCCGGCACGATTTATTTGTCATTTGTGTTTTGAAACGATTATTTGATAGTTTTAAACCATTTGACAACGCCTATGCATTGTGAACTATTATTACTTTGTGGCATTAAAATATGAAGGAAGGAAAAACAACGATTAACATCGATTGACGCATTTTTAGATCAAACTGAATCACAAAAATTTGCACTTATTCCACAATTTTATCAGATGATCGATTAATTATATAGGTGCAACATAATCCAAAGGTTATTTGAATAATATAAGTAAGATAAATACACTGGTAGTTGACCATGTACCAGAGGTTGACCTCATTCAATAAAAATGCCCAAAATAAGAAACGTAGACGCGGGATTGCTCTAAATTGTTCAATTCAGACAAGTGAAATCATTTTTTGTCGGATTGAGTGATTGTAAGCATATGTTACTTGATTCAACCAAAAGTGATTTTACAGGAAGCTCTGAGGCAACTCTGATGAAAGGTTGTCATGAAACCCTCTGATTAGACATGGTCAACTATTGAAAAAAAAGTGGTCAACTACTGGAACTTTCAATTTTTGGGTGGTGAACTACTGAAACATTAACATGGTTGTTAAAAATTGGGTACATTTTTTTTATAACAGACCCTTTCTTAATTTTTGTCTTATCATATTAATTAAGATATTTGATCCATTATGAATACACTCGCTTTGTCATCATTCGGTCTAGTACTAAACGTTGTTATTTTTAATTTAATTTAAGACATCGACTGACGGTGCTTGATGGAATTTCTATATCAAATTTGAATTATTGAGATTTTGTACACTTCCATGTCGGCGTCCGTGGCGCAGTTAGTAGCGTCGCTGGATACGGTTACGGATGTCTCGGGTTCGATTCCCGGTGCGGACGGTTTTCATAGATTGATCTTTCAATCGTTTTATGGATTTCTGTTCGTAGTCTGAGTCCTCCCTCCCACCCATCCCATCCTCACGGGGCGTAGCGAGAGCGATTAGCTAACCACTAGTTCTCTCATAGCCCTATCCGTCTATTCCTACCCTCTTTGAAAAAAAAAAAAGAGAGGTTGAGCAACTGAGTAACAATCAGTTCTCGTAGGAAAAGTCTGTTAAGATACCTCCATTAGGAGACCATATGCTCCACATTGGGAGCGGACATGGAAAAAAAATGTATTTTAGATAGTATACAAACTTTCTAAAATAGATTTTATGTATTATAGTCATATCTTACCACTCACTTCGGACCCGATATCACTTCGGACCCGATATCACTGCAGAGCTTCTACAACAATGGTGTTTCACTTCGATAGGAACACATCTTGATAATATAGATAGATGTATCTTCTATATAAACGTTAGACACTGTTTACTGTCTGTCAGTTCGAGTTCATTCGTGCGCTTGAATGCCGGAAGATGCCGAAAGGCGAAACCCAGGTCGTTAGTGACAAAATACATGGAAGTGTACAAAATCTCAATAATTCAAAGTTGTTATTTTTGTTGAATTTTTCTCTTAATTGTCAACTACTGGTACGTTTACCCTATGTTAAGTTTTGTCGCTGTGTATATATTATATTATAACATAATGATTTTAAGAGCCTTATGCTGGCTGCATGTCACCCAAAGGGACGGATTATTCTCAAGGGTTGTAATTTGTAATAAAAAGTAAAAATGATACGATTACTTCTTTTAAACTGTTCCACCCTGTTTTACGCTTCCGAAAACGAACAAATGGTTGCTAACTAACATTGACAAATGAATTACTTCGGAATAATTTGAATTGTTGAGATTCGATATTTAAATTCCATCGAGCACCGTCAGTCCATGTCTTAAATTATACATCAGAATATTTAGTGAATTGACTATAAACACCATATACTAATCACTCTCCAATTAATAAACCAAGCTTCTTAGTATAGTAATGAGCCTTCGAAAAGTGAAGTGTGCCAAGTGATAAAATGGTGAAACTTGTTTATTGAAAGTTTTCGTTAATTGTTTTTCTTACATTAATTTACTAATATTTTAATTTAACTTCTTACATAATAAAATACTTTTGCGGCCTGTATTTATTTAGTTCACTTGACTTGTATGATACTACAATAAATGTCACATAGAATACCAAAACGGACTTAACTCATTTTTTTCGAAAATATCAGTTGGGTCACTTCACTTCTCATTTTCTTATGTCTTTCAAACCTACTCGCGATGATAGCGTATTCCCCAAAGAAGCTCTAGATATTTTTTGACATCCTCATGGAATAGTTTAATATTTTTAACCAAGCATGCATACTGTTATATCTTAATGAAAAGCCAAACTGGTACTGTTGTCTTAATAAAAACAATAAATTACAATTGAGCACATATGCGGAAAACAGCGTTAGTCTTTATTTAGTTTTTTTTGTCAACATATTTATCTAGTAAAAGCTACTATTTTGTTCAATAAACCGTGTTCTCAATAAAATTAGTCAAACCGTCTTCATTCATTAAAGATACAAATTTTTGATAAAATGTATCGACACAACAACGAACAGCTATTATCTCTGAACAACATTTTTAGGGCAATGTTGTTTTTCCGCATATTAGTTAGTTTATAAGTTTAGATAATTACTAATTACCCTTTGAATTTACCTATTTTATGGAATGGAGATAAGTTTCATTATATTATTCAGTATTAAGAATCAACAAAGGCATTTTAAGTTGCGTTAAAAAATACATTATAACAAATACGTAGGTACTATTTATTGATAATAACAAAATAGTGAAATCTGGTTACTTAAAATAGTAAATAACAACTATATCCACTTTTCAATTCATGATTCATATTTTAAACTTTTTGGAATCGTGAGAAGAAAAAGCCGTTCGTGAAAAAGTTGAACAGATAAATAATCCGCAATGAATATAATCAACGTCACACAGTTTATAGATGGATACAACATTTCCATATATAAATAATATTATTTATTATGACTTACTCTCGATTTCTCAATAAGGTAGCTCGGCTTGTTTTGAGAATCAGGTGGGTGTTGCCAGCCGGAAAGTGAATCTAAGTGGATAGTCTTTTTCCAATTTATGACACAAGCAATATTTAACGCTTGAAAAGAAATCAGCTTTTGAAAGTTTGACATGGAATTGATATTAAAATTGGTACACATTACATTTTAATTTTATTGGTTATAACACGCAATAACAATGCAACTATTAAAAATTGAAGGAGGCTATTTATTAATATATTTGAAGATAAAAATCAACAGAGAATTTTCAAATTGGGAAAATTTCCATATACCTATTGAATATATTGAAATTTAATTTTAATTCTAAAGATTTATTTATTTTTCAAATAAAAATATATATATATATATATACATCTATATATCTATATATCATTATATAGTCTTAATTGATATCTTAATCGACATAAAATACCCATTTTAATCTTTATAAAAAACATAATTAAACTATGTATTGAATACCTTGTATAATACATTTGATTTTAGGATACTTGGTGAGAAAAAATGAACTAGAGTCGCATTTACTTCCATAAGTTGAAGAACCGAAAATGATGAATTGGCATACCTAGAACTCCATTGCCGTGATGTTAAAATATCAATTTACTTATTTACATTTACAAGAATAATAGGATATAGAATAATATTATAAAATTGCTACTTATTTTGGCTTCAAGCCATTGTCAGAACTATTCTGAAATAACAATAATAAAATTTGAAAATAAATCAAGAATGGGCTTCACTTAGTATTATATCATTCATTACACAAAATCAACAACATTAGTCTAATTTTGTCATAGAAATAAATTATTAAGGTATTAATTCCATAAACAACTTACCACAGTTAGATGAAAATTAGCTAATAAATGTTCGTGCTGCCTGCTACTTTGCGTTTTGTCACAAAACTGCACATTACAGATTAAACTGCAGAGAAAATTATATCAAGCCACGTAAAAGCGACGATGCAAGCAGTACATTGTAAATATCCACTAGTTTCTAGAGACATTTATAAAATAATGTATTGTTTTTTCAAAATTATTGAAATCTACTAGAAATACTTGAGCCAGCCGAATATATAGTGCGAGAGTTTTTGTTTTCATGTCAGGTTGATTTCAATTACAGGTATGTACAGGGGCCGACAAATATGGTGATAACCCTGCTAGGTGCTACACCTTATTAAGAAATCAAATAAATATCAATCGCTTTTGCCTAATCGTTGTCTTCATACTAATTATGAACGAGTTTACGAAAAGACAGTTGCTATTGTAATTTACAGCTAGACTTGCGTTTTTCTGGCACTGTGTTAGATAATATTACAATGACAGCTATATTTTTTTAATTCAATGAAAAAATATACCGTAATATTTTCGCATTTAGTTAATTCGAAACACGAGAAACGAATACGATCATGTTGTTTTGAATTTTCACAATTAAATTTAAGAGTTTAACTGTCTTGTTAGGGTTGATATTTTGTGGGAAAATGATAGAAGTACACATTTTTAACTTTGCCTACTTTCATTATGGAACATACACCTACTTGTTAATCATTCAAGTATCTCAACCTTAATAGTAATCATCTTATTGTTTTCTCTACCCTTAATATTCTAAAATAAAGAAGGGTATGACGGAATAAAAACATCAAATATATTTGTAAACTATTGAAAAAATATTAAATTTAAATTTATACCCATACAGTAATAATTAGGGACAGAAGTCCTGATCCACTAACGTTCGGCCACTGTATAAAACAATATAGAAGTTATAGATTGTAGAGGAAACTAACAAAGGGTTAGTATTTTCTATGAATTCGGTGGTAACTTTATTTTTAAAGAAACGATACGCGTTACGTTAGTGTCAAACCCAGTGGAATAATTCAGTTATCAATTTTAATTTTACATAACTGAAGGTTCAACACCTCAAAGAATAAAAATATATAAATACATTTTTTTTTATTGTTAGTTTGTGAGCTTACAAAATAATACAGAATTTATT
Organism: Himalopsyche phryganea; assembly: GCA_022494535.1. Lineage (NCBI taxonomy): Eukaryota > Metazoa > Arthropoda > Insecta > Trichoptera > Rhyacophilidae > Himalopsyche > Himalopsyche phryganea. Next base: position 1,575,950 of record JAGVSL010000127.1, on the reverse strand, counting down.
AAGTTTAGTATCGAAAAAAATGCAGTTCATAAACTGGTAATATCAAAATTAATGAGATCTATTAATATTTGTTATATTCCTAGGAGGGTTCTTGTGAGAGTATAAATATTACGATGTGATTAATTAAAAAAACAAATACGAAATATTTGTAGGGAAACAGCTACTTATAAATATAAAATTGTTGACCGTTAATCCTTGAAAAATGCATGTTAAACAATTGACTAACCCATACAAGTACCGGTGTCGTTTTTCGGTAACTTCAGAATCATTTGAAAATAACTATTTCAATCTTCACCAATCAGCCCTGCTCGTTTTGACTAATTGTGGAATATGTTTTTGTTTTGTTACATAACAACATTTTTATTTATTGGAAAACCCGTATAGCTGAGAATCCAAATTATATTATAAGCTTCATTAATTTTTCTACAATTAATTAAATATAAACAAAAGGCTTTATTTTATCTCGTTATCACAGCGTAAAGTTTGTGTTTAGTATGCTGTGAAAAAATAATTCAAATTAAGGATAGCTTTCGTGACTTTTCCTAGCTCTGACTTGAAAATCCTTGAAAATAATTTAAGTAATAAAATTAGACATACGTAAGTTTCACTTCACTTCAGCAAGCGGTGTATTTCCTAAAAATTCCTTGAAAATTTCACAGATCGAATGCAGCTCAGCGGAACATTACAATCGAAAAACGTTCACTTGTTTATTGTCGTTTGCGTCGTATGATGCATTATTTATTTTCGTGAAACATCCCCCCAACAGATTCTTTGAAAACAATTAATATACGAACAAATTCTATTATTATCTATTTACATTTTTTGCACAAAAACACGGCCAATACTTCAATACTTTCCACTTATTTTTAAATTATGTACATTATTTTTTCAGCGGCAACACTCTTTACGGCGGGAAACTTAAATTATTACAGGGTTGCGTTCACTTTTTTTTTGTTAACTGTCACCGGCGTTCTGAATTTGAAAATTTATCAAGCAGCGCGGTATTTTAACTGTCTCGACACAACTGGAGTTTAGCGGCAGCTGTCTGAGCGAGTTTTGAAAAATAAAATAATATTGGTAGACCGACAATAAAGCGCGCCGGACCGAATCGAGTGGAACAACTCTCTTTCACTTAGACCGGAGCTTTGGTTGTTGGCCGAGTGGCGAAGTGGCGAGTCGCTGGTGTCGAGTCGACGGGCCAGCTGTCAAAAAGAGACTGGTAGATTTTCCATTAACAGTTTGATATGCGCTTGCTCTGGTTTCGGCTGCGGGCGGCCACCACCTCCGGTCTATCGAGACAGTTGCAAAAAATATCATTGGCCGTTTGCACCACAATAACTAAAGCCTGCATCATACATATCTACAATATTCTATAATTAATTATTTAATGATAAACGCTTTCAATAAACAAGGCCAGTGTCGCAATCGAGGCTAATTTGTACAATTAAAATTATGATCCATTATATCCAAGGGTGGATCCATGAGGAGGGGGTGCTAATATGGTTAATTACACAAATAAACTTCCTTCTAAAGATATGGAGAACCTAATTTATAAAGATAATAATATTTTTTAATAATAAAACACAATTTGTTTTGTAATACTTTCTCATTTTTATAATGATCAGAATTGATTTCTCTCATCACAACTGACGCCTGATCATAACTGACCAGTTGATAAAGCTCGCGGTGAGTGAAACCGGACCTGTTCATTAAAAAATGAGAAAGTATTACAAAACAAATCATGTTTTATTTTTTAAATTCAATGCCTTTCCACTAGATTTGACAGTCAACACCTCGAAATTGAGTATTGTTTGAGTTATCTGTATGTAAGATTGGTAATTAACTGATTTTTAAATGTATTTTTACATTCAAGACCAACACGCGATCCTAGTCGTTGAGTATTGAACTGCCCACTGGTTATAGCGTAGCAGTTTTACAAAAACGTCATTCATAGAAAAAAAATTAAAGCAATTATTACTTATTAATAATAAGATGTATTTAACAAACAGCTTTATTTTGTGAAGTTATTTTGATTTAAATGTGACACAAAAAAACAATGATAAAGATGATAATTATACTTATGTTTATGTGATCTTATTTGTACTGGATCCAGCTGGAACATTTGCATATTTTGGTTCAATAATTCATAGTCTCAATTATAGTATTGCTAGATTTTATTTTTCTGTCAGGCATTGATCGCTCATCGCGAGCATTTTCAACTGATGAAACCGGTCCTGATCATAATCAAACATGACGAATTTATACAAAAAAATGTGTTTTATTTTAATAAAAAAACTAGATAGAGACATCTATTTATTTTCAAATTTAGTAATTAAAATGACACAAAGCTCGGCGAGACGCATTGACGCCTTATTTATATTTTTCAATTGATTTTCAAGAATAACAACAGCAAACAGTGACTCGAGCTAAGGTATCTTTTTATTACAGTTTACTGAAAAACAACAAGAAGTTTAAATCATTTATTTGAAAACTTTAATAGTTTGTATTTCAATAATAATATGTTCTCCTTTTACCGTCGTCATCATCTTTGAATATTATTCCACCAAGGTATGATAGAAAGCAACACAAATCTAAAGAGAAATTTGAATTTAATAACTCTTGCGTTACAAGGTCGCCAGACCGACGCGACACATCTTGTTAACATAAATATATTATTATTATAATACTACATATTAGCTGGTATGTTTCAATCCTACAAAGCAAGCATTTCTAGAAGATTTGAGGTGTTTAAAATAAAAGCCGATACGTTCAGATTTTGTCAAAATTTAACAAAATATACTTACAAATATTTACTATAAGCTATTTCCCAAAATATATTTTGATAAATGTCTTGCCGATAAAATTCCGATAAAAACATACGAAAAACTGTTTATAATCTTAATGACATGCAGAATCTGTTAAATTCAATAGTTATAAGCAATTGTCAATGCGTCAAATTCTATTTTGATTATATTTAGAAATGCGATACCGTGGAAAAATTAAACTACTGTTAAAACGAATAATTTTTGCGTGAAATACAAAACGTTTCTTACTACTAACATATTTGGTTTTAAGCACCTCGTATGCAATGTGTAAATTTGAAAGAAACTTACTTGTTTGATCAAATATTAGTGTCAAAATTAAGCAACAGAAGAAATGAATTTTCAAATATAAAATGAAATTGATACTGATTTTAAATTTCTTTGTTTAGAACAAAATGTTACGTTTCAATAAAATTCATGATTGTTTACCATATAAATCCAACTTCGTGTAGTAAAGCTTCCTACCTAAATACGGCAGAAACATAGGATTATTTTTTAACTGTATTGAAAATTTAATTTAAAGTGTTCAAAAAATTCCAAATAAAAATTGACAATACTATATGAATCTAAAACTTCCTTTTTTTACTAATACCGGAATCTTTTGGATTCTATTAGTATATGTACGAGATGTTTTTAGATTTGTTGCAAGAAATTTGTAAGTGTCTTAAATGAACAGGGTGGCGGAGTAAAAAATATTGTCATTAAACTTTGGTAAATTGTTGTGCGCACACCTAAGAAGGTTTCTAAAAAAAAAAAACAATCAAATAGGTACAAATAGCGACATTTTGGAAAACATTCTGATTTATTCGTGTACGCACCAGGTGGAAAAAAAATATTGTGTATCCAAAAGCACTGAATTTAAACACAAACACTTTACAGTAGACTCCTAAATAACACGGTAGATAGAGGGCGAGCTTTCTGGAATTGGGCATTACTATACTCATACAAAATCAGAGAATACGTATGCGGTGTATTTTAACGTGTAATCAAGGAGCAGTCGCATATTTTAATGAAAAATGAATTTTCGGCAATCGTATTATCGGGGTGTCTACTCTATATCTTTGAGTGGTATTGCAACGCATGCCAGGTACAGCACACTATAAAAATAGAAGATAAATGGAATTTCTTTACAAATCTGTATAATATTAAAAACAAATGAAGATTGAATACATGAATCAAATAATGTGTTCCATTTGATCGGAATCCTGAGAGCTATACCATAATAGTATTAATTTAAAACGCTACATGCTTATTAAGAATATTTTAATTGAAAATATTTTACTGTGCAGGACGTGTAAACCGTTCGTAAATTTTAAATTATGATTATGTCCCTCTCAGTGACAAAGTGCGAGCGAATTTTTATTTTAAACTCGCCTTAACTAAGTCAAGTCGATGCCCAAACGTGCCATATTTACGCCGGATATCTGAGTATTATTGCGGAGCTTTCACTATTTCGTTACCAGTCAATTATTAAATCTATCATATTCATTATCATCGGTTGCATTGGTCATTTCGGGTCGTGATCTTATTACAAACACAATTTTATTAAGTAAATTAATTTAATGTTGTTAATCCATAATGAAATATAACGTATTTTCAATTCCTTATCGAACGGTGGAAATTGTACAAATAGGACACATACAGTTGGTTGCCCCACCTCTACCCGTCGTATGTATGCAACCGCTGTTTGACGGCTGATCTTTTGACCACGTACTATTGTGCTTAAGAAATGAAAAGATAGAGAAAAAAAGAAAATGTCACTTGCTCAGCCACTTAGTTTAAGCGATACACTAAATTTAAGACATCGACTGATGGTGCTTGATGGAATTTCAATATCAAATTTGAGTTATTGAGATTTTGTACACTTCCATGTATTTTGTCACTATTGACCCGGGTTTCGCCTTTCGGCATCTTCAGGCGTTCGTGCGCTCGAATGCCTGAAGATGCCGAAAGGCGGAACCCGGGTTAATAGTGACAAAATACATGGAAGTGTACAAAATCTCAATAACTCAAATTTGATACACTAAATCCTCTTTTTACACTTTTTTCACCTATCATACTTCACTCAGTTTTTTTGCACGGCTGTTTTGTATGAAACTTATTCCCAATACTAAAAGAGGGTTAGGTGAACTGTATAACCCAGATCTATCGTTCTCACATTCAAAGTTGGCTTTGAGGATTTCGCGCACCATCGATTTACCTCATTCATCGTTTTTGAGAAATCAAATAGACTTCAATTAAAGGCATTTACAATTTTTTGCTACGAAAACTGCTTATTATTAATAAATATAGGACTAGTGCTTAACTAATCGCTTTCGTTATGCCCTATTTTTGCGATCGGATGGTTGGGAGGGGATAATAAACATCACAAACACCCATGCCTTCGAACAGTAATCCATAAATTGATTGAAAAATCAAGATGCGTTACTGAAACCGACGACGTTTACCACTTCACCACGGACCCGATTTACACTATCAAATAAAAAAGTGATTTCTCTTTAATACCGTTTTTTTACGTATATTATTTTAATTTATCGATTTTTGTGAACTTCTACCAACTAGATACTAGTTTAATCAATATAAGGTCAAACACTTTTCTAACTTTGATATTAAACGTCATTGAATGATTGATATAGGTACAGTTTTCATTTTTTAATTTCCCCCATGATTGTACTTCGGTTGTTTTTGAATAAAATATTTGATCTCACATTTTCTGTCAAATGTATTTAATAAACTAATTCTCAAACCACTTTTTCAATTAATAAATTTTAAATTATTCAACAAATTAAACTTATCCTGGCCTACATCTGAAAGCTTTAAGTATTATGGAACACACTTGATACTTATTTTATTGGATTGAAAATTGCAAGTAGAGTGAATCAATAATTATAAAATAAATTTCTACAAAGTTGCCGCTAAATTCGTCGAAAACATATACCTACTTTTATTTAGAAAATGTTTTTCAGGACTTTCTAATTGCTCAAACCTGTTCCCACTGTCGTTTTACACAACGTGTTAGTGTGACACTTCATCATCATTGCCATGTCATATCACCCTACTTATCCAGGATGGATACTGGATTCTTCTGCAGACTCCTTCATTCGTCTCTACTTAAAACTGTGTTTCTCCCCTTTCCGGGGATTCTTTAATGTATTACATTGAAGAAATCGCGTTCAAGAAGCACATCGTCTTCCTTTGGGCTTAAAGATATTCATCTAGTTAGAATTATACACAGTTGTGTTTAATTTTTTTTCAACTTCTATCAGTTTTTTCAATCATTTTGTAATGCTAATGATGAGTGAAAACCGTTCATGATTGTTATAAAAATGTGTAAGCATATGGTGATCACACGGTTCTTCCAAGATTCGCTGTCCCCCACCAGTCTTTCCTTAATGCTTCCTCCCAAGTGATCCCAGCGTCCGGTAGCTCCGCCGAATACATCCTATGGATTGTTATCAGCGAAATTCCAGGGTGAATCCAAGGAATCAATCCGGCTGGTAAAAGAGACAGTCGACAGGCGGATGGTAAAAGCAACAGACGTAATAAGGCGCTCATCCGTTCGCTCTCTTACCTCCGAGTTCCTAACAAAATCAAACCACCGTACCCCTAGTATTCGCCGCAAACATATGTTTTCAAAGAACAGTATACGGTTACCCTTTGCTTTGATGAGCTACCATGACTCGCAACCGTAAAGAAGCACCGTCATAATGCATGCGTTGATGAGGTGGCACTTAATTCCGACCGAGTACAACCATGAGGTCCGACACTTTCCGCATTGAGTTGAAGGTTGCTCCAGCTATCGATAATCGGATCGATATTCGATAGGTTTTAGACGGTTGCGCTAAAAAAGTCTAACAGACCGTCATACTTGGATTGGTAGCTCGAAAATATCAATCGTTCTCCCTCAATGGGAGTGTCCTACATGAGAGGTGACGAAGAGATGCGACGCACCGCTTCAACGGCTCGATCAGCTGTTTTGATATTTTCGAGCTAAGCTAGGGCGGCGATGTGTGTATCAGTAAAGAAAATGTGTTTTGCATTAGAAATTTCGGAGCGGAGACGGTTGCACGTAGGACAGCGTTGCCGCTTCGCCTCTTTTCGTCATATATTGATTCAAATCGCACCAACATCGCCGCGCACTGACATCAACCACATAAGACACGATGTAAGAGATGAACAGCTTGAGAATTTCTTTGATGAATACGTTATCACTAGAATGACCAAAATTTTCGATTTGCGATTTCAAGACTTGAGTCTCGGAGTCGTATAACTAAATCTTTAATTACAGGATGATACGAATGTTATAAAAATACTTTTATAATTAATAGATAAACATCAGAGAATTTGTATGTATTATTATGAAAGGAAAGACAATGGTTATGGCATTTCACTCCGCATAACTTCAGTCATTAAAATAATTAAAATCTATTTTATGGGCCAGATGCATTTGCATATTCGTGCACCGGACGTATGAAGAAATCGATGAAATTGCACCATTTCAAAACTAATAAAATAGCTTTAAATTATTTATTAGTGCCTTTCTAATCTGATCATTAAATACGATACTAATTTTGGCTGCTCTGACTCGACAGTTAATCACCCAACAGGCTTTCAGATATTATTGGATTCTGTTTCATATCATCATCTTAAAAAGGTTTTTTTCCATGACCTAGTTATTAAATACTTAGAAACTAAATAGGTATATTGGATCTTTATAAAGTTCTCCATTGCTTAGAAACCATCCAATTTCTAGTAACGAATAGTTTACTGTTTATAAGTCGATTTAAACGAAACTCGTATGTATATTAGATCTATGATGGGTGGAAAAAAGACGAGAGCAAAAACAAAATTAATTTTTTGCATCAATAATGATTATAGTCTACATAAGGTTATCATTTTTACTATTCTTATTAACAGTGTTTATATATATAACAAAAAATCATTAAAACAGCAATTAATGGATCTGTGTTTCTAGGACCATAAAAATATTTATTTAATCAGCAAACGGATACTATTGGGACCAGAAAATAATAATAAATACATTACATTTGTTTCAGCTATAAGTTAATCTAATAGACGCATAAATTTACTATAATTTTTGTAGAGCATCTGCAACGTATTGATACTGTCCCACTGAAGCTTTCTTATATTTTGAATGTCTTTTTGTAGTTATCTTGAAATGACCAAAAATGAAAATATACTCATGAGTCAAATCCGCTCATCATTCTGATCTTACATGCAATAGCCCAGACCGCTCTGTAGATGTTTTATTATTGTCACATATTACATGTAGGTATGAAATTTTCTCATGACGTAAGCGTTCGCTGTGTATATAAAATAAAATGTTATGCAATGCACACACAGTTCCGACGTACTAGCTATTTTAGACATTCAGTATATCAATTTCAATACCGTCATCTATGACGGGTACGGTTATACTAAATAGTAAAGATATAATTAAAGTTATGGAAGGTAACTCAGCGATCACTTATCGACGAACAAATTCTTGAACTGAATATTTCACGAAAAGTATGAAAGTATTGAACTGATATAAAGAGCCGATTATTTCGAGTTTTAAATGTTTTTGATCATATAAATCATTTTGTATGTTAATTGATTTTTTAAAAAATAGCATCACGACTATAATCAAGAAGACGCATATTTAAAAATTCCACAACACCTGATTTATTTATTTATAGGCAGTACAGGAAAATTATAAGAGCAAAGACAATTGTCAAGTCAATTTACTGTGTTAAAAAGAATACGACATATTATTACATAACATGCAAATTCAAAATGGATTAAAATTAAAACAATTTAAACTTCAATACGTATTTTCGTTAAATGTGAAATGAATTGAAAGTGTATGTGTAACATAACAAATCAATCAACATTTTATGTGTTACACAGGATATGTCCTTTGAAATCAAAATATGTATACGAATATTAAATAATCAGCTGTCAAAATGGTATAAGCTTAATCTTTTTTATTTAAAATGTATTGACAATATTTCAGCACTTGTGATTTGTTATGATAAACACTAAGTATACATAATTTTAAGAAATTTTTGGGAGCTAAATGAATATAAAATACAAATTGATTTCTTTGTTACTCCACTTGTCGTGTGACACGTGTTAGCTTATTCGAGAAGCACCTTCAGACTTTAACGTATTGCAATATTTTTTATTGATACCCTAAATATGTTTAGATTCTTATCCTTTTACCATTACAGCGCGAGCCATTTTTGAACGAATTTATTTTCAGTGAATCGATCTGTTAAAACGCTCATTATGGCTAAAAATTGATCAATTTCAACAGTAAAAATAGAAAATTATCTGTTTTATTGTACACCGCCAACACGCACACAACCAAGCGCGTAGCCGCATAAGTATGTGTAATAAGGTGATTAATGCTGCATATCGGCGGTCCAAAGCTGAAATTCGAAATACTGAATATCGAGAGCTCTTTTCAAAACTATTTTTCCTTGTATTCTACTTGAAATTTTCATGATTTGTTGCCTAATTTCTCTACCTAGAGGCTTGAACTATTTTAAAGGCATATATCCACAAGTTTTCTTTCTAGTTTGGCCGGAAATACGAGATAAAATCTTGGACTAGTAAACATGTCCAGCGCGTATATCGGATTAATGACCAAGCATATCAACACGTTGATCATAAAAATTCAGAAATTACCAGCCAAATCCATCGAAAAAAAATGTAAATAAATCGTATTTCGTCAAAAAGTTCGTGATATAAACCAGAGGATTGGAGCGGATTTTATTGTATTGCTCCGCTATCAAATTACTTACTCCATGCTCCGTTTCGTGCTCCTATTAAAAGGCTTTAATAGGACTTATTTATTTTATATAATAATCATCTTTCATAATTTGCCGATATATAAGTGTTAGGCATACTTGATAAGAACAATAAATTATAGTACGCAACTTAGCCAAGTGTTTTCTAAGAAGTTCCTTTAATGATTGTTTAAATTTTAACCTTATAATTAACAAATGGCGTTAAAACAAGTTTTAAGATTCGATTCTTACAATCGTGATATTTCAATACTTTAACATACAATTATCTTTGTCGTGTCATTTCAGGATACTATTATAAAATACATTTAAAGAACTACTTGATCTAGGCCATTAGATAGACAATGAGTAATTATTGTCTACTGATTGTGATGCAGATAGCTCATAATTTAAAAGAGTGAAATTGACAATATTATATCACCCATCTTAATGCACTTATTTTCTTTTATGCAACCACCTTTCAATGTTTTTACGCAAAGCTTTTGAAAAGTTCAGTGAATGACATTAATATTCGATTATGCATTTTCGTAATGACTTTTACAATACCATCAATTCGGAGAAATGTAAAAATAATTTTCTTTTGAAGAAAGGCAAATTAAGCTTTCTTACAAACAAGCAGTGTATCATTTGCGTTTTTATAAAAACATCCACTCATTTAAAAAGAAAATGACGGATGAGAAAAATCATTTAAGTCTCGATGTCTTGGGTATACATTAATTTAGATTATAATTGCAAAATATCTAATGACATCGAGTTTAAAAAAACATAATGAGACATTTTAACAAAGCGATTTTTTGTAGATATAACCTATAATATGCCTCAGAATTTCTCTAAAAATATATTTACTCCTCACTTCAGGTGGTGCTTTTATATTAAATTTTAAAATTATCTTTTATTATATTTACATCATTTCGATTAAAATAATATGGCCCAAAAAAACTTCATGTTTAAACAGGCATTATCACATAGGTAATGTGATTTTTTTTAATATTGCTGAAACACAAACAATACATATATTTAAATAAACATTATTTTTCATTAAAAACGTTGTTAAACGCGTAGTAATTAAATATAATATTACATACAAAATCAAGGGGAGGAATATTTTTCAATCTGCTCTCTTGAAATTTTTCTAAAAGTACCTTACGTCCTCTCAGCTGTGCATATATGTGAACTTATTTAACCCTTTGGCTCCTACGGGGCCAATCTATCAGCCCCATTTGATACGATTTTAATTAGGCCAGGAGTTAGAGGGTTAAGCATTAACAACTGTCAATTAATTAAATGATTATTCTTCTTATTTGATGCTAAAGTTTGCAGTGAACCTTGGGCGTCTCAATCAATTCCATCCACTCCGCTCTGTCCTACGTCAATCGCTGACTCCACAATCATAAGTCTTCCACCCAGCAAATTCGTGGTCTTCCAGCGCTCCGTCTTCCCTCAGGAGTAAAAATGTGAGGAGTTTTGGAGACTTCCTCTCATCATCTATGCCCAGCCCAAGGTAGGCGTTGAGTTTTGACAATTAAAAGAGTGAAATAATCAAAAATTTCGTTTATTCAAACACGATTGATTTCAATTCGATTTTTATCATGAAATATTTATTTGGACTAAATGCAAATCTTGATGATCAACAAGAATCGACTAAAAATCCAAATAATTAAATAAACACAAGACCGTACCATATAATTTAAGACATCGACTGAGAGTGCTTGATGGAATTACAATATCTAATTTTAATTGTTGAGATTTTGTACATTTCCATGTATTTTAGTTAGACACTGTTTACTGTCTGTCAGTTCGAGTTCATTCGTGTGCTCGAATGCCTGAAAATTCCGAAAGGCGAACCTCGGGTCTTAAGTGACAAAATACATGAAAATGTACAAAATCTCAATAATTCAAATCTCATACCATATAACGTTTTTGTGATATCATTTTATACTAAAATTCGTAGAATCGGGGTTTTACAATATCAACTTTTGTCGTCGTATTATCTGTGTTTTATGCACATAACAAAATTTTAAAAATTCGCATTTTTTTTGGATTTTACTGTGGGTATATTAATCATAAAAATCAAAAACACATATAAGAGATTATATTAGAAAAAATACTGTTAGTGTTATAAGTGAGGAGATAAATTTATCAATTTATTGAAAAGCTGTGTTTCCAAAAATGAAAAAAATACGTTAACCTATTTCCTGCTCAGCCGCCAAACACCATCTATTCATGCACTTCAAAAATTTCAAGAATTAATTTTGCTTTTATAACGTGAAATTATAATACAATATTGTTCGAATATTCATTTATATGCTGAAAATTGAGTGATACGTATATATACGGGGTGGGTGTGTGAGGTCCTATTCTTGATCCCGTATATATACGCGATAGGCATCGAACAGATAAAATAAATTATTTTTTCAAACATCACGAAACTATTATTTGTAATTCCTGTTTTAGGTTTAATTTTAGAATTTTTTCCATGTTTCGTGAATTACTACCAACTATTTCGTGTAAAATCACTCACTGTTGGAGTAATCCATTTGCAGCAAACAGGATATTATGTTAAATACGAGCCCGTTAACCTCAATAACATCAAAACGATATGCGATGTCAAACAAGAGAGCATTATTATTAGCAGCTAAGTATTGGTTGTAAACAACTTTCTGATTCAAAGATGGCAGCATTTGTTTTCAATACTTGCAATTTTTAAATATAGATATTATCAGAAGAACATATTTTTGTGGTAAACATATCTTCCAAACTCTGAATTTGGGCATGACTGTTGTTCACCCCAAATCAGCTCAATCAAGGTTGAAAAAAAGTCAAGTGACAAAAAGTGACATCACTTAAAAGGCGGAATGGGAATAAATTAACATAGACGATTTTTTATAATTTGATTTCATTTAATGAAAAAAATCTCAACAGTCAGAGGTGGGGAACGTTTTATATCGAAAAGCCGCATTCAAGAAAATTCTTCTTCATTTTCGATGGATTCGGTGGTAACTTTGTGGAAATTCATTTTTAATACAAAATTAAAATTGATTACTTGGTTATTTTACTGGCTGTGTTCTAAATGTGGCGCAGCCAGTGGAATAAAGAAGTAATCAATTTTAATTTCATATTAAATTCTTTTTTGTTGGAAACGTTTTTTTTAACTGGTATCAAGCCAAAACACTCCCCTATTAATATTTTTTTATATTTTAGGGTGTCGGATATGAATGACATGCATCTTTTACATGCAATTGGTTTTGAAACTGACCATTTTTTCTTGTTTGATATTTGACGGTTATATAAAAGTACATGTATTATTTCTACAGCAAAAGTTTGTGCCACACTGGACGAGACAGCTGATAATATAACGCCAAACTTTTTCAAGCAAAAACAAGAGTAAGTGTATGTATGTTTATATGTATATGCATAAGAGAGAGGCCAAACCTTTTCCTCTCAACTAATTCAATAAAACACTCTCGGTACAGTCACATTGCCTTTTGATCAACAGTTGCCATTCTAAATTACGTTTATCTGACCATTAAGACACATAGGGTGATTGGTAAATTACGTAACAAACCAGTATCTCTCAACCTGTGTTGTCAAACCACAACAAATGGCCAATTAAATACAATCACACACACAGTATATTATATAAGATTTGAGACGTTTACGGCTATTTTTTTATAAAGTTTTTACTGTCAGAAGACACCATATTTATTATGACTACCGGTTATCACCCTACCATTAGCAAATAGTGCAGGTTTCGTTGTCATCTCATCATCTTGGTTTTGAGGTTTGACCACGAACCCGCACCCAGTTTTGGGTGCATCAGTTCGTTTCATCATGTATGAATTCATATTGGTAGGTTGATATATAATAATTATCGTCATCGATTGTTTCGAACTTCTTACAAAAGGCCCTTTCGGGTCCGCCTGCTGAAAGTCTGACTGACTGAAAACAGCATGTTGGTTTGTCGTGTGTGCGGTGGTGGAGATCTCTTGAGGAAAGTTTCGTTGTCAATATTCGTAATCAATTAATAAACTTTAGAACGTTGCTCCTAGAAAGAAGAAGTATTTAAATGAGTTCCCCGATCGATTAATTCCATTAAATCGAACGAAGTCTGTCATCCGTATTGATTTTTTGATGGTTTCTATATTTTTGTGTAACTTATTACACCAGACGCGGGAAAAAACCTTCGTTTTCAATCGCGGGCTTTGGTTCTATTTGAATTCGCGGTCAAGGGTTCTATTATCTGAATCGAACCTTTGTTGTTTTGGTTTTTATTCAAAAGTCAAAAGCGTGGATGATTGTGACACCTTCTCTATTTAATGATTATAACGGGACGTTGTAAAAAGCGATCAGCAAATTATAGTTCATTTTCTAACCGCATCCTTTAATCCTTACCCTCTCTGGAAATACTTACAAGCCGCTCTCGATACCTTCTGTTGAAATCATTGCAATTTCTTTCAACATACTTTATTAGGGGTCCAAATTTTCCACATTGTGAGTACACAAATTTGAGTGCCATTTTTGCCTATAAATACACAAATAAACTTTCTTTAACATATCCTAATCACAAATGTTTGTTTTTGAGGTTCGAACTGTTAATATTTTTTCGTGGAAAGGCATTATGTTTTAAAAAATATGTTTTCATGTCATTCAGCTGTGGGGCATTAAAAATCAACGTAAAAAACGTTGTGCTGTATATTCTGTGTGCGGAGCTTTCTATGTGCGCAAAATTCTGTGTGCAGAATATTCTTTATGCGGAGTTTTTTTGTGCGCATTCATCGTGTCCGGAATATTCATGCGCGGAAGAATCTTGTGCAGGAAAATCCGTTTACCATAAATACTAAGTTATATAAAATACTAAATAAATAGATATTGTTTTTACCTTTTCACACAACATTTAACAATATCTGAGCTTCACTGGTCGCCCCAGTTAGTTAAGACAATAATAAAAGATTTATATTTTGACACCATTATTAGAGTTATTATTTTGATAAACAACGCCTTTCCCTTATATCTTAGAATAAAAAAAATAGTTTATATTATATTATATGAACGTATTTATCATCGCGTATTAGCTCAAATGCTGGACTTTGATCTTTTAAGATGCAGAATTAGCTTATTATGTAATACTTATAATAGTTTCGTGAACTGAAACTCTTTTAACAATATGCAGGTAGATGGATATAGACGTTTAATTTTAATATGTTAATACCCCTCCCCCTTTCCTGCAGTGATCTTTGCACAAACAAATTTTCAACAACATGTTCTTCCAATACCTACATAGTTACAGAAATACTTCATTTACGTTAAAATTCAAAGAGGAAAAAGGTAATAAAATATCCCACTGTATCTTTTATTTAATTTATAAAAATGTGGAAACAGATATTACGACGTCACTGATCTGTTCGTGTAACGTTTTTTTAGACTTTTAAATAAACAATGTTTTCAGGAGAACATTTTGTGTCCTAGAAAAATTTGTTCAATTTATATTACGCAAAATCGTCTAGAAAAAGTGTTGGACCGTCGACCCCATGCTCCCCCGCTCCACTACACCACTGAATATAGATACAGCGATTTATCTTTCAAATCCAAACCGTGAGATGTATACATCTTAGCATGAGGATTATGGAGTCATTTACAAACATACCACATTAATTTACACTCCGACACCGATCTTTTGTTTTACTGTACCTACGCAATTTTATTGCCGGCCGTCGTTACAACAGCACTGCTACGAACAAGCTTTTTTTTAAACATTCCTGCCGTTATAAATATATATTATGTATATGTTAATGGTATAATTAAGTGCATTCGTATACACCAATGAAACTAATTGAATAATAACTTAAAATTTTAAAAAAGTAATCGAAGTCGACTAATTTTAACTACACAGCTCTCAGTTTTTACACTACTGTTCTCACTAGTGGCGGTTTTAACCAAGCAATTATACTAAATTTTATTATTTAGACACCTGGCGCTGCTATTCTTTGTTAAATATAAAGAATGATGCAAAATATCAACTAATATTTTTGTCCATCTTGCGTAATTCCATGTTCGCATTCAGGGCTCAAAATGGAAAATTTCACGAACCGGAACGCTCGATATATTTTTTTAAACATATTAATGTTTGAACGAAAATTACGATTTTTTTACGAGACTATACGCTACTCTTCTTCCCGATTTTATCACTGCTACGGTTCTACGTCATTATGTGTATATATGTATATTGTGATTAGAGGGAAGAGAATAAGTAATGGGGCCCCTTTACAGTTTACGGATATTGGAATTGTACCTATTTAATACCGAAATAAAGTGAAATGTCTTCAAAATTCTAGCAAAATGGATTTTATCAATTATCCAAATATTTGTGAAATTTTTACTTGATCAAGATAAATACGAAAAAAAAATATTTTTTGAACTATTTCATTGTCAAAATAAATTTCAAAAATGAGGTGCAAAAATTATTTAGCCTGAATAAAATCAATTGCTTTAAGCCATGTAGACATCTATGAATAAATAGCTGCAGCTGTATCTGAGTATTTTCTGAAACAATTCGTTATTATGATATATCGTATATATTACTTCATTTGAATTTTAACAATAAAAAAATAATTACTAGAATTTTATTGAATTCTCTCCTCGGAAAATGGAAATCAAAATATATTTAATTTTATCTTATGTTTTATTGTTTGATAAAGAATGTTCATGGCAAATATTGCGAGCCTGGCGACGAACTTTTGAAACAGTATTTTTAAATTGTTGTGTATATGTTGCACTCGATGCGAATTCGTGCAACTGACACCTCGATTGTCAAGGACTGACTGAGCGACGCAAATGTGATATTATTCGAAATGTCATAATTTAAGTTGTTAAGTGATACCAATTTTTGATATAAACTCTAAATCACATGGTGCTTGTTAACGGTTTGTTATATTTTTAGTTTTACAGTAAAGCTTTTGCTATTAATAAACTTAACTTTAGTGTGATATTTCGTATTAAAAGTTATAAGTTTTAACCATGGGCGTTTCCGTGTAATCATCGCAAATTTTTTGATGTTTGTTTCAAATTAATACTACTGTGTTAAATTGAGTGAAACGAGGTCACGAGTGCCATGCCTCTTTTCGAACTGAAAGCAGTCAACTAAATTCTGACATAATCAGATTGTCCTTTTCTTATCTGTCGATAAGAATTTCATCTTCTATTGGGCAGAAAGGTAGGTACGAAACTATTATTATTATAGCAGTTCGGCTTATGAAAACAGGTGACAGTCGATTCAGAAAACAGGAAAATCTTATTCGTTCGAAATGTCAGACAGAGATATTTTGATGATAGCTATAAAGAAACTGTTGAGTGAAAATGGTGAGGCATATTTTGGACTACTGTCATCAATAAAAATAATACGATTAAAAACGCGCTAAGACTTTCTGCAGAATGAAAATTGTGCAATATGTTTAATAATACTTTGTAGTAAGTTGGAATTTCGACTTTCATTTTTACGGTACGTTCATTGGAGTAACTATGTATAATGTTTTGCAACACTATTTATCATACACAAATAGCTAGTTAGAATATTTTTAATTCGTATAATCTAGATATTTATTTTGCTTATTGTTTCCCTTGAGCATTCCTTGTTTTCCAATCATTTATAACTATTTTCGAGAAAATAACATTGGTAAGGAAAACCACATAATTTACCAACAGGTGAATATACATATCGCAATTAAAAATTGAATTCGTTTTTTCCTTATTCAATAAGATATGACTTGCTATGACTAAAGAATCTATCATATTTCAAGGAGTTTTTCGGCTTGGGTTATTTCGATTGGGATTTATTTAACATGTTGTAATTTCCTTTCATGACCAAGATAACAAACTACCTAAACATGAAAATAAAAAAAAAAAGATTCACATTTCATTTCTAACCA
This sequence comes from Himalopsyche phryganea, assembly GCA_022494535.1. Classification (NCBI taxonomy): domain Eukaryota; kingdom Metazoa; phylum Arthropoda; class Insecta; order Trichoptera; family Rhyacophilidae; genus Himalopsyche; species Himalopsyche phryganea. The sequence goes on along the minus strand of JAGVSL010000127.1, from coordinate 1,558,394 downwards.
TAGAGCGCAACATAACAGACATATAAATAATTTCTGTGATTGTTTATCTTTATATAAGTAAAGACTAGACTAGGTGGACCAATTTAACTGCATACTTTAAAATTTATACTGTTTACTAGTGAGTGAAAAACGCTTTGAAATTTTAGTATTTATCCTAGTTTCGTTTAACACTTGGTTTTGTGAGCTTAATGGCTACTTTTCTTTCAGCAAGTGCTGAAATGACATCTAACGGAGCATACTCGAATCCGGATGTTCGATCCACTGGAGAAAATGCTCACGCAATTTATGAGAGCGAACCTGTATCTCCCGGTGATGAGTCATACGATGAAAGTTTGGCTGTGCCTCCTTCGCTATCCGTCATTAATACGGAACCGACAAAAACATTTGCTGCATATACAAGAGATGAATTCGATGGCCGAGGTATGTAAACTTTTATTTATTAAACATTTCATTAGTAAAAGCCTTACCATATAATATATTCGTTTAATAAATATTTATTTTATTCAGAATACAGAATATATACTCAATGTTTCATTAAAGGGATGTAATTTTATCATGGTTATCCAATTTGTAAATATTACACTGGCAAACTATACTGTCAAAATAAATAAATAACGTGTTGATTCACTATAATTTCCTTCCCTGGATCTCTCCGTATTTTAGTGTAGAGGGCCTGTGAAGGTATTTCCTTATAATTTTAGCAATAAAACACAATTTGTTTGTACATCCTTATAAGTGAAACAAACTGAACATGCGGTTGAAGAAACTATATTTTTTATCCAAACATCCAGATTTATCTATAACTACGGTTTCCCAAAGTCATACAGCACAATTAGATCATTTTATTTAAAATAAGCCTTGGTGACGAACTAACATATTCCACAATGATTTTTAAAACACTAAATTGTATGATGGTGACAAGAAATATTTGGTATTTTTTTTAATATCTGCAAACGGATCCAACACATTTTCACCTCCATGCAATTAGTAAGTGCTGTTCACTTTTGAATATTTTGAGGAAACTATTGTGAAAAATCCTGTAAGACTTAAATTTTTCAAATGAGGCGCCCAAAGTTACCCAAAGGCACTTTTTAACATTTTTTAGTTGTGGATGACATTAAATTCTTTGCACCTATAGCTACCAGTCTCAAAAAAAAATTGAATCAAAAGCGTCTAGAACCTTCATTAAATCGACTTTTAAAATTGCCTGAGTATCAAAATCAGCCAAAGTTTTTGAACTTTTTAAAAATTTGTTCGAAAACAAAAATTAAATGGCCTGACTGAAATGGAAGGACTGACAAGCCAATCACAGGCCTTGAATTTAAAAAATATAAAATGGCCGTAATAAGACATTCACAAAACTTGTAAATTCTCATCTGTCGGTTGTATTTTATAGATTTTTTTGGTTAAAAAATATTCAAAGATCAAACGCGAAAATGGAAGATTATGAAATTTGTCACACTATAAAAGGTAAAAGAGACGAATATTTATAAAAATGTGCAAAACAAACGACAAAGAAGTAAGTGAATTACAACCATAAAAAAATCACTGCATTACAATATAGTCTAGGTTATTTAATATGTAAATAAAATGGGTGCATACTTTTATTATGTGTCTCAGTTAAGATAAAAGTACGAATATTATATATATTTCATTTTTTTGGCTCTAGACATTTTGTTTATCTGAAAATGACAATTGAAATCTCATCTGTACTTGCAGTAGCATTTGTGTACTTTGTATTGGGGTTCATAACCATGATACTAAACAGAAAAAGACATTTATAACTAATATTGTCAGTGCATTTGTCAGGTCCATTGTCGAGTGGTCAATGTCGTAGTCTTCTTTGCGGTATTCACGTTTAGAATAACAGTACGACCAGTTTCATTAGTTGATTTTTTAATCAATTTATGGATCTCTGTGATGTCTAAAATTCCCTCCCACTCATCACCGTATGTCAATAGCAAACATGAAAAAATGAAAAATTAACATTACAATCATAACCCTTGTACATATAAAGTTCCCCAGACACTATTTCAAAAATCTAAATAAACCTTTAAAAGTATATATATAAAATTTAAAATTGAAAAAAAATATTTGACATTACCGTTAATGGCATAAACCAATTATTTGAAATTGGAAAATGAAATGAGATATTTTTTACCATATCCGCTCCCAACGTGGAGCATATGGCCTCTTAATGGAGGTATTTCAACGGAAGTTTTTCTATGCTTGTTAGTTGCTCAACCTCTTTTTTTTCGAAGAGAGTAGGGATAGAAGAATAGGACAGGACTAGTCGTTAGTTAATCGCTCTCGCTAGGCCCGGTTTTGAAGATCGGATGGGTGGAAGGGAGGAGTTTTTAAAAATCACAAACATGTACGACTACAAACGGGTAAATCCATAAGTCGATTGAAAGATCAATTTATGAAAACTGTCCGCACCGGAAATTGAACCTGGGACATCCTTAACCGTAGCCAACGACACTACCAACTGCGCCACGGACGCCGACGAAATGGCATAAGCCAAATGAGAATTTTTATATATCACTCGAGGAGACACAATATCACAAAATCGCCTTGAAAAAATCTGAATTTAATATCGACTCTGCCAGGATTATTACCCAGACGCACCTGATCACCAAAGCTCTTACCACTAAACCAAACAGACCGACATACCCCACCCTACGTCAACAATAAATCTCAAAAAACCCTAATAAAACTTAATAATGATTGTGTAGTCCACCCCATGTTATAGTATGAAATAAAAAATGGAAATCATTAAAAACCGTTTTCTGTTTTAATAAATTTATTTTCTCGTACAAAAATAAAATTAATGGTTTTTTTGTAAAATTATAATGTCTATTTTTGGGTGGTTATTTGTTTGAGTTACATATTTTTCAATAAAACATGATAATCTTACTCAATATGCATTGGCTAAATATTTATTGTCAAAAGTATAGCAATAGAATTTCCTTCCTCCTGAAAAAACTGCAAGGGTACCTTTGGCTAACTTTGATACTGGGCGCCTCAAATGCACATATCTCAATAGTTTTCAAATGTGGAATAGGTTAGTTCACCAACAAGACAATGAGAGAAATTAAAGCATAGATATTAAAATACAGCGTTCAAATCATAAACAATTTTCATCACTAACACAATATCATACATACTAATTAATCATGTCATGAAATGATGTTTGAAAGTTTTGATTTTCTCACGCACATAGAATATGCAGAGGCTGCTTTTCTGTAATATTTCTTTATTTTATAGATTAATTCTATATTATAAAATATTGTGATAACTTTAAAGAAATAATATTCAAAACACTTAACAGTCTGATTAATAAAATGTGAGGTTAAATTTGATATCCTCTTATTTTATTCATTATATCGTTGTTTCCATTCCAAAATTGTATATGTGCCAAATCAAATTTTTGCATGCTTTTTTATGAATATTTAAATTACTCTAAAAATATAGTATGTTATTTTTTTTTTAATTAATTAGATAGCCTAATTATGCCAATTATTCAATTGAAACAGTTAATTTCATTGTAAGTAAATCAAATACTAAACCTTAGTTACTACAATTTTTTAGTCGTCAATTAAATATGTATCACAATTATATAGTACTTACTTCCCTTGACATAGATACTGTTGAATCCTAGGTGAATGATTTTCATGTTAATAAGTACATATTAATAATGTAATGAGATCTGTGCTATTATAATTAATGACAATGCTATTTATTAATGTCAATTTAAACATTAAAATGGAGTCCTACCACATACACAACATGCTTATAATGTTGTACCACTGCTGGTGTTAGCAATTGACGTATTCGACTCCCATAATTTTTACTTAAACCCTATAACCAGTACTCAAAATGATTGTATAATAACTTCATAATATTAAATAATAGAAAATTGACACGATTAAAATATATATTTTCTCGATTAAAGAATTTTTTTTTGTATATTTCCTTCAAGACATATGCATGGCATAGTTCTCTCCTGTATTGATTGCAAATTTAAATAGTTAAAATAAATTGTACTTATTGATTGAATTGGCATTTACTTGGTAGAACTCCATTATAATAGGATAAAATAACAAAGTATTTAGTTCTACAACTATCTAGCTATCAACTACCTGATAAAAAATTTGTATAACTAAATACTTTTGTATCTTCTATATAAGCGTCCATTCGTGTGCTCGAATGCCTGAAGATGCCGAAAGGCGAAACCCGGGTCGTTAGTGACAAAATACATGGAAGTGTACAAAATCTCAATAATCCAAATTTAAAATTAAATACTTTGTTATTTTATCCTATTAAATTGTATTTAATTCATCAAAAAGTTTTGATATCAATAACTATTTCTGCCATATGCCAACATCTCAACTGTGGATGATCAAATTAAGAAAAAGTCGTTGGTAATAAAACCTGTTGTAAAGTTAAATATATAATTTAAATTAAAGACATCGACTGAAGGTGCTTGGTGGAATTTCAATATCGAATTTGAATTATTGAGATTTTGTACATTTCCATGTATTTTGTCACTAACGACCCGGGTTTCGCCTTTCGGCATCTTCAGGTATTCGAGCACACGAGTGAACTCAAACTAACTCAAACAGACAGTTTATAACGATTATATACAAAATAAAATAGGACAAATCTTATCGCTGTGTCTAAGAAAATAACATCTTACAATGTAGTGATTGCCAACACTTCTAACAATTCTAATTAAATTCTACCAAATAAAAACTGAATCATTTCAAACTTGTTTTATATTTATAACAAAAACCCCATCCATACTATGTAAATGCCTAAACAAAGAATTTTTTTTAATTTCCTATTCTATTAATATGTCTTGTATTTCATTTTATCAAAATAACATCCGTCTAATCTTTTCCATAATACTTGGAAACTGAGGTAATTTACGTAAATGTTGATGCAAAATTAATTTACATTTTTTATTATGAAAATATTTAGTTAGTAAGTATTTACTAACTATCTTAACCCTTCTCAAAAGACCTTAGACGCTTACAGAGCCAATTTATCTATGTATCATATGAAAATCAATGACAATACCGGTCCGGTATTGATATATTCGTCCGTATTGTAATCCGTAATCACTCAACTTTATTATTGTCTTTCATGTGATACATAATAGTTTGCGCACATAGATTGCTGAGGCTTAACGCACAGTCTCCACGCCATGGGGCTTCACATTTGATTTTACACATTTTGATGACAGCCCAAAGAGAACTATTATTATCTAATAGAAGTGTCTGTAGTTAACTGTGTAACCTGACATATAAAATATCAAATTAACATTATAATCTGTTTAATAACCCAAATAAAATCTAGGCATTAAATAACAAAGAATACTCAATTTGCTATGTTTGTAAATAAAGTAATTGCAAATAGTTTGCTTTTTTTCAGCGCTTCATTGTTCATTTTTTGTTAGAAAAATGACTGTAGTTGTCTTCTTCGTTAATTTCATTTACTAACCCGCAGTTACAATATATTGTATTTTACTCCTTAGTTAATAATATTAGATTATTTGGGGTGTCTAATTTCAGAGCATGATAAAAAAATACCATTCACCAACGTACATAACACACCATTAAAATTCAAATCTGTACATAGAAAAGTGTTTATACCCGGCTTGGAAATACAAGTTAAGATCATCGATACGGAAAGAAGCATGACGGCGAACCTCTTGAATCCCAATCTGTGAGTAACAATTTTATTTATACATTCAACTGTCAATAAGTTTATTAATTCATTTAACTGTGTATAATTTTATTTAAACACTCAACTGTCAATAATTTATCGCCAGCCACTTCTCACTGTCCTAATATTGTGTATTTTGTGTCACATACATTTAGATGCATGAACAAATTGTTCAATTTAATTTAATTGATGTACTGACATACTTGCACACGTAGTTGTATTAAACAACATAAATTATTAAGATTTATTAGAGTTGTGTTGTAAGAATAAAGAAAAGCCCAGTCCTTTGAAAATGTGTGTTTTAATTACTTTGGCATAGCACCGCTGTCCTTATCTGATGGATTCGCACTCGTGTATATTATTTCCTGATTTGCTTTGTTTGCAAAAAACTATAGAAACACATATTTTCATCAGGAAATATTAATTTATTTTATTAATGGTTATAAAAATTATCATCATAAAAAATGGCCACCAATCGTCTATCAAAAAATTAAAGCTCTTTTCACAATATTCGTCACTATTTCACTGAAAACTTCAGGTTAATTGCTTTATTTTGCTGGTGTTGTTTATGGATTAATTAATAACCTTGTAGAATCAGAGATGGTAATATTTTTTACCTTATCATAATGAAGTTTTAGCGAGTTAATGGCAATTCAATCAATAGTGGTGTCAGTTCATTGTGTAAATTGTCTAGTTTATTTATTAATATTGCTAATAAACGCCGGGTCTGAAGCCATGCGGTCAACGCTCGTTTGCAGTGTCCAATGGTTTGAATCCCTCTACAGACACTTTCATAATATTTTTTAAAAATCGATTTTGTGTTCGAAAGCTTTGATGTTAGATGTCTAAAAATACCTCCCACCCATCCGTTCCTAAAAACGGGGTGTAACAAGAACAGTTAGCTATCTAATAGACCTGTCCTAGCAACTGAATAAAAAACAGTACCCGTAGAACTTTTCGTGTTCATATAATCTACATTGGGAGCAGACACGGCTAGTAAAAAAATTGATTGCAATTTCCTAAGACACTTCCAACCAAACCTATTATTAGTAAAATAATCGCATCTATAAAACTATATTATAATTATTATGTCATAATATATTATGGGTACAATTGTAAAGTTTTTTTTATCTATTTTTTAGGTACACGATATTGTTGACGCACGGTGACTTCAAATGGACAGTCACAAAACGATACAAACATATTCTTAGCCTGCACCAGCAGCTCACAGTTTTCCGTGCCGGTCTAAATATCCCCTTTCCATCCAAAAGCCACCGAGCCAATCGGAATAGCTTCAGGGTGAATGTCGAGGAGGTGGAGAGAGCTGCGTTAGCCGGAAAGCCTCTGCCGAGTACTAGAAGATCTTCCAATCGAGTCAAAAAGAGAGTTGGGGCACTGCCAAGGTAATTGTTTTATTTCTTCATTAAATGGTTAGCTCGTTAAAGATCGATATCTAGCTATCAAGTAAAGAAAATACCAACAATAATTGAGCCCATGTGCGGAACCAATAGCATTAGTCTTTATTTGTTTTTTTTTTGTCAACACATTCATCCAGTAAAAGATTTTTTGATCGATAAACCGTGTTCTTAATAAAATTACTCAAACCATCTTCATTCATCAAAGATAAATATTTTCGATAAAGGATATCTCCACAACAAAAAACCACTATTATCTCTGATCAATGTTTTTAGGACAACGCTGTTTTTCCGCATATGGGCTCAATTTATGTTACTAAAGGTTATCTAATGTTCTATCTCAGTCTCCGAAGCATAGTATAAAAATGCCTGTTTTTGGATTAAATGCTCTTCTCGCCTTCAGAACTCCTGCAATTGCCTAACTAATGAATTGCAAAGCAAAACAGTCTTTCCACCACATTTCCATACATGTCTGCAGGATACAGGACACAGTAGCATACTCATACAAAATTGCTTAAAAATGTTGTTTACATTTTACAAATGCATTTATTAAATTATTTCGCATTATTTTTGATGGATTTGTTGTGGAAATTCATTTTTAATAACTTTTTTAATAATTGATAACTTTGTTATTACACTGCTTCTGATACTAATTGTGACATATATGTAGTAACGTAGAAATAGGGTAACACAACCGGTGGTAATTTTTTATTATTTTGTGTTAACTTATGCTTAAAATGCTCAAACAAAGATAAAGACTTATTTATATAAAACACAAGATAAAAATATTTTACGAAAGACTATTGTCAATTTAATGACTCTTCTTCATTGGTTACATAATATCTCTTTAATCATAAATTTATTCAACAAATTATTTTGAAATGCATGAGTTAACTATACAAGATAACCTAGCTGTAACCAGCAGTATAAGATGAATTTTACATATTTATATAATATGCACAATCAAATAACATATTCATAGTTGTTTATTAAAATATTAACTTTTTACAAAGTAGTGTCGGTCGCCATAGCCAAGTAGTAATGCTCTATGACTTTAATTTTGTCCTAGAGCTCAAATCACTGAATGGAAACTATCACAACTTTTATTGAAAATTGAAATATTTAACGTACTGATTGTGTTTTTGAGTTGTTTTAGTAAAAGAAACATACATGGTATTACAAATCAGTCGTTAGAGTAAACCATTACAAGAGGCTGACACACCCTGGTTTTGTTTGTTAAGTTTTAGTTTTATTAGGGTCCATAACTGACAGCGCACAGCTTTAATGGCAATGATTCTTGGTAGTCAAACCGAGTTATTGTTATTATAAGCAACCGGTTGCCTTAGGGCTATAGCTAAAAATTAGAAAGCGTCCATCGGACGGGTCTATTATTGAGAACAAGGGGAGGAACCTACAGTATTTAAAGCTTAATTTTTATTTTGGCAGGCAGTTGGCTCTCGAAAGCCTAAGGCTAAAGAGCTGACCGGCATCACGAGTAATTATAAATTGTTTGTTTTGAAATTGTACTTAATTTAAATTTAAAATCGTTTATTGTGTCAATTGCATTATAACTTAAAGCTAAATTCATGTGTTAAGTAAATGTAAATGTTGACTCAATTTTATGTGTTACTGATATTTTGTTTAATAAACCACTGCATCTTCGTTAATTAAATAAGAGAGGAACTGGATTTGAAATGGTGTTTGCTTGAGATCCCAGACCTCCCGGATGTTGATAACCAAACATTCGCCTCTCATCGATTCGGTCTTCTCAAGGCTTATGTAATTACTCATAATCAATAAAATTTCAATGCATTTATGTTCAAACGAATTCAAATTCGTAAAACAATTTATAAAATTACTCATACAGGATTCAAGTGTAGGAAACAATTACATACATACCAAATAACAAAATGAAGGAAAATTCTAAAATACCTTCTCATATTTGCACTTCCCTTTAGTATTGTTGACTTTTTTAATTTATTACCAAAAACATCACACAGACCTTCAAAGCATTGTTTTTTTCTAAATTAGCATTTATTGTGAGAATATCAGATAAGCATTATAATGACAGTACACTTGCCTGTAATATAAAGATTTAATTGAATGAAGCTAAAATTGCTAGATTGAAATGAAAAATATAAATATGGGAACACATTGTTTAGTATATTATTAATGCCAACGTTTCATTGTGATACTAAGTGCTGATAGTATTAAGCTTTGATATCAGGTGATTCATGTTATATCTTCAACATAATTTTTTTATCTAGATACACGTCAGCGTCCATGGCGCAGTTGGTTTCGTCGCTGGCTACGGTTACGGATGTCTCGGGTTCGATTCCCGGTGCGGATGGTTTTCATAGATTGATCTTTCAATCGATATATGGATTTCTGTTCGTAGTCTGAGTCCTCCCTCCCACCAATCCTATCCTTACGGGGCGTAACGAGAGCGATTAGCTAACCACTAGTCCTGTCATAGCCCTATCCTTCTATCCCTACTCTCTTCGAAAAGAAAAAGAGAGGTTGAGCAACTGAGTGACAAGCAGTTCTCGAAGAAAAAATTCTGTCAAGATACCTCCATTAGGAGACCATATGCTCCACATTGAAAGCGGACATGGAAAAAAAAAAAAAAACTTGTCAGATGGTAAAATGTTCTACTTGAAAAATTGATTCACAATGCTAGAGAAATATTGTAGAACATTTAGATACATATTTGGATTATTGAGATTTTGTACACTTCCATGTATTTTGTCACTAACGACCCGGGTTTCGCCTTTCGCATTGTGGGTTTCGACGGGAACAATGCTATTATAATTGTAAAATCACTGGTAATTCCATAAGAAGTTGGAAAGCGGCAATTCGCTACTCTGTTAATGTGATGTTTACAAAATAAGGATTAAGGCGATTCTCGAAATTTTAACTCAGGTATCAGTGTGGCTCTCAGACGTATAATATCTTACCTCGTAAATAATATTTGTCGTATTTGTATCTTCTATACAAACGTTAGACACTGTTTACTGTCTGTCAGTTCGAGTCCATTTGTGTGCTCGAATGCCTGAAGATGCCGAAAGGCGAAACCCGGGTCGTTAGTGACAAAATACATGGAAGTGTACAAAATCTCAATAATCCAAATTTGATATTGAAATTCCATCAAGCACCCTCAGTCGATGTCTTAAATTTAGATACATACTTAAGATAGATATAATATTTTAAAATAACAATTTTTTTATCTCCGCTTAGTACTTAAATATCAAGCGTGTGCAGTGAATTTTTCTCTGTCTCACTCTAATCACGTATAAAGTTAAGGGTGCAAGCGAGATATAAAGGCATGCTGGTGTTTGCTCTTTTAGCCTACTTGCTTTTACACGAGTGAGGTTGTGTGATGGAGATAGAGCTACATCCACCGCATGCCGATGCTAAATATATATTTGCTGGGCCTGTAAACGAGTGGTCAATATCTTCCTCTTCGGTTGTAAAATCCACTGGTTTTGAACCCCAGTATGGACTGTATTGATTTTTCAATTCGTTCATGGAGTTTCGCCTAAAATCCATGGATGGCTGTGATGTTTACAAACCATTCCGATTCTCAAAATTGGGCGTAACGAGAGTGATTAACTAAATACTAGTTTTGTCGACATAGACAGCAATGCTAACATCAAATAAACCTGAACTATATTTTAATTTTTAGATTCCCCAAAAAGCCAGAGGTGCTCGTACTGTATGATGATTTGCCGAAACGAATAAAACAGCTAGAAGAATATCTGTACAATTTATGCAACATAACTATTTATAGAAACCATCATGAATTGGTATGTATACCATCAGCACATTTATATATAATAAAAAAGTCTTAAACTAAATTGGACAAGGTAACCTTACTACTATTTAAATGATTGAAAATTCTTTTGTACCAATTGATAACTATTCTGATCCAAACAAAAATGTCTAATGGATTGTTTTCTCCATACTTTGCATCACGAATTAGTTATATAGAGTATTATATGAATTTTTAATGACTCTTGATTCTTACGTGTTTTTAACCCTCTTAATCCTACAGGGCCGATCTATCGGCCCCACCTGATATGATTTTAATTAGGCCAAGATTCAAAGGGTTAATAAAGTTAAAATAGCTAAGTATAAATTCCACAAGAATTATAAGATTGTTAAAATGGTGAGCTATTTCGACATCACGCCATCATAGTTCTAACGATGGCGTGAGATTGAAATATAATTCTTGTACTAAATACAACCCGGATTTTGCCTTTTGGCATCTTGAAGCGTTCAAATGCACGGATGAAGTTGAACTGTCATTAATTAATGGCTTACAATTAAATGCACTTTTGTTTAGATGATATTCACTTTCGTAAAGATAGTTTTCACTCATAACAAATACATTCCACAAAAAACAAATTATTTCACTAAAAATAAAGTGATGCCACATAATAAAATATATTTAAACATTGAAGAAATATTTTGCACTTACGAAAAAATATTATCACACTTTGAAATCGATAGTTTCACAACGCTGTAATGAAATGTCACTTATTCTTTACTACTTGCAACATAGGATTTTCCACCATAGACTAGTTTATTGTCGCAACTCTATATTAGGCCACCTGTATTGTCTTTGTTCCACGCATTAGAATTTATTCACTAGTATATTATAGGAGTGGTATTTATGAAGAAGCGGGGTTCTAAGTGGACATGCAATATGTTAATATAATTTATTTCAATGTCCATAACATACAAAATTAAAATAATCCGTTTCAAAGTCAAGATATCAAAATTAGTTTGTGGTACTTTGTTAAAAGAATCCCTTTCGACGTGAAAACTATTAAAACCAAAATTTGAGTGTACTAAGTTAATACTAACTTACACAAAGTGCAAACTATCGAAACAAAAGTTCAAGTGTACCAAGTGAATACTACCTAACACAAATTGCAATTATTTATAACCCTTAATTAATTTAGTTCATGCGTACACTTGAATGCCTGACGATGCTGAAGGGCAAAACTCTGGTCTTTAGTGACAAAACTTATGGAAGTGTACACAATTTAAAATTCCATCAAGCACCCTCAGTCATTATCTTAAATATATACTTTGATACATTTATTTTATTACAATATAGTTTGTTCTACCAATTTAATCAATTAAATGATTGTTTTCATCAACCATATCAAAATTAGATAAATAGATGCTGTTCTTAGCACCACTTTGCAAATTGTTGTAATATTTGTGGTAAATTTTGTTTTCACAGGTGAAATTTTTGGAAGTATCTAGCTTATCGTTTATATCAGAACTGGGACCGAAAGGAAAAGAAGGAATGGTTTTGAAAAGGGCCGGATCAACTCTGCCAGGTCAATCGGGATGCGACTGCTGTGGCTTGCTGCACTATGGAATATGTAATAGGTAATATTCAATCAAACCTTTTATTCCTTTTCAGTTCGTATTAATATAAACCATTAGCTCGTTGTCAATTTCGAGTTCATCCATGTGCTTGAAAATGAGGATTGCCACTGACCAAGCATGTGGATGTGTGTAAAAAATAACTCATTTACAGATTTTCATATAAGAATTTTCCATACAATTAATAGATTAATTTGTCTGTGATGTTTTCATAATTCCCCATCCAGTAACCATATGTATCTCAAAATAGGGCCTTGAAGTAGCGATTTGCTAGTACTTTTCTCACCCTATCTTTACCCTCTCATAGTTCTCATTAAATGCGTTCTTTTGAATTGCATCATTATGAATAAATACGCTCTGCATTGGGAGCAAACAATTGAACTTTTTTATGATTCTGGAAAAATATATGACTGATTTCTCGGCTGTAAGTTGTGGTTCTTCCATATACTCGAAGGCTTGAAGGTTCTGAAAAGCTAAACCCGAGTTGTGAGTAACCAATTATGGAAGTATGCAAAGTTTTAATGGTTTGATTGTGGAATTAGAGTCATCTGTGACTACAGAAAAATGGTGAAAATTTATCAACAAATCCAATATGTGCTAATAAAAAAAATAATGTTATATCAATAATTGCACTTTCTAAAACTTCTATCGATCTTAACTTGTCTTGGCTCATGGCTATAAACATGATGCTATACCACCATGATTCAGGAATATAAACGATACATCTTGTATTCAAATTTTTTTTTGTCTATTAGACCCTACCTGTTATGTGCCTGGTGGTAATAAGTGCGAATTGGTATCTAAATGTGCTCTACTGGCAATTTTATCATACTTTCCGTTATGGCTTTGTTTGTTGATGCGTGAATTTTTTATCTTTTACTCGTTACTTTTTATCTGTCAAACGGAATTGCTTTATCAAATACAAAATGTATATTTATTTATAAAATTGCAAAAGTCCAGTCCAGTGTTGGCAGCATTAGTATGCTGCCAAATATATTTTTTCGAAAAATTGCTCAATGCTATATAAGCCACCACCCACTAAAGATATATTATATATTGTACTGGGCATATCTCTTTAAGCACTTTCAAATAATTCCCAGGAGTGTCTCAGGGGAAAATATCCAAGAATGTCTTCTGATTTAATAGAAATATGGTTTGGCGACTGAACTATTTTTTAACCAATATTTCTGAATTTAAATTTTGAATTATTGAGATTTTGTACACTTCCATGTATTTTGTCACTAACAACCCGGGTTTCACCTGTTGGCATCTTCAGGCATTCGATCGCACGAATGGACTCGAACTGACGTGCTCTCGAATGCCTGAAGATGCCGAAAGGCGAAACCCGGTTCGTTAGTGACAAAATACATGGACGTGTATAAAATCTCAATAACCTGGCCCCTTAACCTCTTTCTTCAATTCCTATCCTCTAAGAAAATGCTAATCGAGTGATTGAGCTATCAATCCTTGTTATAAATCTTGAAAATTGATTTAATTTTACTGAACATAGTTTTAATGATGATATTTGAAATAATTGCAATGTATGACAGATCATAGAGATTATTTTTATTGAAATGCAAACATACACATGTGTTTTATTAGATGAATCACCAAGTTATTCTTTTATCACAGTATCTTATATTAATCATTACCTTTTAAGTCCCTCCTCATTAATTCTTGGAAATACAACATTATTTCATAAATTATAAAAAATAATGTTGTATATCAGAGCAGCTCTAGGTATTTATTTATTTTTGTTATATTATGTTTTGTAGATGTCTTTCGCGTCAGCTAGAACTTTAAACATACTTATTGAATGTGTCCTCGAATCCAAAAGCTTGACCGTTTTTAATTCTTACATTCCTTTCACTGTATTTGCGTCTTGAAAGTCAGGCTGAAATTTATTGGCAAACAAATTCCACTAAACTCTGTGTTCCATCTGTTTATCCTTTTCTCTCGGAAATTGAAGGTAATAATAATTAATTACATTCTTTTGACTTTTATCCCTATTCGCCAACTTCCATTGTTCAGGCTTTCCTTAATGCAGTTAATCCAACTCTTCCTTGATATGCTGTCATGACTTCACATTCTTTCGTATGATATTTTCCCTACATCCCTTGCCAAAAATGGTCAATTATGTCTGCCATTTCATTTTATTTGTATAGATTTAATTTTGGAATTTAGGCCCAAAGATTTATTTGTCTTATAAGATGAACAAAACTTTTGCACAATTGTACCTTTAAATTGATCAAACTTTAGTATTGTTACCTTTAATATACCTTAAGTATTGTCTGTGTATTTAATCAATGAATCGGAAATATTTCATAATGATTCGTCGCTTGAAAGATGGATCAAATAGCTGAACTAGGATTGTTTCTTAAATTGAAAATGTATTAATTTTTCTTTGTCGATCAAATATATTTCGTAAAAACTTACCACCTCTATTTATCTACTGAGTGATTTCATATTTATTTTTTTGTATCAAACTCTATCGATTGATTCTCAGACGGCCTTGACCGTTTTTCTAGTTCCGCTTACTGCTGTTATTTTTTTCATGTTTTGTCTGTTATTAAACATGATTAAAAATAAAATTCAGCTGTGGCTAATGACTGACTGGTTTCTTTTCAATAATTTCATGGTTCATGTAACTCGACTTATATGTTGAATATGTCTAAAAACAGGGAAGCCAATTTTTATTTCATGCTCTGGTTACTTGATCATAGTAACAGCCTGTATGTATTGATAAATATCTTTACATTTCACAAAATGTTGGAAAAAGGATTGTTTTCATTCTTTGTCATATGATAGCATCGCAGCATGTCGATTTTTGTTTCTAGCTGATGTAAACAATCCTGTGTGTGTCATTTTGCAATTATTATGAATATACTTGTTATATTTTTTCTTATTATTTAGTAATGTTTTACACGACTAATATAAAAAAGGTAGTATAAAAATGATAGTATGCGTCCGTCCCTATAATGTTACAAGTAAGTAAATAATGGGACAAAAGAAACTTTTCTAACTTAGACATTAATTGATTGTCAATTTTTAATGAAATAAATATGATTAATTGGTTATGTTTCAGGTGTAACTACTTTTGCAGTTCCATTTCATGCGGTAAATGGCGAGAGCGTTGGTTTTTCTTGAAGGACACCTGCTTCGGTTACATCAGGCCAAGAGACGGATTGATTAAATCCGTAATGTTGTTTGATCAAGGGTAACTAACATCTCTTTGTAATATTATGTTTTTACTGTCATTAACCATTTCAAATATTTTTGCAACTCACGAACCAATCACATTTAACCTTTCTGGTAGTATGAACAAACTTGTACGTTGCCGCGATTTTTCCGCAAAGGAGTATGGACGTACATGTACGTCAGTATGGTAATATATGTTTGTGTGAGTGCGATTTAAGGTTGAAAAAGTATTCCAATGTCATCTGTGGACTTCTGGGTATATTATTTCATCATTCGAAAATAGGTTTGAACTTATCATAATTGATTAGTTACCCCTGGAAAGATTAAATATGTAGCAAAGACTTATTTACTGCATTTTCATTTATTTTAATAGTTACTATGCAGTCAAATGATTTCTTCTATGTCCATATCTATTTCGTATGTAGAGCCAAATGCCTCATGCAGCACATCAAAGATTCGCTGTCACCTGTCGATCGCTTTGCTTACAAGAATCCTTAGTTCTACCGAATACATTCTGATATCATAATATCTGATGCTTCTCTGATACCGTGGAATCCCATCGATCGAAGTAAGAAACGAGTCTAGATAAGGCTCTCTGTAGGCATTAGATGATCTGCCTTTGACTGATCAAGGTTGTACTGGAGTCATCACAGGTGTGCATATCACATTGGTCGAAATACACTAACATCAATTGAATTCATTGTTCAACTAAACTGAACGCCTTTAATAAAAGAGCCGGCTAGAACATTCCAACTCAATAAGCGAACTACTGCAGAACTATTTCAAATCCAATTCGCGAAGAGAGGTTATTGCAATCAAATTCTCACTCAAGCTGCAAAATACGTGAACTGCTGCAAATTGTTTGATTGGTAATATAGGGAATACAAATTAAACTGATTTTTGGTTTTCTTTTTATTAAAGATTTGAAGTTTCAAGTGGAATGTACTCGACCGGTATGGGCAACGGATTACAGATATTAAATATGAGCAGACAAATGGTTATCAGACTTTGGACAAAAAGAAAAAGCAAGGAGTGGAGAACCCATCTGAATGAAATAGCAAATTCTACAAGTAAGAATAAAATATTACGTTATTTTTTTTTAGTTTTTTCACCTCTTCTCATACGTATAAGTATATCTCCTCTGTGTGGAGCTTACAGAGTATTTTAAAAATTTGTTGATTTTGATTAGGCGAACTGAGTCAAAAGTACCGACTCCTACTCAGCCCCTCTACAAAATTCAATGATTTATGATATATATATTAATAAAGAAATCAATCTTTGCAAATATTCCAGTCGTTATTCAAATGAAGTACTGCTAGCACTAAAATAGTACTAATGATAACTATGTGCAATAGCAGCTGAATCAAATCATAATTTTCACTCAAGGGTCTTTCCAGGTCGTGATTTTACTGCCCCGAACCCGCATCACTCATATGCACCGATAAGAACTGCCACCAAAGCGTGTTCCTTTGTCGATGGTGCCGGTTACTTGAGTGCGGTCGCTGACTGCTTAGAAGGAGCGAAAGAAGAAATCTTCATAACCGATTGGTGGTTGAGTCCTGAAATCCATTTGAAGCGTCCCGCCATGAGTGATTACTGGCGACTGGATCAAGTCTTAAAAAGAAAAGCGGTAATTATTTTATGAAAAATATAATTACTTTGATCAATTTTAGGCCGTCGTGTTCTCGAACACCTAGTGCATAGTTGTGATTCATTTTAAAATAAATTTAATGTCATAATACAGCATAAAATAAGTTAGTTAAAGATGCAGAGGTTAACCGAAAGTTTCCAGATATAATTTAAGAAGGAGTATTTCGCAAAATCATAAAATATAGTTGATATCTATTTTGTCCTCATGCCATCGTCGGAACTATCATAGTAATACATAATGTATAATGATGGCATCACACCAAAATAGCTATCAACTATATATCGATGGCCTAGTTACATAGTGATACAAATAGAAATTGGTAGTTTAGAGATATTTCGATATGTATGTATACTATATGTATTGTAGAAATTATTTAATTTTGCTGATTTCCGTATGTAAATATCTGCCTTTTGAGAGAAAACCTGTACGTTTTACAAATTATACTTTTGTGGAACTGTAGAAGAGCGGTGTCCGAATATAATAGCTAACTTAATTCGAAACATCAAAATTTTTCACTTATGGTCCCATGAACTGGGCCATCGATATCGTCTTATTTTTGTGGAAATAAATACTTTGCTATCTTTACATTAATGCCAATTCAATCAATTCAACATTTTCAATGAGAATAAACAAACTGTCAGATTTCTTTGCTTGTTATGTTGGTATTTATACAAGGGTTTGTCATTTTTACTTGTAGGGATAATCATTAATGAATATTTTTAGCAACTTTGAAATTTTTGTGGTTAAGTATACATTAATTTAATATTATTCTTTTACTCAAACAGGCCCAAGGTGTGAAAGTGTTCGTCCTGTTGTACAAAGAAATCGAAATGGCTCTCGGAATAAACAGTTACTACAGCAAATCGCAGCTCAGTTTCGCCAATATCAAGGTCAGTGTCAATCAAATTATTTAACTGCTGTCAGTGACTTCTGGTGCAACTAACTTAAGCAATGCCTAAAGGTGGCAAATTCCTTAGTCAATGAGATATTTTTAGAATTTTCTACATGAAGAACACTGCCTGGCACTATTTCAAATCGATTCAAATAAATATGACAAGAAAATGTCGTAAATGATACTTGCCACCTAAATATATTCCTTGGCGTACTTGGCGACAAGCATCTTGAAGCTTGAATATTCATATTTGCTTTAATAAAATGGCACTGACATCATTCTGGATGCATCCCAAGAGAGAGAGGTAGACCAGTGACTGTTGTAATTCTGTACAATAATGTTTTTTATTATTAAAACTATGTTTCTTTAACAGGTCATTCGCCATCCAGATCACGCTAAAGCTGGTGTATTTTTGTGGGCTCATCACGAAAAAATTGTCTGCATTGATCAAAGCGTTGCTTTTGTCGGTGGAATTGATCTCTGTTACGGCAGATGGGATGATCATAAACACAGGTCAATATTCACTATCCATTTAATACACAGTGACAAAATTTTTATTCATTATAGTTTAAACCTTTTGGGCGTTTAAAATGTTGAATTAAGTTAATTTTGACATTAATCCTACAGCTATAATTTGGGGCTCTCTGCTTACGGTTAATTGTTTTCCACTGAAAATATTTTAATAAATAGAAAGAAAAATATTTGGCATCATTGGGTATTGGTTGGGTTCATAAAAATATCAAAATATAAGATTGAAGTCGGACTATCGAGCTCTGATGTTTTTTTATACGTAGCTTTCATATCTAAAAAGTTATCTAGTCACTGCACCGATTGCACCATTGAATGTTTATGTATTCATTAATTTTCCTTTATTAAAAATATATATAAATGCAATGAATGTTTCAGATTGACAGATCTGGGTAAACCATCTTCAGATCTCACCGCCCGCCCTAAAACTAAAAAAAAGACATCTAGCAGCCCAGGTGGCAATGATGACTTTGTTCAAGTCGGCAGTAGAATGGCGTTTGAAGAAGATGAAAGCGCAGTCGGTCGACTTGCTGAAAACTCCAATGAAACAATCCTCGGAGTGATGAGAGCCAGCAGCCAAGATAGGTATGCTTTATCTGATTATTCATGATCTGCCAAATTTTACTTAATAAATTCTAACTATTCTCAATATTTCTTTTATAGAACCTCACTTCCTGAAATGGAAAATATTCCACTGGCAGCATTGACATTAGAACCGGAACCCGTCAATCCCTTACCAATACTCGGACCCGGCGATCACCTTTTAATGCCAAGCATTCGTAAGCCACTACCGTCAGACACTGTATTCTTACAAGACCATTACAATCCAGAATTTAATCACAAAAAAAACGTTATCGACACGATAACTGGAAAGGGAAAAGATTTCCTGCATATGCTCGGCGGAGACTCCCCTACCGACGGCAACAATACAGCCACAGATGAAAGAGAAAAGAGAAAGGCGGAGAGATACGCCGCAACCAATAGGAATCTCTTCTTCCCTGAAAACAATCTTGATTCAAATGTTACTCTCGGGAACAGAATGCGCCTGTCTGATATTGATGAAGATGAGAGTTCGTTGAGTGGACACGATAGATCGGTCCAGATGGCCTTGAGGGATATGGGAGAAGATGCTAAACTGTGGATGGGAAAAGACTATGCTAATTTTATTGTGAAAGACTTTGTGAATCTGGATTCTCCATTTGTAGGTGTGTACACATAGTTTTGATAATTTTGGAATAGTTTTATTGCCAGTACTCCGCAATGCTGACTTTATATTCTATTTAATACAATTTCAATGGCTCCTGATTTTGAGAGAAGTGACAATTTACAATTCCTGTCGGCGTCTGTTGCGCAGTTGGTAGCGTCTCTGACTACGGTTACAATTCCCGGTGCGGACTATTTTCATAAATTGATCCTTCAATCGATTTATGGATTTCTGAGTGTTTATTAGGTGTCTGAATGTCTGTGATCTTTAAAACTCCCTCTCAACCATCCGATCCTCAAAGGGCGTGGCGAGAGCAATTAGCTAACAACTAGTTCTGTCCTAGCCCTATCCTTCTATCCTTACTGTCTTCGAAAAAAGAGTGGTTGAGCAACTGAGTAACAAGCAGTTCTCATAGAAAAATTCTCTCGAGATACCTCCGTTAGGAGGCTATATGTTCCCGTTGGGAGCGAACATTGAAAAAAAATATGCTGAATTCATAAAGTCGTTCTGACCATAATATATCTTGATTCGAAAGGGATCATTTATAATATAATGTCTTTCTCAGATCTTGTTGACAGATCAACCACTCCTCGTATGCCGTGGCACGATATCTCAGTTATGATTGAAGGTGCCGCTGCCAGAGATGCAGCTAGACATTTTATTCAGCGATGGAATGCTCACAAATTGGAAAAAGCAACGTAAGTTTTAATATCCAACAATATTTTTATGAGAACACCCCTGCGAAATGTTTTCGGTTGAGGGCTGCAGTAAGAATTCAAAATGGGCTTATACTTTTACCCAATATACTTTACTATCATGAAAAAGTGGTGACGAAACTGGGGTGCACTGTTCGAGCCTACAAGTACCAATTGAGAAGGCAATGTAAGGGATTTGAATTAAATATATTGATAATTTGTTTCGGCTGGTCAGTCACGCTCTAAAACAATTCATAATATACAGAGTCCTGTTTTATTCTGAACCTGACAAACTAATCGGCCCTGTCGTTTTGAAGCGTTTCTCTATTCGATCATTAATTATATTTATCTTTTTCAGAAATAATCCGTCATATCCATACCTGCTTCCTAAAACATATACAAACATCGACGTGCCAGATCTGTTGCCCCACATTGAGAAATATTCAGTCACTTGTCAAGTAAGAACACCGCTTATTATCATTTATCATGTACTTTCTTCAACTTCACAAAAATGAATCCCTTCACCAAAATTCTGTAGCAAATTTAAATAACAAAATTTTTTTTCTAGCTTCTACGCAGTTTGACCTGCTGGTCGGGAGGATTCGTAGATCCAGATACATGCGAACAAAGTATCCACGAAGCTTATGTGGAGACCATAACGAGAGCCCAGCACTATATTTACATTGAAAACCAATTCTTCATCACCTTGTCGAATAACAGTATGACTGTGAAAAATCAGGTAAATCTAGTTAAAATTTTCAACTGTGGCTGCGCTGAAATAAGAATAGTTGTATTTATTTCATTTTACGATTTTATCATATAAAATGGGCTTTTACATTTAAGGCATTAAGTCAGTTATTTAATTTTTTTATTTATTTTATTAAATTCTATACATATGTCTTCTTTTACCATATCTGTTCTGATACAGCTACAATTTTATGGACTTTGTGTTCAAAGGCATGAATGTCTATGATATTTTCATTCTCTGTCACTCATCTGATATTGTGCATAGCGAGAGCAATTGATTAACCACTAGTCTTATCCTATACCTACTCTTTCCAAAAAAGTTAGATTGAACGACAGATCACCAACTACTTTTCGTAGGAAAAATTTCTGTTGAGCTGTCCCATAAGCAGTCAATATGCTCCACATTAGAAGCAAATTAGGTACCTACAGGATTCTCGGTAACCTGCAAATCGCTTTGCTTCCTCCCATGTCATATCAATATCATTAAGCTCTGCCTAGCATACCATGGATAGTACCTGACTGTCACTATACAAGAGAGTAAAAGTACGGCTGAGACATTCGTAGCATGTGTGCAAGCCAGTTCCAATCTCTCATCAATGTAACCGCTAATCTCCAAATTCCTCACAAGTCTGTCCACTTCACTCGAAATATCCGACATAAGCATATATTGGCATTTTCAGATAGGCGAAGCATTGTATGCCAGAATCCTTCGAGCGCACAAGGCAGGGCAAGTGTTCAGAGTATTCGTGGTGATGCCTCTGCTACCCGCTTTTGAAGCGGAAATTGGTGCGTCCAGTGGAACATCACTTCATGCCATCACACATTGGAATTATCAAAGCATATCGCGGTAACTACGTACTTTGCATTATTTTATCAGTATTGTTTGGAATTGTCAGAAGATTTTGCGCTGTTTTTTTTTTATATCTATATTACCGTTACTAATTGCCCTTATAAGTGATTTTGTTATTGTGAAAGCTATTATCAAATCAAATGAATTTTATTGGCCATTATATTTTCTGTAGTTTTATTATTTGAAGTACGTAGTGAGCTTTCATCATCATTCTTTAGTCAAATGAGATCATTCATTATTAGCTTTACAACTTGTAGAGATTTTCACTTCTCCGTGATAGATGTGCAAGTTCAGTAAATATAATGCTTTTTTCAGAATATAAGAATTTGAATGAATTGTTAATTCATTTATTTTATTGGTGTTACAGAGGAAATGAAGCTCTACTCAACCGGCTCAAAGCTGCCGGCATACCAGATCCTTCTTTGTATATTACATTCCACGGTCTGCGCACTCATTCATTATTAGAAGGTGAACCCGTCACCGAATTGATCTATGTCCACTCAAAGTTGATGATTGCTGATGACAGAGTTGTCATCTGTGGTAGCGCCAATATCAATGACAGGTCAATGTTGGGCAAAAGAGATTCCGAAGTTGCAGTATTGATTCAGGTATCATTTTCAACATATTACTAAATATAGCCACGATGCATAATTGAGAATTTAATTCTGCCATAATGCATCAAGCTAAAATTCACATCCAGTTGATTTTCTTGTAAGAGACTTTTAGAGACTTTGGTAGGTTTTAAATTTTATCAAGTAAAGCAATTTTTCTTATGTGATATGCAATGAAATACAACTCGGCATTTAATTGAAGTGCTATTACGTATTAGATGATATTGTATTAAATCGTTTTTACATATTTTTTTCTTGAGATATGTGTAATGCGTTCTTGAACATACTGTCCCAAGTTAGTGGAATTTCATATCTATTCAATGTAAATTACTATTAGTTCTGTGGCTTAATTTCCATTCTTTGGGATTTGTGACATTTTTACTAACTTATCATGTTATTGTCAAACCAAATATGGATTTACTATGTGTCCTTCTAATGCCTAATGACTTTTCAGGATGAGGCTTTTGAAGACGGAAGCATGAATGGAGTAGTGTTTCCATCAGGCTGTTATGCTGGCGCTCTGCGCAAACGCTTATTCAAAGAACACCTCGGCTTGATTGACAGAAAAGATCTACAGCGCCAAGTTAACCTGAAAGATCCGATCGATGACACATTCTACCGAGACATATGGATGGCGACATCCAGAAGAAACACGGAAACTTACGAAAAAGTCTTCCACTGTCTGCCGACTGATGCCGTCGCTTCCTTTGCAGATTTGAAGAAGTATCAAGAAGAGAACAGAGATTCTATGTGGGTGAATGACGCTGCGCAGGCGAATTACCTCATCGGTACCATCAAAGGACACCTGGTCGATTTCCCATTAGAATTCTTAGTCAATGAAGTGTTGACTCCGCCTAATAGGTCTATGGAGGGTATGATGCCGACTTCACTGTGGACATAAAAATCCTAAACTTCCACCGTTTACTTTATTTTTATTCAATATAGGTGTTATGTGGTTGTGAAAGAATTTATAACACAGGTCACAGTATATGGTGCTAACCTAAATTTATACTCGAATTTATTGCCTTACTCATAATATTATTTAATCATTAAATAACTAGTTATCATTCAAAAATAATATACACAAAACAATGTTTCCATTCCAATTCACCAAAAGTTCAATCATATACATTGATCAAATTTTTAAGGTTAGTTTCAAAAAAATATGTCGACAAAATGTCGAGTACAAAAATATGTCGAGACAACGTATTCTGATTGAAATCCAACAAGGATCATGTAAGTGATGCTTTATGTTGGAAAAGTACTTGCCCCGTCTTTTTTGTCACAACATTTTTACATTTGATTGTGTCACATAAGATTGACACCGTTTAAAAAAATATTCCCAAAAAAATTATTTCTATATGTTTTATATCTCTGACCACTTCATAACACTATGATCTGCAATCTATGGACATTTGTCTAAGAGATGACTAGAAAATATCAAGGAACATAATACATTTTTAATCAAATCGTTTCACTCTAGAAGTGGTTGGATAATTTTTTTCTCAGTTTAATTTCATTTATATGTTTTTGAATTTATTTTTCTATTTTATGCTATGAACAAATCCAATTATATACAGAATCTCAAATACTCATTTTGCTCAAATCATTGGAACAAAGAGTTAATGTATGAACAATTTAATAGTTATCAGAATATTTATGTTTGTCTTTGGCAAAAGCAGATGATACGTCTCTTTTCTCGTTTCATATTGGACAAAACAAATCAACTGAATTGACAAGACTCTATGTCCGTCCCACCCACCCCATACCTGATCTTTAAAATGCAACGAGAGAGCGATAAACCAGCTACTGGTAGATTCCTAACAGCACCATTTTATCCTTTCTGTCTTTGTAAAGAGAATTTGAGTAACTGAATTAAAAGCTTCTCGCATTTAACAAGTTTTATAGAGCAGCTCTATAGCAAAATAGACCTATCTGCTTTTGCCTGACAAGTACAGATATACTATAAGAATACACTTCTTGAAATTATTATTTAAGATTAAATTAGTATGTAAGTGTTAGTTTTATCTGTTGTGACTTTTATAAATTATTTAAAAATGGAAGCAATATTTTATTTCAATATTATATTTGTTATGTTGTTTATGTTGGAAAATCTACATTATCAAATTTTATACTGATAATATGTTTTGTTTTTTTTTCAAAACCAAATGTTATTCATCAATGAATTGGTGTTACTTGGGAATCAACTGTCAATTAATCAAATCGTCAAGTATTTTTAGCCTTTTTATTATAATTAACCATGAACAGATTGATAACTTGAGAACTATATTGTTATTTCTCTAAATTGAAAGTTATTTCAAAATAATAAAGACACTGTACTTAATAATATGCCATGCATTAAATAGGTAAATACACAGCACAACTCTTGATAGAAGGTTTTTTATACAATGAGATATTATATTTGATATTGAATTTATTTTACTGAATATAATAATATAAGGTAGGTAATTTGTTCTTAATTTTTTTATAATACTGTAAGACTTTTGGCCACTATATTATAAGAAAAATCCGATTCTATTCATAACGTGCCTTAATACATTTAATTGTACATTATGCCTGTATTTCGTGGCTTCAAAGAAAAGAAATTGTCTGTTTTCCATGTCAGGGTAAAAATTTTACTCATTTATTTATTGTGTATGTCAACTCGGTATTTAAATCAATTTCCGGGAGACTAGACCCATTCCAGATATATTTGCACTTCTCCGTAATCACAAAAATATGCAATATTTCTTTTTATTTTATAATTGTATATTTTTCTTTTTTTTAAATAAAACACTGTTTTGTACTACTTCTACATTTTTATAATGATCAGGACCAGATTTACTCATTCGGAACATTATCAAGTGACTATATTTACAGTAGAATCCCAATTAAATGATATGGAGAGTGAAACGAAAATCACAAATAATCGATTACCCGGATCAACAACCATTTTGACGATTATCCTAGAACTATTCCTCAAAACTGTATAAGGCAATCAAAAATTGCAAGATTGTTAAAAATAAACATGTATACTGGTATTTCCTAATTTCCCGCTTAAGTGGCTCTTTATATTATATCTTTACCATTAAATGTAACATTTATGGTATCTGATAAATAAGCTATTTTACCACTTAATTATATCATTCTATAGAATATATTGGAAGTGCGTTTTATTTCTTGGTGAATAGAATTATTTAACACTGGCTGGTTGTCAGAATACTCGTATACAGTAATGTATAACAATTTCAGAGTCACGTTTATTGGAATTCATTGACTAAAACTACAATAAAATTAAACGCAGAATACTGGTATTCTTGTATCATTGTTAATTTTAATGTTCTGCCATAAATGATTCTTCAAATGAAAAAAAATAATTGCCATACTACTGTAGTAAACGCATTTTTTAAAAAAAAAATTATAAATTAATGTTCCTAAATTAAGAAAAGTCGCCTTCTAGAAATGAAAATGGTCAGTACACAATTTCACTTTTCAATATTCAACAAACTGTGATAACATCTGACACAAATGTATATAAAATTTAACACAATACCTCTTACCTTTACAAAAAATTATCCTTGTTTAATGAGTCATACATTTTTGTGTGCATGTATACATGTTTTCTAAATAAATAAATTGTGAAGAGTCTATGAGATGGATAACAAAGAGATTACATACATTTTTTATTAATCATAGATGTCACTGTAGGCTATTTGTTTGCTTACTAAGTATCCATAGGTGGAAAGTGATTTGTGCGGCTCCACAATGGCATTGGGGACATTTATAGTGTTCTGATGTGTTATTTGTGTACATTATACGTAATAAATAAAATATATTTTTTTGGAACTGACGTAACATACTGCACACAAATGATAGTATTAATTTACACTGGCGTTTTTGATCTAATCTACTGTGTGAGACGATAGATAGATTGGTTTACTGCTATTATTATAACTCTTTTCAATCGTTGACCATGCATATGAAGTCATAATATGGTTATCTAGCATATCTCACCCATAAGTGAATGCAAATATTTGTTTTACCTGTTGTAAATTATTTCTACGTATTCAATGTTTCCTTGAACTGATTTCTTTACTTGATTTGTGAAGTCGAAATTTTGCTATACAATATTGTAAACCATCCCAGCTTTCTACATGTTCAAATTCTATATTTCAATAGATACTTTTTCTACATTTTATGAGCTTACTTACCTGTTTTTTATGCACTTTGAATATCCTACTAAAACTCTTACTATTGCTTACAATATATATTTTACATACACAATAAAATTTACATACATTCTTCACACCATTATTTGTACACATTCATTGAATTATTTTTATAAATCCATTATTTATTTGTTTGAATATTTAATCTTAATATTAGTTTTGTTGTTTGATTTTCATTTACATAATATGTATGTATTTTGTTAGGGTTTATTGCTTAAAATTATCAATAATTTAATCAATGTTTTGTCTGTTTTATTTTAAGAACTATTTAATTCCAATTATCACTATTCCAATCAATGAATTCATTTTTAATATTGCAGTATTATTTTCTGTATGTCAAAATACTACCTCAAAATTGAACACTTTTTGATTATATTAAAATGAAAATAAAATATGTAGGGTGCTTGTTCCTAAAGTCAGCCTTCGCCAGTAGTCGGCCTTTTGAGCTTAAAACTTAAATAATAGTGGATATATTTAAAAAAACCGATTTTTTTTTTAATTCGTGTAGGTAGTCTTGCCACTTGCCAATGTATATCTGCACTATATTGACCTATATGATGCAATACGCAATTAAAAAAAGCACATTTTTACTTCGCAAGTTTCGACAAAATTCATGTTGTATGGGGATCACTAACAAAATATACTTTATATTGTCATGCTTTGCATCATTATGTTTTTATTCTTCTGTCTACTATCAGTAGATTATTTCGCGATATTCATGAAGTTTCATAGTGATGGCCGAACACTGGGAAACGAAAGGCCGACCATTGGATTTTGGGGGCTGCCAACTGGGACAATTGGCATTTTTTTTGTAAACTTCTATTATTTTATGCTTGGTACAAAATATGTATTTATTATTCATTGACTCAAAATCCCTTTTGAAAGTAAACCTGTCACTCAACTGGCTTAGCACTGGCGAAATGACCCTATTTCTGGTATTTAATTTTTTAAAGATTTTTAATTGGATGAATACCAAAAATTACATGAATTACTATTTTATAATCAATTTTGTAAACACTATAAATCGTGTACTAATATTATGTAATCATTTTATTTGCAATCAAGTTACTTGCATTGAATTCTTTTTATTGAAAAAATATTTTGAATGATTTTATATAATATGGTGGTAGTGTTTTTTTTATATCATTCTGCTAGATATGATCAAATATGTTCATCAAATTATCACTTTTTTGATAATCTGAATTCAAGATACATTTAGTTGTCACAAAATAATGATCATAATTGAACCATTTATGTACTGTTGATAATAATTTTCTTAATGAGCTGTCATGACATGTTTTATGAACAAAGTTATCTTGAAAATTTATTCTGGGTTTTATTTCTAAGGAAATTCCTCGTCGAGAATTCTCCATGGGGATTGGAAGCTCACCATAGTGACTGATAGAAAGCACGAAAATTATTTAGTTGCACAAATTAACAGTTAATATTTTGCAACTTCTTTATGTGTGAAAAAAACAAGATATTATAAAAGAAGTGTTCTTATATTTTGATTAAATTTTTACCTATTTTCCTGTATGGCAGTTGATCACTACACACTAACATTTTTGGGGAGCTCTAAAATATTCCACACATCATTTAGCTGTTATGTAATATAGTATAATTTGAATAGCTATAGGCTTCTCGAAAAAAGATTCAGTTTCGTATATTGGTAATTATTAAATGAATATTTCTATAGATTGTGATGTGATGAAGAGACGCGAAATTATAGATGGACAACGCTTATGATAATACCAGTATAATACAAGAGAAATCTAGCAAGTAACCCACCCTTGTGCCACTCTTGCAGTACATCAGCGCTCAACATTTCCGAACATACTCTGATGTGTCCCAGAGCTCAAAGGGATTGCTTCCTTGCAAATTAGTATTTTTATTATAATGACTGACTCACTGTTTTTTTTACCTAGTCACAAACAATGAACAAAAATGATTTGTAGAAATAATTTAAAAATTGAACAACAGTGATAAAGGTGAATAAGTCTTTATGAAGAAAAGAGTGAAGACCGCTATGTCTGGGAGACAGTTTTGTATGAATTTGGACATTCTAGAATGGCAACATAACAGAAGTAAGTGCCCACAAAATGAAATATTTTTTTAGTAACCTGAATTTTATTGATTTGCAATTTATATGATATTGAAATAATCTTACTTCAAGCCTGATGATCATAAAAAATTAAAAATTAAAATTTTCCGGTACAGATTTTTTGGCTTTGCATTTGAATTTTTGTTGGAGTACATTCAACAGTATTCAGAGGGGCTCAAAATTGCAGCTATGACCTACCTATGACACTGAATCGAGATGAGCCTACACGAAAAAGTGTCATGATTTTTTGTTTCATAATTTTCAATCTATTTTTATAGCTCATAAAAGTGAAAGATGAAAAAAGAAAATAAATCTTCAGGAAGCTTAGTGTGCACTTACTACAAAGTACACGTGTTGAATGTTATGTCGAGTGACGATAATTACGTAAGCAAGGGCCAATGAGCACCGAGAATGCACATTGAAGAGGCGGAGCTGTTACGTCATACACCCTTCACCCCGCAGATGTCGCCTGTCGTCTGACGTCACAAAATGCAGCGCTCACATCTTCCGCGGCCCAAATTCAAAATACAAACTTCAAAACATTCGTAAGATCCAAGATGGCGGACGGGCTGCGCGCGGACGGGGCTGGTCCAGTGGAAAAAGACAAATCTTTAGTGAATAATGACTGTGACCTTGTGTGTGACTTAAAAACTAATTGTGAGAATGTTTCCCAAGATGCCAAAGTGAAAATGTCATTTTATACTGACGTAAATAGTGTTGACGAGAGTGTAAACTGTGCGCCGCTTAGCGTGGCTGACCCGAAAAATGCCTCGGATGACAGTATCAAACGTGTGGAATATGCCCCCGGCCAGGAAGACGACTGCAGAAAAAAGAGGTGCACTGACAGATATGACAGCTCCGAATCCTCAGACAGGTTAGTTTATTCAGAATATATTAAAAACATCGCTACAGCGCGGGAGGTTGTCGACCTCTCGCTCGAACTATGCCTACAAATCGTTCTATGTTTATATTATCAACGTCACATTGCATGCGCTATAAATAAACCTTGTTTTTGTTTTGTTTCTTTATATAAATACTATTGTCATTATATTTAACTTCACGATTTTTTGATACTATACACATATTTCGGTGTTGTGCAAAACGTCAAAATTTAAAATTTTAGTTTACAATTCCCGTTTTGTCAAATATTTAGATTCTATAGTCTCGTAATTTCGAGTCAGTAATGAAAGAAAGAGCGTTCGCCTTCACAGGCCCGTAGTTCAACTAAATTGAAATTATTTCCCGTTACGATTGTTGGCAATGATTCGGTCAATGTTCGTAATTTCGCGGTGCCAGGGTCATTGTCAAATGAGCGGGATTGTTTTGTGGCGGCATAGCTGAGCGTTGAACAGCGAGTAACGAGTGCGTACCGACTGCCAGATTTGGCCAACTTCGATTACATAATTCGGCACAGATCGAAAGCGAGATTTCGTATTTCGATGGCATGAATGATGATGAAAGGCCACGAATGTCAAGTGCGTACACCCAACTCTTTTTATTCAGTAATAATAATAAACTGGACATCAAAGTTAATCATTCCCGCTTAGATTTAAACCGCCAAAACCGACTCGACATTAGTATTGGGTGCAAATCTGATCTTTTGTATTAAATGTTTTATTATTGATTGTCAAAATGATAGTTATATTATTATATAGCAGTAAAACGTGTTTACGTATTTTCTATCGAAAACGTAAAACCGTTTACAACCGAAAGTTGACTTCATACGGTTTGTGATATGTACACTGGTAGACCGTAATTCAGAATGACTAATTAGTAAAAATTTGGATTATTGAGAGTTTGTACACTTCCATGTATTTTGTCAATAACGACCCGAGTTTCGTCTGTCGGCATCTTCAGGCATTCGAGCACACGAATGCCTAAAGATGCCGAAAGGCGAAACCCGGGTCGGTAGTGACAAAATACATGGAAGTGTACAAAATCTCAATAATCCAAATTAGATTTTGAAATTCCATCAAGCACCCTCAGTCGATGTCTTAAATTATAGACTAATTACTAATTTACAGTTTTTAACACAATTTTTAACACAACCCGAGCCGAGCGATCAACGTTGTGCTTACGGTTGCGGTATCCACGGGTTCAAATCTCAGTACAGACAATTAATTTTTCTATCGATTTATGGATTTGTGATCCAAGGCGTGAATGTATGTGATATCTCATCCGATCCTAAAACGAGCGTGATTAGCTAATCATTTTAAGCCCCATCCTTATATCCTTACTTAAAGATCTGTGCGACTTAATAACAAGAAGTTCTCGTAGAGAATCTTCTATTGAGATATGCTCCCCTAGGGGTATATATGCTTCATATCAAAAGTAAACATATTTAAAATAAAATACAATTTATATTACTCGTTTTTCAATGTGATTTCATTAAATATATACGAGGTCAACTCGACGATAATTTGTATCACAAGACCAAATCGAGAAACGACATCACATATACCTATGTCCAAGATCTCATAATTTAATTGAAGAATTCTAAACATGATAATGACCTTGCTGGGACATGAACCCAGACCCACCTGATCTCTAAAACCTAATTCTCTCCCTGGGCAAAGCTCTCAACATTAGGCGACAGATGCCAACGAATATTTGTTATTGGATTCAATAGAATAGTGTACTACGGCAGTACCACTCAGACTTTTTTGGTGTGCGGACCAGTAAATATTTCCCAGTGTTACATGGGGACCGGCTTCATCATGTCAATAAAACTAAAATAAGTTAGTGATGTATTTTTATTGAATTCAAAGTACTGAAATTCAGAGACATTGATATTACACGAGATATTAACTATATATCGTCGTTGTTCTGCAAGAAGACACTAACTAGAAAATACTAGTTTTGAGTAATTGGATTTTGAAGTTTGAATGCCAAATGCTTGAAATGCTATACGTTTTTCATTTTGTTTGTACAAAACTGTTTTTAAGTAAAGGTATAATTTATAAAAATAAATGTGTTTTGTCATACGGTAGAGTTTGAAATACGAAACATTTTTGTATAACTAACTCAATATGTCATTTTTTTCGATTTAGTGTTTTCTTCCAGAACAACGACGATATTTGCTTTGTTGAGCGTGGACCATTTACTGGTCCACGGACCACAGGATTTTTAATTTGCAATAATCTCCAATAATAAATAATGAATCAAGCTATAAACCACGCGTAATTCAAAGATATTTAAACTGGCCAGCATATTTTTTTGTTTTATATTCATTTAATCAACTATTTTTATTAGTGGTTAAATTTTAGATAAGCCGAAAGTTTTTGCCGCTCGAATACTGATTAGTGATTAAACCAAAACAAAGAAACATTTAATAATCATATTAATTAGTTACATCGCGTTTTTGTTTTATTTTATATAATTTTATACTTTGCGTACCTATTTCTTTGTATGAGCTCTAATGTAAAATGAAGTTAAACTGTTAGAGGTACAAGTTTGTATCAGAGTGTTAAAGGTAAAATTGTTATTATCCGCATTTTTATCGTTGATCTGAAGGTTAACGGATTATTCGGAATGAAATCGGTTTAAATTTCGTCTAACAGAAATTAATAACTTTATTAATAAGTAACGCCTCGCATCTTGCCTGTGCGAAAGAGGCCGAGATGTATAGAATCGGCGCACCTTTACCAGTATTAACGGAAGAGCACGGCCGTTGATACGAATCGATGACAAATTTGGCGCGAAATAAATTTCTGCGAATAGCATAGTGTACCCTATTAAAAAATCCTCATGTCGTTTTTATTCAAAATAGTTATTATTCTTTGGCACCTGACTGAGGGATTGTCTTGTATATGTGCTATTTAAAACGGTCGGAAACTTGGCCGGTTTCATCTAGGGATTGCAATACCGGACGATTATATTAGTACCGGTATTTCGTATTAAATACTGGACTATCAATAATCGGACGAATTAATAAATACCAATCTTTCATGAAAAATACTAGCATAAAAAAATGTATTAACATAACCCTTTTTAACCTACTTCACCAATGCTGGAATCAGATAAACTTGATCGGATCTTTGCGCAAATATGTCTTACTGCAGAAAAGGCACTCTCGTATTTAGCGGTTGCTAACTTTTCTGACCTCACGGACTACTATGCTCACAATCTTGAAACCCGCGGACCACTTATATATTCATATTTTTTTATTATGAAATCGTAATTAGACTTGTAAATTATAACTGTGATATTTGTTGCTGCGCGTTTGAATTGTTAGTCATTGGTTTCAATGAATTCCGCGGACTGCCAGTGGTCCACGGCATAGCTGTTAGCGACCGCTAGTCTAGTGGTAATAGTTTTACCTTAACGATCAAGTGTTCAAGTATGTGACACGATCAATATCAAATTTAGATTTTTTATTTAAATTCAAATATCAAAATACTTGACGCATTGGCAATTATTAGCTGTAATGCCAAATATGTTTATTAATTAATGTATTTCGGTATTAAAAAAACAGTCGAAATACAGGTATCCCGGTTTCGGTAATACCGATAAGTAGTGCAACCCCTGCGTTTCACATGTTATTATTATTTCTACAAGGTAATTTTGCCCTTCGGCGTGGACAGCCTATAATATAAATCGGGTGAGGCCGAACCAGTCTCGTGGCATCCCATCGGGGTGCTAACCGGTTATCACGTCTCTCAAATAAATAACCAAATTTTAGGTTTAGATTTCTTCAGTGGGCGTTTCACTTAAATGTTAATGTGTTATCTGTAGATATCCACTGAGTTATTTCACTCAGGAATTTCATGTTTGTTTGCTAACGCTCCAGGCTTCCGTTCTACAATCCTAGGCTCTGGTCCTTCGCTGGTTATTTGCATACATACATTGGTATTGCAAACCATATAATATAAATACATATCCAGAACTTACGCATACGGTATACGAATGTTTCAACCGACTGTAATTATTTAAAAATCGTTATAAACGTGTTCTTACTGAAGGATTAAAGTTTTATTTATATTTTCATGTCAATTTATAGTCACAAATTAATAGACAACTCCACATTCTTAGTTGTAATGTATCACTTATGGTGCGTCCAGGTCTGAGTATTTTTGCGTGCCCAACCCGCTGTGCGTCTTAATTTGCTCGGGCCAGTAAAGAACTGACGTATGCTAATTAAGACGCACAGCTTGTTGTGTCTTCAAAAATGCTCAGGTCTGGACGCATCTTGACTCGCATCGTTCAAATTGACATCGTAACTGTAAAAACACCATTACCTCCTTAATCATTTAAGGATTCAAGACAATACAAAAATATTATATTACTGGCAATATTATAGTATACCTCATGACAACCTTGAAAATGAAACCTATTATTATATCGAAACGTAGAGTGATTACTATCAAGGGCATCATAGTGTTCTCCCATAATAATATATTTAGTCTTGGTACATATAGGCCGTTTATGTTTAAAAACGTGTAGACATTACTCGTTTAGTATTGCGAGATTACCGATTTTTTCACGAACAGTTCTCGTAGATACGTAACAATTGAAATACTCGACTATGAATCCAGATGTACAGCAATGTTTGTCCAATGAAACGGTAAAAATCCTTTCTTGGTAATTATCGAAGACAGTCTCATCAAATAATACTAGCAGGTATGAACGATGGAAGCCTGGAATGGCTGGTATAGTAGTCATAATTAGCAGCGTAAACGAGAAAAGTCGACGAACCGCTTCACCATGGAACGATTGATGGTAAAAATATCGAAGTATTTACCTCTACATGAATTATAATGCAGAATAGTTCTGACAAAAGCGTGAAGCCGAATTAGTTGTGAACATTCTGTAATTCAATATGTACTTTGAGGGATATGACAATACACTCAACTGCCTCCAGTTACGGGTATAATTATGTGAAAATCTGTCGATTAATTGGAAAACGCGTCCGTCTCCTTCACTTAGTACAGCATGGAACAAAACAATTAAAATAACGTACCTCTAAGTAACCAACGAATAAACTTGTTTTTTTTAAATAGTACATCAGGCATTAGTGTTGCTTAGCAAGTAAAACGCCTTTAGAAATTCTCTGTGAATAGAATTCATCTAATACAACTTAGACACGGCCCTACATGTGGTAGAGTAGGTAATCTATTCCCGGGGGAGTCGGAACGATAGTAATTATTCCAATTCTCTGTGTACACCCCTCAAAACGCCCAGACTGCTCCCCTTGGGAGATGTGCAACCCACCTAAAAGTGTCTGTTCGGGTAGAGATTTGTTGCGGGAAAAAAGCAAACACAAAAAAGATCGTGGCACTATTATTTTCGGCTAATTTTCTCCATTACGGATGTTATAATTTCGTGATAATGTATTTTAATTAAAATTACTTCTGTTTAAATAAAAGATATTCTATGCTTCGGCGCCCTCATAAATTAATAGCTTAACATTATTTTAATGCGGATTTTTCATAGTTAACATTATTTATTCCAACTATGTGATCTTAATATTTTATTTATAATATTTCGTCGTTGTTCTGGAAGAAGACATTAACTGAAAAATACTAGTTTTGACTAATTGGACTTTAAAGTTTTTCAAATGTTTGAAATACTGTACCTTTTTCATTTAGATTGTTGATACAAAACAGTTTTTAAGTAAAAGTACAATTTATAAAATTGAGTGTAAAAATGAACTTTAATATTACAGTTAAAGAACATATCAGATGTATTAAAAGTAATAATTTTTAAGAGTTTGCGAATCATTTAATTGAAAATTATCATACTTTTAATAAAAAGGTATTTAAATGAATAGCTTAGAATTTTTAGAAATCAATAAAACCATTAACAGTAATGAAGGATTAGTAAATAACATTTTAAACAGAACAGGCGGCTCGCCATTATTAAATTTATTCCCTTTAGGTTTTTCACATCCAGGTGCCAGTAATTGATTTGTTTATAGTGTAACAATGTTTATAACTTACCTCCTTCCACACGTCCAGTAGAATGTAAACGCACCCCCACCCTTTTAAGAATAAAATCATCGTTTACCTTAGAAATAAATAATCTTACGATACGGTTAGTCTGAAGATGCTTCTTAAATAGGCGAAACGCGTCACGTTAGTGATAAACCAAGTGGAATAACTAAGTTATCAATTTTTAATTAAATTTTATATTATAAGTGTGTCCTTCCATACGGTAGAGTTCGAAATAAGAACACTTCACCACGGACCCGAATTTATAAAAATAAAGCGTTATTTAATGATTAAAATCAAAGTCATCATCATCAATTTATATGTAAATTAATTTTAACATAACGTTTCTGTTTTAAAATACCATAATTGAAATTTATGATATTTTTAAAACTTATTTTATCATCTCGCAGTTTAGGTGTAACACGACTGGTGAAATATCGAATTTTTCAGTTTTAATTTTACATCATGAAAACTACTTAAATTGTAAATCCATCGAATTTTGTTGATAAATTTTAACACTATTGTATTCATAGATTTAATTCTTATGCATCGTATGACCAATTTTTTCTACGTTTCATTGTAAAAAAAAACATATTTTATTTTTACTACTTCCACATTTTTATAATGATCTGGACCTGTTCTTTTTCGGGGTCTTTTTCTTAAAATAATTCTTAAAATATAATGCTTTTCCAGTAAGAGTTGATAGTAAACACTTTAAAAGTGATTCATAAAAAGTAAAAAATAAATCTACTAATTTAAAAACCGAATAGCAACGCCTAAAACTGTAATAAAAATTGAAATTTTTTCAATGGATTTTACACACAAAATAATAAATCATATTTTCCAATTGATTCTATCTTTTTGAAATATAATATGTTTACATGCCAAACATTAATACTTATTGGTTTGTTAACAGTTGAGAAAGGTTAATCGAATTTGTTATTATGCTTGGTTATATGATGGAGGCATGTCACGGCACGTCAATCAAATGTACACAACTTGTAGTAAAAACTTATTTAACTTTGCTATGTATGTACAAGGAATACTTAGATACTCTGATGCAGAATTTAATTTTCTTTGGTCGATGTATACAAATCTCGACGTATTCCAACCACTCATAGTTACATGCATTTTTGCCATACAGAATATTGTAAATTGTATTCAATACCCATGGGTATTGTTAATTATTCCTTTCATATTTTGTAAAACATACACTCGTCCAGCTGTTTGGATAAATACACTTTGGTAGGTATATCTTGTTTATAAATAATTATTGTTTACTAATATTCCTTAGCAGAATGACATTACAAGATATAATGGAAAATATGTGTTTTTTTCAACTATCGAAAATGTTAATAAGATAAAAATATTAAAGTTTAAGTTCTACGAAATTTAATTTCTGACCACTTGCTTAGCAAGGTAGGGGAGGGGGGGCGTTTTAGGGGGCAGCATTTTTAAAAATGAATAGAACATTTCCGCTGTAAAAATAAAATAAAAATACATAATC
The DNA here is from genome assembly GCA_022494535.1 of Himalopsyche phryganea. Taxonomy (NCBI): domain Eukaryota; kingdom Metazoa; phylum Arthropoda; class Insecta; order Trichoptera; family Rhyacophilidae; genus Himalopsyche; species Himalopsyche phryganea. The sequence continues at coordinate 1,520,704 of JAGVSL010000127.1, read as the reverse complement.
AATGCAAGCTATATTCCATTCACCATGTTTTCTTCCGTATAATTTGTTACTCACTGACAAAATATACTTTTTTAGTGGCGGCATTTTTGAAAATGAGTGGAAAGTTTCGTAGGTAATAAGCAAACAAAAATTGTTATGCTTCGTGATTCGCTGACAAAATATGATATTTCGTTTCTGAAAGATCTAAAGAGAATCATCGAGAAGCGTCGATGTCAAGTGAGAAAGAAGGAACAGCTTCTCCGGTCCTGATCATTATGAAAAATGTTGAAGTCGTACGAAACAAATCGTGTTCTATTTCTAAAATATGCTGCCTTTCCACCTGTAATGAACAATTAACACCTTAAAAGTGATTAAATTGAATGTAAAAGTAGCTTATTACTGTTGGAAATCGATATTTTTATTTCTGCTAAAGTTCAGGGCCAATTTCAAAGAACATACTCACATAACGGTAATTACTAATTATCAATTCGCACCTGTGTTCATAAACAGCGTAGAATCGATTATATAATTACTGAACCATATTAATTTTACTATTTTATTTACCTTAAACGTGGAAGAGTCGTATAAATGACAATACATGTTTGCGTAATAACATAATGTATTACTTTTGCTTACAAACTTGCTCATCTTCTCTTAACAATTGTGTAATTTTAAATGCTGTCTACAAAATGACATTTTAGATTGTTGCTAATCACTTTAGCACCACTAAATTATCGCCCATTCTTGTTTCAATTGGAATGTATATATGATTAAATATTGTTTTTGGGTATTGGAATGATTTTTTTGTTGATTTAATATCTGAGTCACTTACAAAAAAAAACATAATGTTCAAAATGATTTTATATTTTAGTTTTTTATCGCATTATTATGGTAGATTTTAACAAATTGTGTCCAAAAAGAGGACATGTCCTTCAATTTGTCCTCCATTTTAAATTGGTTAAGAACGGCTGTTACGAAATATGAGAAGGGAGAGACTGCAATAAATTTATTTTCATTTTATAGGTATTATAAAACAACTATGTACATGAACAAACCGAGGTACACGTTGTATTTAATCAGGAAGTTTTAATTTGATATATGAATTATTTTTAACATTTACAGTGAATCCAGAAATCCCGAGATTGTCTGAATATCAATTCCGGGATTTCAGGATTGGAAGCCCTAGTCGCCGTAATGGTAGATGTTGGTAAGTAACAAAATTGACGGAAACTATCTAAGTGTCGAATGAGATATCAATTTTTTGTCTGGAAGAACTGAGTACTTATGTGCATTAATTATACCAGTTTGGAAAAACACAGCTATTTATTTTATTAATGCAGTTTTAGGCAAGCAATTGTCTCTATCTATTGATACCTAACTTGGTCACTGTTAGATTGGCATAAATCCATTTATACTTTGATATTATAATGATCTACGTAACAAAAATACCGAGGAGTTTTCTCTCAACTGTCAATATGTTACTTACCAACTTCTGCCAGTAGTATGGTGACGATATACTAAAAGTGATGTATTTAAATGTCGGCGTCCGTGGCGCAGTTGGTAGCGTCGCTGGCTAAGGTTACGGATGTCTCGAGTTCAATTCCCGGTGCGGACGGTTTTCATAGATTGATCTTTAAATCGATTTATGGATTTCTGTTCGTAGTCTGAGTCCTCCCTCCCACCCATCCCATCCTCACGGGGCGTAGCGAGAGCGATTAGCTAACCACTAGTTCTCTCATAGCCTTATCCTTCTATCCCTACTCTCTTCGAAAAAAGAGAGGTTGAGCAACTGAGTAACAAGCAGTTCTCGTAGAAAAAGTCGGTTACGATATACGGTCCATTAGGAGACCATATGCTCCACATTGGGAGCGGACATGGAAAAAAAAAATAAATATGGAATCGAATGGCTCACGCATGCGCAATATCCATTTTCATTTTTAACGTTTAAACAAACAATTAAATGTGCGTACTGTAATATAAAATTAAAGTTAATAACTTTGTTTTTCACTTTCTGTGTTACTAAATGTTACATGTGTTTCGCTTCTTCAAGAAGCATCTTTAGACTAACTATATTGCAAGGTAAAGACGGGGGTGAGGTGGGATTATTTATTTCTACTGAACGTGTGGAGGAGGTTAGACACAAACAATAAGACGTTTCTGCAAGTAAACAACAACATTTGCAATCCTACTGTTATATTGTCCGCTGGTGTAATAAGGTTGGGAAACTCTGATGTATAGCCTAATGTCGGAATTTAAAAATCTTTATCCTTCCCTCTGACATTACAATATTAATAATTTTATATGCACAAATAATTAACTGCAACATGAATCAGTTAAGCATTCGATCATGCCAGCGCGAATATGACGTGACTAGCATAATTTATTATTTAATTTTAATATTAAGTTATTTTTTATTGATTATTATTATTTTAATGTTGATTTTACCGTTCGACGTGTTGTCTGTCTACTCATCAAAACAATCAACTCTTCACGATTATGCAATTGGTGAATTTAAAAACAGATTTTTTTTCTCATGTGAAGCTTATTAAATATTATTTTTTTACTGATTTAACAGATATATATATATATTTTAATAATTTTGCTGAGTCCGTCGTGCGGTGGTCAACGTCGTTGGCTTCGACTACGGGTCTCACGGACTTGGGTCCCAGTTCGGACAGTATCATAAATTGACTTTTAAATGGATTTCTGTTCGAATGTGGCATGGACATTTGTGATGTCTAAGATTCCGTCACACTCATCCAATCCTAAAAAACGGGGCAAAATCGAGAGCGGTTAGCTTAACACCATTCCTGTCCTAGTCCTATCCTTCAAACTCTACTCTCTTCGAAAAAAAGGGAAGATATTGAGCAACTGAGTAACAAACAGATTTCGTAGAAAAAACTCGTGTTAAGATACCTAAGTTGTAAGGTCATATGCTTCACATTGTGAGCGGACGTAGTTTGATGTATATAATTTTACTTGGAGTGCGATGTGTGTACATCCACAATTGCTTTTGCGTTAAAAGCTATAACTTCTCATTACCTAGATATATTTATAATACATTTTTAATACAGATATTTATACATTCACCTTTTTCATTCAAAATTCATGATAATACGCCAAACTCCATCGCCATACCCAAGCCAGGCCAGATATTACAGCAAGAACCGACAATGATGCCTCACGTCTCCGCGTTTTGTATTATTTCTTACATACTTCTGCGCTTGCGTGTAGTTGTAACCACTTCGTCTACTATTCTCGGCCTCCTCAGATGGTCATGCACGTTGAAGTGCAGTGACTGACAACCATTGCTTGGCAGTCTAATTATATCCTAATTAAGAACCGTATCCACAGTTGATAACCGGTCTCATGCTTCTCTACACGGTTATTAAATGTTTTTGAAATGGTCAATTTAGAAATGAATCTCCACCGCCAAAAGTTAGATATCTTTTGAAAAATGAATTTTCTGAATAAAAAAATGAAAAGACCGAATCGACGAAATGCGAATGTTTAGTTATCAACGTCCGGGAGGTCTGGGATCTTAAGCAAACACCATTTCAAATGCAGTTCGTCTCTTATTTAATTAACGAAGATGCAGTGGTTTATTACACAAAATATCAGTAACACATAAAATTGAGTCTAAATTTACTTTTACTTAACACATGAATTTACCTTTAAGTTATAATGCAATTGACACAACAAACGATTTTTAATTTAAATGAAGTCCAATTTGAAAACAAACAAAAACAATTTATAATTACTTGCGACGCCGGCCGGCTCCGAGAGCCGACTGCCCGGCAAAATAAAAATTAAACTCCAACCACTGTAGGTTCCTCCCCATGTTGTCAATAATAGACCCGTCCGCTGGACGCGCTCTAATTTTCAGCTATAGCCCTAAGGTAACCGATTGCTTTTAACGACAATAACTCGGTTTGACTACCAAGATCATTGCCATTAAAGCGGTGCACAGTCAGTTATGGACCCTAATAAAACAAACTTAATAAACAAAACCAGGGTGTGTCAAAGAATACTTGACATAGGTAATTTAAGACTTGACAAATTTGAAGTTTTGAAATGTTGTAAATTTCCATCTATTTCGTCATTAGGCTTTCGCCTTTCGGCACCTTTATGCATTCGAGTACGCGAATGAACTCAAACTGACTAGGTCAAATGAAATACATGCAAATGTACAAAATTTCAATAATTCTATAGAAAACTTGATGTCGAGAGATGTATTATCTTATCAGTAGTAGTGAAATATTGAGTTGCTACTATAGAGCAACGAATCAAGTTCGTTGTCAAACTTTATTCGTGTCTGACATTTGTTTACGGCGCGTGCGGCTGTTAAAAAGTGTGTGTTTAAGACTTTGTAATAAATATATTGTAATTATTTTTCATGAAAATAACAGTTAAATGCGGTTCGTTTATGTGTTCAGTGGCTATAAGCTCTGGCAACTATGTAAAAAAATCAAGAAGTATTTGTAGTTACAAATCATTAGTAAATATTTTGTCAGGCGCCTTCTACAACAATAAATTTTTATGTAATGCTGTTTTATTTATCGCCGAAATATTGAATAGCAACACCCTTATATTAAAATCGTTCAAATAATATGTAAAACACATTCACTTAGTCGTTGACATAGTCCGCAAAATCGCACGTACGCCACAGGTGTGCGGACACCTATATTTAGCCATGGCCTATTTTCGTTCACTCTTACGGTCCATCGAATCTTACGTAAGCCGAATGCATGGCTTAGATAAATTGCAGCTATTGCAGCGAGCGTGCATATTATTGCTTTGCGCAGGGTTGCTTATTTACTCGCATAGGTTGAAGCTTCACATGGCGAAATGTTCTCGTTAAATCGATATCATGAGCTATCACCGTCAATATGTTACTGCAACATGCCCAATATCTTCAAACCTTTCATAGGAACCTTTTACACGAGCTTCGTTGTATGCAAAAAATGATAAAATCATATTTATTTGGGAAAGATCACATATCACACTACTTTACTTTAAAGATTTCATCTTACATTCTGTCGTGAATAACTTCATTAATATAAAATTCGTAATAATTATTGGCAGATGTTTGAAAGCGAAAGAAAACGACGAAACATATCAAAAGTTATGATATATTGATTTATCAATCAAGATAGAAATAAGCCTTGGTAAATGGAAACAAATAATGAATTGATGGTAATCTCTTGACAAATATCAAACATCAATTTAGTAAAATTTTATTTGCACGTTAGTAATTTGAGATCAACTATCTAATATAATTTTGTAGAACTACCAAGTAAATGCCAATTCAATCAATCATCAAATACGCTTGACAATTATGAAGTTTATTTTATATAACTATCACAAAATACAATGCTCATAGAAAACTGTATCTATTAAATGTACACCTGGAATATTAATTTTAACATATATGAGATAAGTTCATTTAACTGAAATCTAAATGTATTAGTCGAGAAAATGATCGAAGTGATTCGCCCCCTGCAAAATAATATTGAACATTCAATGTTGAAAGCGGCTGTAGGAAAAACAAGCGATGATTTATTGTAATTTTGCAAACTTCAATTTCTTATCGAATACCAACTCAAATAATGTAAATCATTCCACATTTGATAAAGAGAGCTTCGTATTGTGAAGTCTCATAAGTTTGACTGACTTAAAATTTAATATAACTTAGTTATTCCAATGGTTAGTGTTACTAGGTATAACAAGTGTCTAGTCTCATTGAGACGCATCTTCAGACTAGCTCTATCATAAGATTTTAAACTTTAGCGTAGAAATTGATTCTTTACTTTTACTTGACGCGGATGGTGAGAAGATGCAAATAGTAACAGCGGAGCGGGAAAAAAATGCATTCCCACGAATTCATCTCCGAATCCATCGAAAATGGCTGACTTATTCTAAACTCCTTTTAGTCTTCAATAGTCATTCTTCAATAAAGACGTCCAGTCGCTTGTGTAATATTAGAGTGATGGAACTGTTACTAAAGCGAGTCATTCATTCTTCAAGTGTAAATCATTAAATTATAATACTTCACATTATCATTATGTATAATATAAATAAATGTATAATGTAAATAGTTTCTTGATTTATTTTAAATAGGGAATCGCCGGCGATATAAACAGTTATTTTGAACTGCAACCTTCGTATTAAACAGGCGTATTATTAAAGTGATTATCGCATTAAAAAAACCGCAATATCTCTTCATTGTTAAGCTATTTTAACTGTCGTCGTCTTTGCGTTTTAATATCATTCTTCTCGCAGCCCTGACTGAATGTATCGTTAATATTCCCCCAGCGTGCGACAACAGTCCAAGAACCTACAAATTATTCTATTGTGGTACAGACGGTACGTTTTCCACCGCTAATGACACTCGGAAATTACTTTTATTTTGTCTCAACACGACACGCTGCCTTTTCTTGTATGAATAATTTTGCCCTGTTGACACTCAGCAAAACGAAAGTGGAACAACTAAAGCAAGTCACTTGATTTAGTTAGTCTTATCCCGTGTAAGACTTTTATTTCAACACTAGTGGGAACGCCCGTCATAGATGACGGTGTTGAAATTGAAATACTGAATCTCTAAAGTATCTGTTCTTTAGTTTCCATACTAACAGGCTGATTGTTGTTTGTTTGCCTCGAATTTGCGCCACGTCGGAACTGTGTGTATTGTTTATATACACTTAGGTCATGAGAACATTTCATAGCTACATTTGTATGTGATAATAATAAAACGTCTACATCTACGCCTACAGACCGGTCTGGGCTATTATATATAAGATATCGATGGTTTAATTGAATTTAATGCTCTACATACTGGTAAAATATAACGCTTGATGTCATAGGATATTAATGGCCGTGAAAAAAACAATATAAAATAATATTGTTTTTTTATTATTATTACGGCATAAAACATAATATGAATATAAATCATCTATACAAAATCTTATGATTTGTATACCTAAAAGATTATTCTTTATAATGTACAAAAAATCTTTTTAAATCACAATCAATTACACTTGGGAGAGAGAGAGAGAGTACTTTGAAAAACAAATAATGCTGTCAATGCGATTATCTCCGAACTTTATATATGATTTATAGCCGTCTCAGTGTCCTTCGATATAAGGATAGAAAATCCGATAATTTGGTAAACCCACCTGAAAATATTAACAGCTTATTTATTGTTTTTTTCCCCGGCTATTCAATAAATGTAAACATCCAAAATATTTTTAAAAATATATCTGCAATGAGATGATAACGACAAGAATAATTATTAAGTTTTTAGTAGAGCAAAAAATTACTAAAAACATAGACGAGGCATAGTATTTTTAATAAAATACAAATATGCAATCAAAAGTCTAATTGAACGCTTTATATCGATACCAACAAAATTGCCTTAGTAATATTTCCTAAAAAAATTCTTCTATTTTTATTGAATATCTCGTTTTGACTTTTACGTCACTAACTATGTTGGACATTATATCGATATAATGTTGGTATGTGCTGTAAACTTGTAAATTTATTTTTTATCGAGTACTTCCCACACGTGCCTCACCAATAAAATGCGCGAGATGGCAGTTTTTTAATGCATATTTATGATTATGCCTGTTAAGTGTCATTTTACAGTTAACTAAGCCGAAGTAATTTAAGAGTAGCCAAGCAAACTAAGATAAATTTGTAGATACCATACTAATGTGTATTAAGGTTGTCATATATTTTGAAAGCATGCATGTTGCCGAGTGGCCAACGTCGGACAGTTTCATAAATTGATTTTTCAATCGATTTATGGATTTTTCTTTAATGTCTAATACTCACTCTCACCTTAGACGTCATTTGGAGGGGTTGTCAATTTGAAGGAACATAAAAAATACCTAAAAGCGGAGCGTGCTGAGATTGATGAGCTTACCACAAGTCCTGTTATAGTCCTATCCTCTTATCCTTACGATCTTCGAAAAAAGAAAGCAATTTAATAACATGCAGATCTCATATAACGTACACACCACTTATACATTTTTTTACCATGTCTGCTTTCAACGTTGAGCATGTGACCTCCTAATGGCGGTATCTCAACTGAAGTTTTTTCTATGAGAAATGCTTGTTACTCAGTTGCTCAACCTCTCATTTTTCGAAGAGAGTAGGGATAGAAAGCTAGGGCTTGGACAGGTCTAGTGATTAAGTAATCGCTCTCGCTACGCCCCATTTTTGGGGTCCGAATGGGTGGGAGGGAGTTTTAGACATCACAAACATTCATGACTTCGAACAGAAATCCATTAATCGATTGAAAGATCAATTTACGAAACTGTCGACACCGGGACTTGAACTCGAGACATCGGTAACGTTACCAACTGCGCCTCGGAGCCACTATACATAGTGCACGTAAAACAGTTTTTTTTTTATTTGATCGATCGATTCTTTTCATTGAATGACCCCACGCGTCCACATAAGTCCAACAGCATTGACCACTCAGCTATGGGACAAATTATACTTAAACCATTTCTACTCTAGAATATACTATACCAATAATATTTCATTTAAAATCTGACCACCATCATCATTAAGCTACAAATAAATCTTTTGAATCTTTCAATCATACAGATAAGATTTGGTACATCAAAACCTGAAGATGGTATGTGCAACTATTACTTATGAAATAAATGATTTATTTTAAGTGTATGTCATCTTAAAAGGGCATATTCTACGGCGCTTATCTTCGGTTATCTCTCAGAATACGACGACTGATCTGGAAGATATCCAGTTGGTTATAATTCCAGTTATAAATTTAATGGTTATGGTTTTCTCGTGAGTCATTTTAACGAGCCTTCAAATCCAGCGACTAGACTTTCATTACATAATACTGGACATCAAATTTATTATTACGGCTTTCTGCAACATGGTGAATGGAAAACCAAATTACATCAGATGTTTTTAGGATTCTTACTTTATGTCTCAAGTTCTTTTTGGATAATTCTAATCATGAAAGATTCATGTCAAATTTGAAGTACTTGTTACTGTTTGTTGTCATAATTGGGTCATATTGAGACCATTAACAATACTTCAACACCTTCAACGAAGAAAGCAATTGCATACTGAATTTTGCTCAGTTTTCAGGAGATAGAAAAAAATGTTTGTTACTAAAAGTAGAATTTTAGGTTTTACTAATTTCTATGAATTCTAACTAAGCTGTTCATTTATCAAGCTTGTATTTTGCCCCAGCAAAATTACTGCTTTGTGCGTTGGCGTTCATTTAAAGATAAAATAAAAAGTTTATTGAAATTGAATAATATTAACGGTCTGTATTTATTAGGTCTGTAACTATTTCAATTTTTGGTCAGTAGGCAAAAATAAAAAATTGTCAGTTAACAAAATAAACGCTAATTTATTTATATAAAATGGTCTGTTGTTAAATTATACGATCAGATATTTATATGAAACGGTCAGTTTTTTAATTAAACCTAATCCAACGTTTATTTATTCGGTAAACATTAACTAACCATTTATCGAATAAGTTTCTGGCCATTTATGGAATAGTTACTGACTAAATAATCACTAGCAATAAGATTGGTATTAAGGTAAGGTTTAATAAAAATACGTATTCCATTTTTTGCAAGGGGTCAGTTTCACTCAGCTGGTCAATGGTATTATATAAAAGGTTATAAATAATTGCACTTTGTATTAGATAGTATTCAGTCGGTACACTTGAACTTTTATTTCGATGGCTTGTACTTTGAATTAGATAGTATTAACTTAGTACATTCAAACTTTGATTTTAATAGTTTACACGTAGTCACGGATTCTTTTAACAAAGTGAGTTAAATTGTAGTAAGTTATGTTAGGGTTGGTCTGGTTTGGTTTGTGTAATGTATTCTAATTCGTGGAGCAAAGACAATAGAGGCGGCCTAATATAGGGTAGGGTGTCGGCGTCCGTGGCGCAGTTGGTAGCGTCGCTTTCTACGGTTACGGATGTCTCGGGTTCAATTCCCTATGCAGACGGTTTTCATAGATTGACCTTTCAATTGATTTATGGATTTCTGTTCGTAGTCTGAGTCCTTCCTTCCACCCATCCCATCCTCACGGGGAGTAGCGAGAGCGATTAGCTTACCACTAGTCCTGTTCTAGCCCTATCCTTCTATCCCTACTCTCTTCGAAAAAGAGAGGTTGAGCAACTGAGTAACAAGCAGTTATCGTAGAAAAATTCTGTTAAGATACCTCCATTAGGAGATCATATGGAGCGGACATGGAAAAAAAATATAGGGTAGAAGAATAAATAACATTTCAATACAGCTTCGTGCAACTATCGATTTCAAAGTGTGAGTATTTTTATTGAGTGAAAACTATTTTATCTATGTGAAAATATTTTCTTCAATGTTTAAATATATTTTATTATGTGGGATCACTTTATTTTTAGTGAAAGAATTTGTTTGATGTGGAATGTATTTGTTGTAAGTGAAAACTATTTTTATGAAAGTAAATATGATCTAAACAAATGTGCATTTAATTGTAAGCCTTGTATAAATATTGAAACTTATTGACGACTGTGAAACAAAACGGATGGATAGGGTATATGAAGACAATTATCGTTGTTCAAATAATAAGCTAATGTTGCAGATATGATAAATTTAAAAGTTCACAACCATTTAAGTGAAATATTCATTAAAATTGTTTGCAATATGATAATTTTGACCTAATGCTTTGGAAATTACATTAGACTAAATCAGAGAACCATTGTATCGTCATATCATATTCTTAATCAATGTAAGATGATCTGCTATATCAAAACCACCACCAAAGGCTAAGAAAGCCTTCCCGTGCACCTGCCTTAAACGTAATAATACACTTAGAACTCAAGTATGTGGCTATATATAGGTATCTCCGAGGCTTGTTCCGCAAACCTGGCGATGTTTGCTTCTCCTCCCAGTGGGTAAACCCTTGAGGTCGCTTACCTTTTCCTATACTTGTTCTGAGTTACCCAGACGGCTCGAGTTGGCTTTTAGCAGGCACCAGTGAAGACCGTATCACACGCAGGGATCGCATGCAAGATTATGCATTCACAATAAATGTATTATTAAAAAAGCTTCCACAGTGGCAAGTTTACTTTTAATCTTTTCTTGCAATTTTATTCCTAATTGAATGATTTTATATAAAATTCATTTTGTAAATCAATCATGCAGTTTAAAGCTAATCTTAGTAGATATTTTAAACTGTCAACCACCATTTTAAATATTCTCAGAATAAAATCTGTGCCGTTATGGTAGAAGTTGGTATGTAAATTTTACCTTTTTTTCCATGTCCGCTCCCAATGTGAAGCATATGGTATCTAATTGAGGTATCTCAACATATTTTTTTTTATGAGAACTGTTTGTTACTCAGTTTCTCAACCTCTCTTTACCGAAAAGAGTAGGGATAAAAGGATAAGGCTATGAGAGAACTAGTGGTTAGCTAATCGCTCTCGCTACGCCTCGTGAGGATGGGATGGGTGGGAGGGAGGACTCAGACTACGAACAGAAATCCATAAATCGATTGAAATATCAATTTATGAAAACTGTCCGCACCGGGAATTGAACCCGAGACATCTGTAGCCGTAATCCACGACGCTACCAACTGCGCCACGGACGCCGACAGAATTTTACCGTACTTACAGTTGTCAGATGTTACTACCTTATAGTAGTAAATATGATGCTGTAGTCGTGTGATGCCTTACAACTATATGTAACATAACAAAATTTAGCTTCTCATTTTTTTTAGTAAATTTACATATTTCAAACGAAATTTCTTGTGAATGGATAATGGCTGACATATCAAATTTTGCCACCACATGCGGAGAAATATTTTGTATAAATCGTGAGAATAAATCCAAAATGACAAAAACAGACATAAACTTCGTTTACTTGAAAAAAATGTTACCTGGAGAGCATCAAACGTACGTAATTGCTGTATACAAATAACTGCTAAATTGTATATGAAGTTTGTGATATCCATGATACTAATCTTTACAGCTGTAGTGTACTGTGCTTGGTGGAAAATGAATTAAAGATACTTTTTTGAAATGTCTTCTTAAGCTGTACGGACTAAGTCCAGACTCATGCTGCTCTCTGACGACTGCATTGCAGGACTTCAAGAGGGTTGATGGCTTTCGATAGCCGTGAATTCAGTCACGAGAAATGCCAATCCTCGTAAAGTGAAATTCTGAGACATACGCTTGGCTTGGTCAGAATCAAGTGCCACTTACTCAAAGCATGCGTCCTGGCATTTCACTGCAAATTTTTATTATAAAAAAAAGATACTCTGTGACTTCGAAACGTCAAGAACTCTTAGTTTCAATCAACCTAACTGCAACTGCATCAAGTAATCAAAAATATTATAGTCTAGAGCAACGGTTCTTAAACTGGGGTCCGCGAACATTATCGTCATAATTTAAATAGAGATTTTCGTAACTTTTATTTTCATCACGATGAGGAAATTTCGCCTCGAACGTGGTTTTTACACCAAATGTCTCTACCTGCCAAAGAATTTCAAATGGAGAACATTACCGTAGAATATTACCGTTGTAAATAAAAATTCATTTGTTTAGGTAATAGAAAATGACGCATAGAGAAGAAAAAACCGTTTCAATGTGAACAAAGCGATATTATGTCTGCGCTTAAAAGGATTAAAAGCTTAAATAATATGACATTCTGAAGAAAAACCATTTAAATGAGACAAATGTGATTTTAAAAGTGTTTTTTCACGTTACTTAAAGAGACTTGAAATGCTGCATAATGTTTATGAAATAGCTAAAGAAAATGAATTAATATAGTTTATAAATCTAAAAACGTGCTTTGCAATTTATATCATTTAGTGCTATAATTTGTAACTTTTAAATTTGTTTTGACTACTGTTTTTATTCTATGTATATGGTAATAAACTTGTTTACCAAATATACAACATTATTTATGTATTAAAATAACCAGCGATACATTTTTACGAATATTTATAATAACCCATGAGCCTATAACCTATTGAACTAGAAATTAAGTCTCAAAAACTATATAAAATGCCTAGAGTTGGGATGGGTCTGCAAAAAAAATGGTTTAAGAAGGGGTCCGCGGACTACATAAGTTTTAGAACCTCTGGTATAGAGGGTTAGTATTTTTTTCATTCACTCCTACATATTAGGAAGACATCAAAAATTATCTTCAGTATATTAAACACATTTGTCTGATAGCCAGACGATCGATGCGTTCTACCGTGTAATATCGACTTGGCGATGGGTAATTTTAGAATCGGCACACATGCCCTTCCTCACAATTTTTTTTTTCATTTTTACACGTTAAAATCTGGATATCAAACGTGTTTACTTATTTAAATTGTAAACATATTTGCAAAAAAATAATATTGTTCCATCGGTCACGTCTTAATTTTAATCGTATTAATTAAACATAAGATTAACCTATATTAATCACTAGCAGATGCTTCTAAATTGTATGAATAAATTCTGATACATTTAAAAGAAAATGTTTGTTACACAATCGTTATTTTCAGTTGTCAGTCATTAACTATTCCTAAAAACATCTGTTCGATAAATGATTGATAGGAACAATTTAAATACTCTGGTATGCGCTCTGGTAAGACCATGGTGTAAGAAGTACAATGTGAGCTGGATCGTTGTTTGTATTATATGTGACGTCACTTTGACGGACCAAATTTTTATTGTCACCAAAACACCACTGTAAACATAGTACATTGTAATTGGATAAGCACGTAGTGCCGTCAACAAATACAAAAATGGCGACTGTCACCTTTTATCCAGCTCACCTTATACCTCTTACACCATGGGGTAAGACACAAACAAATTAATTACTACTGTTTGGAGTTGAAAATCCTAAGGGAAATAAATTCAATAGTGATGAGTCACTTGTCCTTTTTAAAATGTATTTTACGAATAATCGATTACTGTTTATGGTTTTTTAATTTTTAAAAACTTTAAACTATTCATTTTTATACCTTTTTTTATTTACTCGATGGAGTATTTCTAAGTTATTATTATTTGTTTTTTTTTTATGATAGTCTTGCATTCATCGTGCAATATATGTAAACAAACTTCAGTAACCCGACGCCTATGAGCTTGCATAATATGTAGAAAGAAAACTATGTATTCCTAGAATGAAATGTTAGTCGAATACCTGTTACAGTTCCGGAAACCATTACAGGCAGTTCTTGCGAATTGTTTCCATACAGTCGTGACTCGTCTTCGCACGATATCTGAGCTATGCCTAAATCCGGCCTACCAAAAGCACGTGAGATATTTCCGTTCATGTATGTGAATTTTAAACCCTAGATTATCAATTGATTCAGCAAGTTTCTGAAACCTATATTTACAATTATGTAACATGTGCTTTTGTAGCCGTATCCTATTTGTAACGCTGTGAATTTCTGTTCGAAAACATGAATGTTTGTGATGTCGAAAAATTCCCTCCCTCCCATCTGATCCTTAATACCGGGCGTAGCGAGATCGATTAGTTAACCACTAGTCTTGTACTAATTCTACCCTCATATTCTTACTCACTTTGAAATATAGAGGTTGAGCAACTGCGTAACAAGCAGTTCTGGTAGAAAAACTTCTGTTGAGATACCCTCATTAGGTGGCCATTAGGAGCGGAAATCTTAAAAAAAAACGTTCACAGTTGTTTCTATTCAATTTCATTCATAACTCTGATCTTTATTTCAAAAACTGTATTGTAAAACAAATAGTCAATATCATAATAATAATTATGGCTCATAGGGATCGGTACTGGTAATACCGGCAATATCGGTAGAATAATCATTAAAATAAATTCTTCAATATTAAATGAGCGTCACAAATCAAGTTAAATAAATAATCAAAAAAATATTTAAACAGTGAAATTAAAACTGTAATCACGAATTCGATTATAGGTGCAACTTTTGCTAGGACCAACGCGTGAATGAACTATTTTAATTTCAATCAAAAATCAATCACAATACTTAACATTGCGATGAGTTAGACAAAATGACAGTATTAAACATAACTGATCGTAGAAAAGTCCAGAAAACGATTTTTTTGCCATAGGTTTTCCTTGTACTTTGTTTTCACATACATTTTCGGTTAAAAAAAATTGTGTCCATTTGTATATTCCGACCGTTGACCGCGCAACCAAGTATGACGAAAGTCCTATAACTGCATCATTCGACTACGGCGAACGGTTAATAAAACAATACCATTATATTGCAGCTATTTATTTTCGCTGATTTTGATCTTCGGCCCCGTTTGCTAAATAATATCAATGCTGCATTTTTATTATATAATACTCATTTATAATTGTGTTGCTATCGGATTTATATCTGAACGATCATGTTTATTTGAAATTGCATCAAGAAACACACAAAGCATTTTATTCGCTTATTAAACTGTATTTCGATGCAATATTAGCCGTCAATTGATACTATTGCACGCCAAAGCTAAATATTTTAAAACTAGGATGTCCGTGGGGTTTTTTTTAAACGATGTAACCTCGCCTGAAAATATTCTTTATTAAACTTAATAACCTCGATTATAAAACACCCCATTATTATAACAACTGAAGTCATACAATGACAGTAAAAATCATTTTTTTTTTTTCATGTCCGCTCCCAATGTGGAGCATATGGTCTCCTAATGGAGGTATCTTGACAGAATTTTTTCTACGAGAACTGCTTGTCACTCAGTTGCTCAACCTCTCTTTTCTTTTTCGAAGAGAGTAGGGATAGAAGGATAGGGCTATGACAGGACTAGTGGTCATTTGAATAACGATATTACATATTTATTTTTATTCTGTAGTACCATTTGAGTCTTGAACTTCTTGAGATTCTATATCAGATTATCGATTCAGTCTTTTTTGTCTTCTGTACTCTCTAAGTAATAGGGTAAAAGTGACGTAAAGAGTATTCCACTATTTTCTTCAGAGAAACTGACACGCCTCCAGCCATTTTCTTCTTCTTCCGATGACTGTCACTACTTCATGCTACAACATCTTCGATTCTAATACGCACTTCGATTTTAAAGAAACTTAATCAATCAAAGAGATGTGTTTTGTAATCGAACAAATGCGGTAAATGTTTAAGTATCTGTCGTGTATTTATGGATTGAGTAAAAAAGTTGACGGTATCATAATTGACTATTGTCGATTCAAATTCTGAACATTAGTTGTCTGATAGATACACTTCCTATTTATAAAAAGTTATGCATATTATCATAATGATGTTGGCAATTATCGATACAAATTTGGTTACCTGTATAAAAATACTTAGTCCCATAAAAGTTGTGAAAATTAATAAAAAAATAAACAAATAATCAAGTGACACACCCTGGTTTTTTTGTTAAGTTTAAGTTTTATTGGGGTCCATAACTGAGAACGCACCGAATTAATGACAATGATTCGTAGAAATCGACCCGACTCTTGTCTTGAAGAGCGATCGGCATCGCCGGCGGACACGTTCTGGACGAATCCATTTTTGACGAAAAGGGGTGGCTCCGACGATGCGGGAGTCCGATTTCTGATGTTTGCATGGGTCGTTTGCCACCCTTCGAGCCGGGTGAGCCGCCGGCCCCCGTGGCTGGCACCGTTGACTTGTGGATTGTTTGTACTTGTTTTGAAATTGGACTTAATTTAAAATCGTTTCTCGTGTCACTTGCATTATAACTTAAAAGTAAATTCATGTGTTAAGTAAATGTAAATGTAGACTCAATTTTATGTGTTAAGAATATTATGTTTGTGTATTTTAAACCACTACATCTTCGATTAAAAATAAATAAGAGTTGAACTGGAATTGAAATGGTGTTTGTTTGAGATCCCAGACCTTCCAGGACGTCGATAACCGACCATTCGCCTATCTTTGATTCGGGTCTTCTCACAAGGTTATACATGTTTAAATCCAGAAGTCATTACTCGTAAACAATATTCCGCATATGGCACGAGCCCATTGGTTTTCGCGCGTACTGGCTAATTATTTGACATGTGCAAAGCCACCTCAAGCCCGCCCAAACGCCATCCATCTTTTTTGTAGTACCATAATATCGACCGTGTTTTGGCCAATTAATGTAACCCTCAAAATTGAAATTGTTCAGGAGAGAGTAAAAACTGTTTCTAACGAAAACATTATATGGTGAGTTGTGTTATGAACCTTTGAAATGCACTGCTGTAAATTCTCATGTTTGCAGATACGGAATTATACGTAGGTTGTGTCGATATAATAGTTGCTTGCGTCAAGTGACCGGGTCAGAGTTTTTAAACCTAATACCAATTGTAAAATGATGTTTCCCTTCCAAAAAGTGGTGAATTTATTTTTCTAATTTACATTATTTGGCCGAGACCTGCTCTGTCGTCTTTAAAATAAGATCCAGTCATTAACTCATTTTTGTATTTTTGAGGGTTACATCAAATGGCCAAAACACCATCGATATGTGTAATTTAAAATTCACTTATATAAATTCTTGCCGTTTTTTTTCTCACTTTTAAGGTGTTAACTGTCAATTCTTGGTGGAAAGACATTATATTTTAAAAAAATAAAACACAATTGATTTGTACTACTTCCACATATTTTTTTTCTCACTGAAATGCATCCGAAAAAACTACTTTATTATATGCATACCGGACTCTCGGATTTATCGGACACTCTCTCGATCGAATTAGTACGTTATATCGAAGTTTTACTGTAATAATTAATAACTTCAATTTCTTACCAGTTTGTAAACCGCTGGTCTAACGGAATCCAGTACAGCCTTGAGCCATTCACTCCTGCATTACCTTTACCGATGCATTTTACTTGCAATTGCTTCTCAAAACATTTACTTTCCGTTTTATGCAATTTGATTTAATTTATTAACAAACAAAATGATTCGTTTTGTGTATTGCAAAATCTCATAATATAATCTGAAATTAAATTCGTAATTCATACATTGGTATCCTTAGTAAATATGCTTGACAACACGCTACTCTTTATCTACCCGAAAATTTACTGAATGCCGCTTATAACAATACAATTTTCTAGGAAATTTAATTATAAATAAGGGAATGCTAAATTATGAAGTAATTGTAAAACATATTTACCTTATTCGCTTCGTTGGCTATTAGTAAACAAAGAGTAGCGAACTGGTTATAATTTCTTATTTGCTAGTGTTACGAGGCTACCTTTCTGCCTCTTTAAATATTTTAAAACGAACATTCATGGTTCTCGTATTAACAAAGGTGTCCAATGACGTGTAATGCACAATTTATCGTGTTTTCGATATCAATAATATTAATCTACTACGTATAAAAACTAATAATTTTGCAGACCAAACAAAACCGATCAGGTATATCAGAACATGCATTCTTAATTTCAAGATTTAACAGAGATAAATAATTATCTATTGTTATATTATTGTACAAGTTTAAATCTATTTTTTATGCTTTATGGCCGATCAAGATGCTGCATCCGTTGC
The DNA here is from genome assembly GCA_022494535.1 of Himalopsyche phryganea. Lineage (NCBI taxonomy): Eukaryota > Metazoa > Arthropoda > Insecta > Trichoptera > Rhyacophilidae > Himalopsyche > Himalopsyche phryganea. The sequence continues at coordinate 1,502,253 of JAGVSL010000127.1, read as the reverse complement.
ATAGAAACTAACATAGGTAATATTTGAAAAACATGGCATCGAGTTGATTCTAGTGATTTCTTCTTTGAAATATAATTAGCAGTCACTGTGTTAATACCATTGTCTATGCTGTAGCCAAATGGTCAACACTGTTGGGCTTACATCCATAAGACTACCGAGACATGAAACTTTCGTACACCGATTTATCCGATAAAATTCCATATTCTTGTAAGGCTCTCAATTTAAAGCATAGATATGGACTAATGAAGCTCAACTCGGTAGAAATTCTTCTGGAAAAACTGCTTGTGACTCAGTCGCTCAGCTTTTCTTTTTTGGAGAGAGTAAGCCTATACGGATTGGGCTAGGACACGACTAGTGGCTAGCTAATCGCTCTCTCTCTATGCCTCGTCTTTAGATTTGGAGGATTTTAGAGTGGGAGGCAATTCAGACATCATGTATAGCCATGCCTTGGTTAATATGATATTATAGTATGACAAATATGACTTTGTCTATGCTCAAAACACGATTAAATATTGCATTACCTTTGTATTATTATTATTTAGTAGTTTACATACAAGATTGTCATTTTTCAAGTATAAAACAAAACGATATATATGCTATTTCAAGCAAAAAAGTAATAAATTCCACATTAGACAAATAAATTACTCTTTATCCCTGTGGTTCAGTGGTGCCTGTAACTGGAATAATATTATGATTATTTATTTAAATTAAATTATTTCTTAAAAATCCTACCTATACCTTTTCAATCTGTCCAGTTGCCGAGCCAATAGTACAGTATCTTTGTTGTCGATTGACGGATGTAATTTGAGATTAGTAATCTTGACAATTCCTGGCGAATTGCGCTAATGCAACCGGCAAGTCATTCGTTACACGCCGCTCAAATATTCCGCAACGGCATTACGCTGCATCTTTATCTCGAGGCGTTCACCCAGCGGCCGTCACCTTTGTTGGGAGACATGCACAAAGATGCACATTTTTGCCAAGTAACGAAATACATTATTAATTTCAAATTCAAAGGTGAAGCCTTCTAAAGTAATCATGCGGAATAATGACAATAATTTATCTTGGTCTTTTTCTACCGTATGATCTCAAGTTTTCTTAAAATTCTGATATCTATTGTGACCGTCCATTCACTTCTTTCTTCTCTATTTGGATGATTTGGCAAGTATAATGTAATATTATGTTCCAGCATCGAGTTTGCCATGATTTTATATGAAATAAACATTTGACCCCATGTTTTATGTCGTCGGAAATAGTAAAAATGAAATTGGTTTTAATAAAAGAACAGTTATCATGTCACACACACTCTACGGTTTATGCATGTTTAATTAACTTTTAGTATTGTAGCACTTGAAATAAAATGATAGTTATGAAAAAAAACGGGTTTCTGAGATTATCGTGTACAAAAAGATACGGTGCACATACATAGGGGATAGGTTCCATAACCTAAAATACCCCCAAAATATAAAATTCTCGAGTTCAAACATCATTCTAATTTATTTTGATGTAAAAATAGTTTCATATGATACATATATAATGAGTAATAAATTATTAATATTATTTGGGATTTAAATTGAGCCCATATGCGGAAAAACAACGTTGTCATAAAATCATTGATCAGAGATAATAGCGGTTGGTTGTTGTGGAGATACCCTTTATCGAAAATATTTATCTTTGATGAATGAAGGGTTTGAGTAATTTTGTTGTGAACACGGTTTATTGCTCAAAAAATCTTTTACTGGATAAATGTGTTGACAAAAAAAAAACCAAATATAGACTAACGCTGTTCCGCATATGGGCTCAATTACACATAAGACGTTAAAAAATAAAAACCAGATAGGGAATATAATCGAAACATAGAAGAGCAATATAAATGTATCAAAGCAATAACAAGTCGTGCATGATTCATGAACACCTGTATATTAAAATTCGCCAAATAGCGAAAATGATGATTCCAATATTCACAAAGAGCCGAAGTGTTTTACTCTCTTGAAGCACTAAGATCGTTTTCGATTCTAAAGCATTTCTCTCTTCTTCTTCAGGGACGAATTTATAATCCTGAAATTCTCATGACTATTAATTCACATGCTCCTAATTGTTATCTACGTGGCCGAAACCATATCCAGACAATTTTTATTCTTAAAACTTGTTCTTCGCGTCGGTCATTCGAATCGCTTGTTGCAAGAGCCGTTCGGATGATTAATGCACTGCCTAGAGAGCTGGATATTTTCACCACTAAACTCTGGGTGTTGTTCACTAAATATTTGTTCCTTTTAAATTAATAATGTCTTTTTTTATTTAATAATTAAAAAAAATGTTTTTATTATCATTATTGTTTTAATTAGTAGTACTGTTTTCAATATTTATTATTATTGTTGTTACTGTTATTATGTTTGTGAAATGCATGGCGCATTGGCGTCAGCTGTAATGCCATGAATTGATTTTTTTTAAATTTACAATAAATAAATATATATATCAAATTTGGATTATTGAGATTTTGTACACTTCCATGTATTTTGTCACTAACGACCCGGGTTTCGCCTTTCGGCATCTTCAGGCATTCGAGCACACGAATGGACTCGAATTGAGAGACAGTAAACAGTGTCTAACGTTTATATAGAAGATACAAATGCGACAAATATTATTTACGAGGTAAGATATTATACGTCTGAGAGCCACACTGATACCTGAGTTAAAATTTCGGGAATCTCCCTAATCCTTATTTTGTAAACACCATATTAACAGAGTGGCGAATTGCCGCTTTTCAACTTCTTTTAGAAATACCAGTGATTTTACAATTATAATAGTATTGTGGGTTTTGACGGGATGTAATACTACGAATGGGTAAATATATACAATCATTCCACATTTAGTGACATCTGTTAGGTGTTTCAACGTATAGGATATAATAGCGGAGAATTAGGAAGGTTCAGCTGCTCATTCAAAATTGGCAAGGAATTTAACTGGGCTCTATTAATTTCCAAAATTTCTTGATAAAATAATTTATGATCCCCCATGTTTTTATGCAACAGTTTAACCCCATCATCTACATTAAACGTATGGTTCTCCATTAGCAAGTGATTTGCGAATGTCGAAGTTTCTTTTTTTAATCTAAAGGCAGCTAAATGTTCTGATACCCTTATATCTAATGTACGTGTGGTTTTACCCACATAGAAATGTTGGCAATCATTGCATTGTAATTTATAAATACCAGATTTGTTCTTAAAGTTTACTCTATCTTTATTGTTAATAAGTAATTTGCCTAGAGAGTTTTTGCAATAGAACGCCGGTCTAACACTATCAGCGAGTTGTTTTTTAATTTTAAAGCTTGTGCAACCTAAATAACTAATTCTATGCCAGATTCTAGGGTGGTCTATGTCTTTAGACAAGTTCCCGAAGTATAGCATCTTTTCTGCTAATTTACGTTGTTTTTTTGATACAAGACTATCTATAAGAGACGCCTCATAGCCATTATTAATGGCAATTTGTTTAATAATGTTTAGTTCGTTTTCAAAATTAAATTTATTTAGAGGTATAGTGACTAATCTGTGAACCTGAGAATGGAAAGCAGCCAATTTATATGAGAAAGGATGGTCTGAGTTAAAATCGATGGCCGCATCTGAAAACGTCTGTGTTGTTGAAATTTTAACTCAGGTATCAGTGTGGCTCTCAGACGTATAATATCTTACCTCGTAAATAATATTTGTCGCATTTGTATCTTCTATATAAACGTTAGACACTGTTTACTGTCTCTCAGTTCGAGTCCATTCGTGTGCTCGAATGCCTGAAGATGCCGAAAGGCGAAACCCGGGTCGTTAGTGACAAAATACATGGAAGTGTACAAAATCTCAATAATCCAAATTTGATATTGAAATTCCATCAAGCACCCTCAGTCGATGTCTTAAATTATAAATATATATATAAATATACTGAATTTAAAAATACTTTTCGTTTTTTGTAACCGCGTAAAAGCAAAAAATTAATTGGTCCGTTTTCTTAGACCGTGGAGAAAGAGAATCGGGTGTACTTCTATCGACAGAATCAAGTCTTATATGTAGGTACCTGATAAAAGTGTATCAGTGAGCGATTCTACTCGTCCAATTGTCAAAGGTGAAAAAGCTTTATCAGCTTTCCTACCGGTGCTATAATTGTAAAATTTCTTGGAAATGTTAATTAACTTTATATATTTTGTTCCAGGTATGTGCATGATTCCAAGAATTAATAAACCACTGCCCTTATCCTTTATTACTGAGTAATTTCTGCAATACGTGCCCATCGTTGCGGGGAGAACAAATTATTAGTAAGTCAATGATTTTTTATTTTTATTCATTTCTGAATTAGACATATAAATTGTATGTATTTCAAAATCATATCAATTAATCTTAAGTATTTTAATTCATATTATCGATCATTTCGTGGACACCCTCAAGATCCCACTATACACGGCAATTAGATATTACAGCACGCTGAACCGGTCTATGGGCGATTCTGCGCAAAAATGTTTACTGAATTTTTTATCGGTTATTTGGTAAATTAAAAAAAATCACGATGAAAATAATTCTGAAGATTTTGAATTACATGAAATGTGTAATAATTATTTAATTATACACTAAATGCACCTTTTTTTTTTTTTAATTTAAGACATCGACTGAGGAATAATCCGAATTTAAATTCACCTTGTTGACACATTTAAAAGATATTAAAAATTATTTATTATTTGAAATACTGATAGTCTAAAGTAGCTGGTCTTTAGTTTCCATACTGACGGAATGATTCTTGTTTGTTTGCTTCGGAATTTGCGTCACGTCAGAACTGTGTGTATTGTTTATATACCCCGTGGACGCAAAAGTCTAGAAGAACTTGTTAATGTACATTTTTTTAGTATTAAAAATATATTTTACCTAAGTACTGCCAATTGAAAATTTCTGTTTACATATATTATTTTAATTTGGAATAGATTGAATGCGAATTAGACTATACAATACATCAATTTTGGTTGTTTATTATTGAAATGAATTGCACACATTTTCATTTTATAACCTAAGTAAACATTTATTTCCGTTTTTTCGTCTCGCCATTTTAAATTAATTTCTAAACAATACAGGTCAATATTTTCTATGTATTCGGTGGTTACTTTGTGGAAGTTCATTTTTAATATAAAGTTAGTCTAAAGATGCTTCTTAAAGAGGCGAAACGCGAAGTAAACCAAGTGGAATAGCTATGTTATCAATTTTAATTTTATATGATACAGTTCAACTTAACGTTCGGGATTGGTTCTTCGGGTGCTGTTAAATCATTTGGTATTACTATTACCAAACACGACGCCTTATCCAAAATGATTCTAAAAAAATCCAGACTCTGGATTCTTGTTCCAACATAAATACTAAACAATAAATCGGAATATTATCATTTTCACGTCGTAAGCTAATAATATTCATCTTGCTTACTATCTTTTAAAATTGCTCTTTAAGTGTAAACATTTAAAAGCTGACGTTTACAAATAAATTCGTAATCTTATTCCAATCAAGCACTTTTGGTATACAATATTCCGTTTGCTGATTTGTGTAATTTAATGCAAAATAGTTGATACATTCAATGTGATGTAGGCATATTTTCATCCGTTACAAAGAGGTTAAGGCTACCGATAGAAGGATTGAGTCCGGTCAATAAAGTGTTTATTAGAGAACCACTCACTTTTCATGTTGTTATTCGTTTTTCACGATAGTTGATAATGTACATCTAAAGATATTATTTTACTTGCGGCCCATATCTCATTTGGAATTCTTAACATGGCCCTTCAGCTAAAACGTTTGCCCAGACCTGGATTAAATAGTATGTGGTGGAGTGACAACTTGTTCTATGCTTTTTTTATGTGCAGGATGAATCCTTTAACAGCACATATCCGTGTGCTATTTTCTTCAAGTGTACATTGATTATAAAAATCGAAATAGTTCACAACGATGTTTTAAAGTTTTCATAGTTTTAATTGCCGAATGTCTTGTTTGACAGCCGCTTCTCTTTAAGATAAACCATTTAAATTTAATTTATCGCTGTTTTCAATAAGGCGCAACTTGTCTTTTGAACTCGAATCAAGTCTTTTCTTCGCCATGATTTTACTCGGTGAAAATGAAATCAAACACTCAATTTAGAAATACTGCACAGGCCGCGGTGGGCGACTGACTCAACTTGACGTGATCGCATGCGCATTTTTAATATTGGCATTGCTATAAAATCGCATAAGATTTGATAATACGGGTGATTATAATTACATTAAGCGGGGCACCCGATGTACTTAATCTGTATTCTTTAATAGTTTTTTCTCTGTGTTCTGTCATATTCTTTGGTGATCCTTTGATCGGCTCGATTCATATCAATCCATCTGAATCTACGCGTCAGCTAGTTACCTATATTCAGGAGTCTATTGATGCTCTTCATAGATTATTAATAAGATAGTGTGACCGATGAATACATTCTCGAGTCTTTTCTACCTGTGAGACAACCCTATTGCTCAATAATCACCCAGATTCTCAAAAATCACATCTTAAACATTCGATACGGATTTCCGTTGGACCAAACGCATCATTATATATATGCCTTGTAATATAATTAAAGTTGTCTTCAACTATCGACTCGCGTTTCTACATGTGGGATATTATGTCGTCTAAATATTTGATTTCAACAAAAACATGGTATAAAATTGAATTTATTGATTGAATTGGCATTCACTCGGTAGAACTCCATTATAATAGGGTAAAATATTTTACCCTAATATATAATTGAATATTTACAAATAGTTTCATAGTAAGTGTTTTGTAGATTTTAGAAGATGCTCTATGTAAAGGAAAAGTTACTGAAGGCTGTCCGTTAGTAGGTCTGCACCAGTGGTCGTCAGCCTGTCCGTACCGCCCAATAGTGGGTGGTTAACGCTTGCATGATGGGCGGCCTGTAATTTCCCGAATTATCATATATAAGAGGAGATATAACACATTAAGAAATCGAAAGGTTTAGTTGCCACAATAACGAACCTAAACTAGATATGGAAAAACGATTGTAATATATTTTGAATTTGAAGGTATATAATTGGATGATAAATCCTTTTACTGCATATTTGGATGAGGTTGATGTAACTTACTAAGAAGAACTACTAGAACTAAAATATGGCGAAATAGAAAAACGTCTCTTTTATATCAAACAATAGTTAATCAGGCCCCAAGGTTCTCATTAACCATTGAATATAATTTAAAAAATGATAATGAAGTTCTTTTTTTTCAATTTACACTATTTCTTAAATATGTTAATATACTCTTTCTACAGTATAAAAAAAAGATAGATTTAGTTTTTTTTTTCAAATGATCCATTTTCTAGAAATTATTGCATCCTTACACAGGATTGAATAACTATGATGCTGATGGGTGGTGAGGAAATTTTATTATAAAAAGTATGCAAAAATGGGCGGTGGGTATAAAAAGGTTGACGACCACTGGTCTACACTCATAGATGCTTTTGATTTCACACTTCTGCTTAATGCATAGCAACCAAGTCTTAACTATAGAACAAGCTTTAAATTCATAGCGGTTGGTAGTGGATAACACTAAACTTCCCATTCACAATTATTCTTTTATATTTCCAGAATTTTTTTGAAAACTTCAAATGGCTCCTGCAAAATGTCAGATCAGGTCTACCAGTCTTTACTATCCAGTTTATTTCTACAGCTCTCATAATATGTAATATATTATATGCATTTGGTAGATTTAGTATTAACGTAAATATGTTTTAGTTGTCAGTTCCTTTGATAGTAAATTGTTATGAATATGAAAGTGTATGACTCACGCAGCGTGCTTCCATGGAATTAGAGAATTTTGATTGGCAGATGCGTCTCTCGATTCCATGAAATATCAATTCTCTCGGACAGGAACTTGTGGCTTTTTTTTACGACGCACCTTTGCCTTACGGATTTATGGGTTTTTTGCCATACAATTATTACCGCTGCGCCTCGTTATACACCAGGTTGGATGATCTGGCCTACGCACGCCACGCTATTTACAATTTCAAGAAGCGATTGTGTTCAAAGTCATTTAGTTTTTGTAGATTACAACGAAATCAAAAGTTGCGTCGTAAATTAGGATTTACTTACACCAGTAAAGACTCCTTTTACTTATTTATCACTATAAGTTCGTAAATCGAACTGCCATTTTATTTATTTTTACCATGTCCGCTACCAATGTGTAGCATATGGTTCCCTAATTGAGCTATCTCAACATGAGTTTTTCTAAGAGAATTGCTTGTTAGTCAGTTGCTCAACGTCTATTTTTCGAAGTGAGAAGGGATGAACTGTTTGTTGTTCAGTTACTCAAAAGAGCGTGAAGAGCTCCTTAAGTCGGTCCAATCATCTGTCGAACCCACAGATGACGACTTGGTTGCTAATAGGGCAAACTATAGCGCCTTCAGAAAATTTGTTGCGGAGTCATACGGTGAGCGAACAAATTAATACAGATAACGCGACATCATTTCTTAAGCTAGGGACAATCAGCACACTAAATTTCAAGCCGCCGAGTCTTGGACAGATGCTCCCGAGACAATCCCAGCTCAAAAACTGAAATATTACACTTCACGTTGTATACGCCATGGGAAACATCAGCTACCAGAACGTGTGGCCGTGGCGGGTGATCTATGTCCATCTACGAGTCTACGTCTATTTCAAAAAACAGTTTTAAAAAACAGACTTGTTTTTTACTACCACGAATTTAGGATTAGGTATATTTTTTAACCTTATCCGGGCATTCCTCTGGAAGGATTCCCCGAATACTGATGTTTTGGATGCAGCTAAGGAAAGAATCTTCCTTGTCTGGACGTTTGTATTAATTAGTCTGTTGTTTGATTGATTGAATAGTGTCTTAAGTTTATCTTTGCTGGTATGGCTGGGGTACAGATTAGGAAATGTTTGCCCCCATATTATTCTATTACAAACTAACAATGGAAATTGTTAATCATTTGAAATGGCTCGTGTAAATATTTCTGTTACGTATTGATTGAATTTGCAGTTACTCATTGGTAGAACTCCATTGTAGTGCGATAATATTTCAAAGTATTTAGTTCTACAACATGTAAGTTGATGGCGAATTTGTATCCAACGACATGAATTTCTCTATTTTTTTCATCCCTGCTTCAACACCCTTCCCGATTCTGAAAATTGGTGTACTACTATACTTTACAGTATATTTAATCATTAAATCATTTTCATACCAGATCAGATGGATTGAGCGACTGTCTAACAATCAGTATTTGGTTGACAAAATTCATCAAATCACATGAGCAGTGGATAAGGATACTAAGAAGTTGTCTGTATTTAAATATAACTAAAGTAGCGCTCTCTTTTTTCTTCGTAGTTTGTATTTTGTAATATAAAAAAGCGTATCATTGGATATTTGATATGAGACCAATTTTAATACATAAATCTGGGAAAATGCCACATTTTGTCAGACTGCAATTGGTTGCAGGTTGTTGTCGTGGAACATTGAGTACTAAAATAATCACAATAACCAGACAAAACCTTCTCCGATGTTGCTTGACTGCCTCCCGCTAGATAACTTCTTGACAGTATAATTTGAATTTTTCGTTTTTTTTACCATGTCCGCTACCATTGAGAAGCATGAAGAACGCTACTGGAACATCATATTTTATTTATTGAGATCTGGCTATAAATCAATATCACAAATTCTTCAGATAGTGTAAGGCTATAGAAGGATGGAGTAGGGAAAAGTTAGCTAGGCGCTTCCTAAACTCCTCGTCTTAAGGATCAGATATGGAGTGGATTCTGGGGTAACAAAACATCAGGGACATTTTTGTGCTTTTGGATAAAACTTCATAAATCAAAGTGATGGAATTTGATGTGGGTAGTTTCCAGCTTTGGACAGTCCGTCGGACAATATGTACGTAGCTTGAGATTTTTTTTTACCAAGTACACTCCCAGTAGATGGCTTTCTAATGGAGGCATCTCAACAGAATTTTTCTATGAGAACTGCTTGCTGCTCAGTTACTCAACCTATCTCTTTTCGAAGAAGGGATAGAAGGATAGGGTTAGGACAGGACTAGTGGTTAAGGTTATTGCTCTCGCTCGCTTCGTTTTAAAGATCGGATATATGGGAGGGAATTTTTCACAAACACCCATACCTTCGAACAGAAATCCATAAATCGATTGAAGAATCAATTTATGAACCTGTTCCCACCGGGACATGAACCAACGACGTTAACCACTACACCACGGAGCCTATATATACATGTTTTTTATTCATAAATAAAACCGATGAAAAGTTTTTTTGATACATGTAATATAGTGAATCTTTGATTCATTCTTGGTATGGTCGTTGTGTTATAAAACTGGTCATATTTCTGATCTAATCTGTCAAAAGATAATCCGATTATGCTGACATAAATTATCTATTTATTCCCGTTATCGAGGAGGCGTGTTTGTTGGTTTATATATATAATTATGAATATCTCGCAAATCAATTTTAAACTCCGATGACAGTCTTCCGCGCTTCTGGTCTTGGTTTTTGACCGCAGGCTTTGGCATTTCGTTTCCATCGTCCCTCCAGACAAAGTCTGTGTCACAACCTGTCTGCGAAGATCGCGTTAGTTTGCCGCCGTGTTAATCCGGTGACTCTCAAATTTATATTTTACGTGAACCTCGTTCGTAATAATAAAAAAATACAGTTAAACTTTGTATATTTAATGAAAGCAACTTACTTTATATGAATCATAAATCTAAAGTGTTTGTGAAATGAATACCTATTGTTAATTATAATTAGTAATAAATAAATACTTAAATGTAACTGTAAATCAACGTTTCCCAATTATATATAGTCACGAAACCTTTATACATGTGTTACTAGTTGGGGCGCCAAAAATAGCGCCATCAATGCACACATCATCACATGTTTCACAACTTACGTATGAGTATACATAAATCCATTAATACAGTTTTTGTTATTGCCATTAATGTGTGTTTGTAAACTTTCGCAAGGAAACGAATCTACAATATTTCACTTCTCTAACTATGCATTATTCGTGGAACCCTTTACATGGCGGATCCCCATTTGGCAAATGCTGTTGTCGATGATTACAAAACGCTACATTTACTCTTTTGCATTTCAAAATTTTGTCAGAAATATCCGAGGAAAAGTTCACAAGTTTTATTATTTTATTCTAAGCTGCTACGCACACATCACAGTTGGTGGTGTCCTGCGGCTTTTAGTTGAAAACCTATCTGCTGTCATGAATAATTTGTTCACGAAAAAAAAATCAATAAGTAAGTTTTCACAAACACAAAAGTATTTCGATCGCCGGTACTTTTCACAAGCTGATGAGCCCAGCAATAAAGACACCAACACCATCATGATCTCTCGTTTATGTATGCTATATTATTATAATGTCGGCAAATGCATTTTTTGTCGCTATTTTGATCCTGCCCTGCGGCTATTTTTTGCTTTCGTTTTTTGTCTCCGTTTTTAATGATACGGGAGGCGAGACAGACTCAAACGAATACCCTCTAAAATTTTTGTAAACCCTTTGTCCGTATGATATCTTTGAAATTATATAAACTGGCTTTTTCGGCCGATTGACTGACAACTGACCCAAGTTAGTTAGATCTGTGCTTAAACTGATTCATTACGATACTACTGTCGGAAGGTCGCATTCATTTATCTTAAAATCAAATAAGGCCACATTCAAGATACACACATAATTATGTATGTGCGCTATTATTTTGTAAATAAAAGAAAACAATGAAATTTGCTAAATTTTCTATTTGTTTATTTCAGTCAAAAGGCCGCACTTGAGACCCTATAAGGCCGCATGTCCGTCACCCCTGCACTAGACTATATTATATTACTTCTTGGCCAGCTCTATAAACTTCCTTTCCTGGTGTCAATTTTTGCTGTATAATATTTTGTGTAACGCTGCAAAAAAATGACGTCGAATTATTTTTTTGGATTAAGTAATTGTAATAAATTTGTTAAGAAATGATATCGTTTATTTGATCTCTCGTTGTAAAAGAAGACTTCTAAGATGCCACATCGACAAAAACACGTTTACTGGGTATCGAATCTGGATAACGAATTATGTTATTTGAGGTACATAATAGTCTTATGTGATACAGTCCCACGGCTGCATAAAGTAAGCAACTTTTATTTTTAACGATGTAAGTATACAAATGAAAAAGAATTATTACAATCAATAAAATTTGGCTTAAGTCAGTTCCTTCGTTGAATTAAGCTTAATGTACAGGTATTGTTTTCTGCTTTCACTTTAACACACAGCTTGCGGCCTCTAATACAAAGTTTTACACTTTCAATGTTGTGTCTACTCTTGTTGGAAATGCACTATAGTTTATCTACTCATTTCGAAAACCCATAATTGACAGAAAGCAAATTTTTCCGGAAGATAAAGAAAACGGTGTAACTCTTCTCTTTAGTTATGGACTTAAAAACAAACCTCGAATGCTGTAGAATATATAAAGAGCATTTTAGCTTCAAAAAAGATATTATAGAATGTTATCTACTTGAAAGGAAAAATCTATTATAAATTCTTGTAATGTAACTTGTTTTGAAAACGTTTATCGTATTTTCGAAATGATCAGTTCATTACCAATTTCACATCTTAATATTTTATGACATTTTGGATACAATAGAAAGTTTTACAAATAAATTTCATTCATTTAGTTTCATAGTTGATTTCAGTCAATATTTTTGATAATCAAAGTAATTATTTTTGGAAAATAATTAAAACAAAAAGCTATAGCTAATAAGTATCTACTCATTTTCCATTTCAATTTATTAATACCGGTACTGTTTTTGCTCTAATAGTAACTAAGCATTTACGAGAGCGTTAACATCATTATTATTCATATTATTTCCAGGAAAAAACTTGATCGAAAATACCGATAATTACAAAGAAACCTAGTTGTTTTTAATATACAACTAATGATCAATTCACTCCGTTTATAAAAAGATCTTCAGGATATAAGAAAGCGGTCCAAATGTAATTGATTTTTTTTTTGATTTTTCCAATTAATCACATTTTGACGGATCGAATCTATTTCTCGCTGCACCGGCTCTAAATCTCTTTCATAACAGTCTTCGAATCCGAAAATGATCTGATGAACTTGATCTGAGAAAACTCAGATTTGATCGTAATAAACCTTATTTCTCAATCTGTTTTCGATTCGTCACGGCGACGGGTTTTATTACGGTGTGCTTTTGTTGTAACAAAGCATTGCTCCGAATTGGTCATAAAGTGCATCTAAGAGCAGTGCCCTCAAATCTTTTCATTAAAGTAGTCTTAAGATTTAAAAAATGCAGTGGAAATCGTGTAACATGAAATTAAAGAAAAAAGAAATATTACTAAATCAATATTCTATAAAACAAGACTTTTCAGAAGATACCCTGCTTTGATGGGTGGTATACCTACATCTAGCAACTATAAACCTTTACCGGTTTCATTCTCAACAGTTATTATAAAATAACGCGCTTTAATGATCTTTACTTTATTTAGGTTTTTTTTTAAATCATGTGACATGGTCTTCGAGATTCCAAATTGCGAGTTTAGTGGTACTTGAGGTCCGAAATGTCGGCGACCACTGGTTTAAACTGAGCAAAACATAATTAAACACCAAATGGCAAATTTGTTAAACTCATCGCTCAATTAACATCACACTATAATAACTAACAATATTCGATTATACGAATATCAAAAATGAGTCGTACATATTCGATTGGCATCCGTAATTTTAATGTATAGAGTTCTAAAGAGAACGCTTTTAGAATGTATAAAATTAAAATTGATATTTTAGTTATTCCACTGGCTGTGTTACTAAATGTAACGCGTTTCGCTTTTTTAAGAATCATCTTCAGACTAACTCAATTGTACGGTTATTTATTTCTGAGTAAAACAATGATTCTAATTCTTAAATTAAAAATGAAGGATAGGGTGAGATTTTCTCCTTCTACTGGACGTGGGGAGAGGATAAGACAAACGATAATAGTATTAATTAGAAAATCAAATTCGAATTATTGAGATTTTGTACACTTCCATGTATTTTGTCACTAACGACCCGGGTTTCGCCTTTCGGCATAATTTTGATTTTGAAATTCCATCAAGCACCCTCAGTCGATGTCTTATATTATAAAATCAATTACTAGTGCTTGGAGGTGAAAATCCCAAGGGAAATAATTGTAATAGTGATGAGCCACATGTCCTTTTTAAAATGTTATTTCTCTAATAATTTTAAAACTTTAAAATGTTATCGAAGGATGCTTCTTAAAGAAACGAAATGCGTTACATTTATTAAGTGGAACAACTAAGTTATCAAGTTTAATTTTATATTAAAAATGAATTTCCTCAAAGTTACCGCCGATTCCATCGGAAACTTTTAGAATGTCTTCGTGTTCTATATATTGAGTGGGTTTATGAACACAGTCTGCCTATCAAATGTACACACTCATCCCAATAAAGATACACTTTTTTATTGCATATACGATTGTTTTACATTAACTCGTTCGTTGTTATTACATTACGATATAGTTTCGTGCGTACTTACGTTAAGTTCTTGATCCATAATAAACCACCGATGACCACTGACAAGGAATGTTAATGCATTTCGATTCACTTTAGTTTAACGGATGCCCTCGTATAAGTAATTTATTTCTTATCCATATTGCAGCTGAATATGTTGTGAATAATGTAAACGGTTGATCTTTGTATCATTTTTTACGAGCAAGCTAGACTAGTTAGTGTAACTACGTACGTGGCATATTTTTTAAATGATGTAAGAACATGGACATTTAGATCGATATATCAGATTACTATAAGAATTTTTTAAAGTTATTAGTAATCAGAGGCTCTCAACCTTTTTTACTGAATTCCCCCTTTCCCAAGATAATCTAACTCTAATTCAAAAGGTGATTTCCAAATATACATACATATATCGTCGTTGTTCTGGAAGAAGACACTAACTGGAAAATACTAAGAATGGTTTTGAGTTATTGGACTTTGAAGTTTGTCAAATGTTTGCTATGCTATACCTTTGTCATTTAGTTTCTTTGTACAAAATTGTTTTTAAGTAAAAGTATAATTTATGAAAATAAGCGTGTTCTTCCATGCGGTAGAGTTTGATATAAGAAACATTTTGGTATAACTAACTCAATATATCATTTTTTTCGATTTAGTGTTTTCTGCAGTAACAGTAACGATATGTATTATTGAAAATCTTTCAGCAGCAAATAACCACTGGAACGCTAAAATTCATCCTTGGGGGGGGGGGATTCCCCACTGGTTGGGAACCCCTGCTACATAAATAGCCATAATATATCATTTTATCATGGATTGAGTCTTACAATGCTCCCTTAGGTCACTAAACTAGTGAATCACGTGTCAGGTTAATTTTTTTTATTTTTGCCGATTCCATATCATAGTCGCAACGCACAAGACCTTATGTCGAAATTTCAAATTGTTGACGCGGTCAAAGATTCGCGTTTACATAACTTCCCAACCACCATATTCGAACATGAAAATGGGGTCTAGATTCTAGATAGAGTTAGTGGCGAACTAGTAACGAACTAGTAACCTATCTGATTTATAAAATAGGTTAAGCTTCCGACTAATTCTCGTTAAAGTTATATTGAAATGCTTTATTACGAGTCCATAAGCTTCAAATTGGAAGCTGACATTGTTTAGAACAGATGATAATATTTAATTTGTTCGTAGGTAACAGTCGCAAAAATATTTCTTAACACTATTATCTCCTGCCAAAATCAGGTACGACAACTGCTGTGCCCGGCCCATTTTTGAAGAAATATCACTTTTCTTAAACGTTTACTAAACGTGTTATAACTATGGAAATAGTGAATGAAATCAAATGAAACTTTTTGGAATTGTATAAAACATTTAAATTTTTGTATGATAAGATTGCCAAAATTTCCATTTGTGAAGAGCCACACGACAACGTTTACACATGTACGAAGTCTCACTCATTTTCTTGTGCTTTGCACGCACCTTGCATGTTCTACAGGGTTTTTTTTATTTTTCTGTTGACGGTATCGGTATCAATATGAAATCCCCCGACAACCTGTCTTGTAGATCTGGCAAAACTCTAGTTCAGACTCACCGTAATATCGTCTCCAGAAGGGGGAATATTAAAGAACTTATATTCGATTAAGATTTTTAGTCGATAAAATCGAAACCTGTTTTGGCGATACCACAATTTAGATTACTGTTTTGCAAAGTTTCAAGTCTTGACTATAATTGAAGACTCAAATATGACTGTTTTTGATAGGCTGGTCTTGTCTATCACGTGACAACACGGTTCCGGGACTCAATTTTGCCGCTTGTTAAAGAAATTAACTTAATTCAGATTGATTTCTTCAAATTACGTAACAAAATACATGGAATATGCCTGAGCTTGTTTTTCAGACGATAAAGCATCAAAAAATCTATCGTAATGCATTCACAACTCAAAACAGCCAATATTCGACTTATCTCCTTCTGCCACTATACTGACGTCATATTCTTCTTCTAACAAATGTCACTATCTCGTATCGGTTTTTACCATTTTTTGATGTTACAATATGATCTGACATCTGATAGGGCCAGTTTCTAAGATTTCTTCATATCCATTCAAAACAAGATTGTAAAGCTTCTACGGAATGTGAACACTCTTTGCTTTTGAATCCCATGATTAATGATGTTGTATACGTAATGTGTTGTTGGAATGAATACCAATTCTACGTGGAAGCATTTTGTGATATATCAGAGAAAATGAGAGAAGCTGCTTATGGAATATGTTCATACAAACATCAATTACCTCCTTTCATTGTAAATATAAATTATTTTCGAATAGTGTGTGAACTTCTTTTAAACGTAGTATCATAATATAGTACGTATTTACTCGTCGGACTAATACGTATTACACAATGTCTTTAAAAAAAATTGCGTACGGAGGGCGAGTAGACCTCAGCTTATACAACTTAGCGTGGGAGAAATCATCTGCCGGCACGCGTCAAAATGGTCACACGTTGGCTGATTAACACTGGGATTGAAGCATGGATATAAATAACAGGATTTACAATTTTAAATTTGACCGGAAACCTGTCTGTTATGTCGAGGCTTTGTCATACTTATATACTTAATATTTCTCACATAAGTTATAAGGAAATAAAATGAACTAACGGACCGAAAAAATCACTCGTAAACGACGAAAAAACACACTTTCTCAAGACTCAATTCCGTGATTGCAATGTATTGCTAAAAACTGAAAATACAACCGCAAATATTATTTTCTTTGCTAATGGTTTTATTAACAGAAAGTAATTAATTTCTTTTTCCTCCTCTTTTCTTTTCCCCATAGTAAGTAGCCGACGTTGTCTACCTCCACCAGAGTACATTTCCGCTCCAGACGATTGGCGAAAGACGGCCAAAGGATTTTAGTAAGTCAGCGAGGGAACGAGAGATCTCACACTTCAGATAATGCTATTTTTTCCTTGCCGATTTTGCTATGTACGCTAAACAGATGATAGATAGTACACGAGTTGCAGATTTTTTCATTTGTATGAACTACAGTGGTACCCAGATCTTTCGGTTTCCCGCATTCATTGTTTTTTGAGGGAATAGTGACTATTTCTTCCATTTGTTGTGTAATTATCGCTAATTTGGGATGCATCTTCAGATTAAACGTACAGCAGATATTCTAATATTGATACCAAAATGTAATGATGTGACACGTGTCAATACGTATAATATTTTTCTGTCGGAAAAGTGGACGTTAAAATACCTTTATTCAGATCCATGTGCTGCTTCGTTTGTCCCTACTGTAATCCACTTTTCTTTACTAACACACTTCCCCTGAAAGAGATATTGAGTTTTATTTTTAAAATAGTGTACGGTTCAATTGTCACATACTTATTTTTATTGAAATATCTGTACTATTTTCAACTGCTAGACAGTTTTATAATACAAACTATACCAGTGCAGAAGAACTTAGGTGAGAAAATGCAAACTTTTCTAAGCCCAAGCTCGATTTTGTTCAATGTATCCACAAAGAATGTGTTGCCAAGTAGACGTACAGACGTTCAAACGATTCAGAACAGGCAGCGTCACTTCCGGCGCGCCCCAGTTAAGATTTTCCCGTTCGCGCGGGAAAGCGGAGGCTGCACCGGAAATCGAAACGCCATCTTGCGGAATGCCGCGGCGTGTCGCTGCGGTTGGGTGTTATTCACAAAAGCGCGCGAAAACCGACGTGACAGGTGTAGCAAGCTTTAATTCGACGGACGGATCTCTCGCTTGCGAATGACCGCAGATCGGATAAAGATTCGCCGTTTTTTTGCATTCTTTTATGCTAACTGCTATTCAATTGTTTAGTTCGCGTTGCCCGCGAGTATAAATCGATCGTATAGTCAGCCTTTAATCCGTAACTACTACAACGTCATTGAAGATTATACTTATTATTTGTTAAGAATTATTATTTGTTTCGAAGTAATTCATTATAATTAGGTGAACAATAGCAAATTATTTTGGATTGATTCAGCGGTAACTTCATGGAAATTCATGGGTTTTTAATATTAAACATATTTACATGTGAATTAAAAAAACATCAGGAAACACTGCTCCTCGGTGATTGTCGTATTGTCATGTTCAACACAGTCATATTAAATTTGGATTATTGAGATTTTGTACACTTCCATGTATTTTGTCACTAACGACCCGGGTTTCGCCCTTCGGCATCTTCAGGCACTCGAGCACACGAATGGACTCGAACTGAACTCGAACTCGAGTCCATTCGTGTGCTCGAGTGCCTGAAGATGCCGAAGGGCGAAACCCGGGTCGTTAGTGACAAAATACATGGAAGTGTACAAAATCTCAATAATCCAAATTTAATATTGAAATTCCATCAAGCACCCTCAGTCGATGTCTTAAATTATACAGTCATATTATTTCATAATTTAAGTTATTTTGATTTTTTAAAAGTTCAAGACTTTATCTCGTATATTACTATTTTTTTAAAACATGTCCGCTGCCAATGTTGAGTTGATCAAAATGTCTCTTAGTGAAGGTATCCTAGCTGAGGTTTTTTTTACGAGAGCTGCTTCTTACTCAGTTGCTCAACCTTCCTTTTTTGAAGAGAGTAGGGATATAAGGATAGGATTAGAACCGGACAAGTGGTTAGTTAATCGCACTCGCTACGCTCCTTTTTTAGGATCGGATGGGTGGAAGGGAATTTTAAACATCAAAAACAACCTGACATATCATATTACCATAAATGGTTTTAAATCTGCCGATTTCGGAGTTTTACTAATCGATCAAGAAATAGACTCATTCAAATTATTGTAACTGGTCATAACGCAGTAATATTCTTATATCTTCTTATTAGTCGTTTTCCTCACTGGTGAAGGTCGCAACCTCGGCCCATCGCAACAACCCCGTTTCCGTTGAAGATCCTTCGCCACTCTCTCCTACACTTCACTGCTCCGAAGGCCATCGGTAAGGAGATGCCCGTGGCGTCCTTCACCTTCTCACTTCAGCGAGTAGGGACCTTTCCGCGTCCCCTTATTCCTTCGACCTTTCTTGTGACGACGAGCCTCTCGAGATTGAATATAGACTTGCGAGCGATGTGGCCAAAAAAGCTTAGAGTCTATCCTGGATTTGTAGCTCGTTCGCGATAGATGCGTTTGTGCGTTTGTCCGTCCATGTTACTCTGAGCATCCTTCTCCAGCATCACATTTCAAATGTTCCATCCGTAAATCTAGCCCTTTTTGTCTTAAGTTTTTAAGTCCATTTCTCAACACAGTAACGTCATATGTAAATAGTAGACCAGCGACCGTACTTGGCGCATTTTGGTGTGTCTGGTTATATATAGCCTTACGTTTCCAAATTCTCTCCAGTTTACGCGTTGCGGCCTTAGTCATCACAATTCGCCTTTTAACTTCTGGTTTACAACATACACTCTCAGTAATACATTAGTCGAGATAAATCAAGTCAATGGCAATTACCAATCCGTTTATACTTTTTTAGTTGTTAACAAGAACTTAATATCGACAGCTGAAATAGCTATATAATACAATCGAGAGGACGTGTCCAAACATGTTTCGGTCTTTTCACTGTGACAGTATAATACATAGCAAAGCTTCGTAATTTGCGTTTGAAATACTTAATTCGAATTGTAAATATGTATCAACAAACAAATAGTTACATATTTTTACCACATTATACAATACTTAAAGTTTAATGTCTGTACTTTCTTTCGAAATGCATCTAACGATGAATGTACACTTTCATATGTCAGCATTAAACATTAATCTCTATTATAAATATTCATCAGTGGAATTCTCGGGTTTCCAGTGTGGGCTCAAAATCCGAAGCGTCCCGTATGTCCATAATAAAGACGCTGTTATTTACACGCCGGGATTGCATTATAAATCTTAATTTAAAATTCAAATTAACTCTGGTTGGATTTGTAATGTCTGCCAGTTAACACTCGGATTAATGTGACGTGTCATGTCGAGCACCTGAGACAGGTATTATCATTAGAAATGATCTCATTGATATTCTTAAATATCTAATCCATTTTTTTTAGTATGTTCACGGCCCGTAGACATTTTCAACTGATTAAAAAGAAGACAATTTAAATGTCCAATATCGTCGCATTGATGGTGAACCGACCAAATTCCATATTTGTGAATTTCTAGACATTTGAGTTTTTTAACTTTACACAGGTTTTTTTCACTTTATTCCATCGTATTTTCACAACTGCCAATAAAATGAAACACACTTACTAATTGAATGTAAATAAATTTGGATTATTGTGATTTTGTACACTTCCATGTATTTTGTCACTAACGACCCGGGTTTCGCCTTTCGGCATCTTCAGGCATTCGAGCACACGAATGGACTCGAACTGAGAAAATACATGGAAGTGTACAAAATCTCAATAATCCAAATTTGATATTGAAATTCCATCAAGCACCCTCAGTCGATGTCTTAAATGAATGTAAATAAGTGAAATGTTCTAAACTTCATAGATCTCTTTGCAAGTGTATTAAGTGTGTTGGATCCTTAAGCAAATATTATAAATAAAACTTAATACTTTCAAACTATCACTTTCTTCTTTTCCTCACCATAAAAAGTCGTGCTTTAAAAATCGGAAAAATAAAATCATTTTTGAAATTTGTGTGGAATAGGTCAGTTTACTTTTTTTTAACCATATCCGCTCCCTATTCGTAGCATACGGACATCACGTGATTCCTCCAAGCTTCTCTGTTACCCGCTAGTCTCCTCGCTTCCTGTAAGCGTCCCGTAACTTCGCCGAATACATCCCATGGTTGGTCGTCAGCTGCCTTCCAGGGCGACGGAATCCATCTGGTTGGTAGATGAGACAGGCAGGATTCAGGCTCCCCTGAGGCATCCGCAGCACGTGTCCAAGCCAGGTCCATCGTCGCTTTTTTATTTTGGTCGTAATAAGAGGCTGGTCCGTCCGCAGGTAAGAACCTCCGAGTTCCTGACAAAATCAAACCACCGTACCCCTAGTATTCACCGCAAGCATCTGTTTTCATAAAACAGTGTACAGTTACCCTGTGCCTTGGTGAGGTGCCATGAGTCGCAACCGTAAAGCAGCACCATCAGAGGTGAGTTCACCTACAAGGCGATAATATATTATGAAGTATGTCACATACTGTATGTGTGAATTTAAAAAAAAGCGCGTATATTAAAACGAATCAACTGTGCATCAAGTCGTATGCCGAACACAGTTTCATATTATTAGACGGCTTATTTCTTTAATATTTAATGGAACACTTGATTGTAAAATTCGTCTGCATATCTAATTTACTAATAATTAGTAAACAGAAATAATCAGTCTTACGTAAAAAGTAGTTTTTCATTAATTTTTAATATTTTTTTCAAAATTAAAGATTGTGTCACTATTTAAGGACGCCGCTGACACCCTATCCACCCTGGACAGTCATCAGTTAATAAAATATTATTATAGGGAATGCCTAATTCGACTGAGACCTTTTAAAAATTCTAGCTAGCTATATTTAATCGATACATAAGTGTTATAAAAAAAAAATCATTTAACATTTTTTTCATTGGTAGATAGATGTCACTGTCGCTCAGTCTGAACCATTGCGCTTACCCTTAAATCGTTTCCATGAAAAAAAAAATACAGCTTTGTTTTTCGTTAAAATCATTCGTCATATAGTTTAAATTAATCATTCGGTTTTATTTGAACAGAGATATCAAAACAAACGTGAAGATCCCGAATGTTTTTGTTTTTTAGTATTTGATTATTAATATTGATAAAACAACTCTAGTATTTATTAATACACCTGTCACATTGCGGTTCAATCTGATGAGGAAACCTGTTTTTAAAACAGATCGTAGTTTTGGTTGGAGATAAGTACTGCATTCAATTAAAATACCTGTATAAACAAACAAAGAACATTATTTGACACTTCGCTAGTGGTAAAAAAACAATCTCTTAAAAGAAGGGATGAACAGCAATTATTATTTACAAAGTGCTTTCTTTCACTAGCGGTGACTTCAGCGTAACATTTGTTTTATTTATCATTGAGATATCGCGTAAAATTTAGCATACAATTCATTTAATTGTATTCTATTTTAAAAATCAAAACCGGTTTCGCTCAACGCGAGAAATTTCAACCGTATTGTGCTTCATTTCAATGCCTTTCCACCAAGAATTGACAGTTAAAAGCAATAAAATTCCTTAAAAAGAATTAGATTCTAGCAAAGGTTATGTACCATTTTCTAGCAGTACTGCCTGAAGCTCTTTTCAAATTTTACTATACCAATATTTCAGGTGTAGCTAGTGTTGCAAAAAACCCGGAAAATTGAGAAAAAACAAGGTAAATTGGAAATAAACTATTGAATATAATATTTTTTTCAACATATTGAGTGCAGGTGCACATTTTTATGTGTTTAACACCGAACTACATGCATAAAAACAGGAGCGTTTACGTAAATATTTTGTGTTGGCTTTTTCGCTCAATTGGACGTGACGCCATATCGACTGGAAAATTTTTCACGTATATTTATTTATGCACCGGATCATCCTAAATTTGATGGTTTCAGTAATCTTTTCATTCAAGTCCCCGTGTTTGGTTTTATTTACTTACAAGTTAAACTAAAGGCGAACACTGTATTCATAGAGTTAATAAGCTCGTCTATTTCATTAGTAAAGTATACAAATAAAAAATATGCTCTTCATGACGGTTGGTAGAAAGTCGACAAACAAAAATCAATTTTGTTTCACACTACTTTTTCGGATATATATACAATATCAGGCTTTTTCTCGTATATCAAGATTGCCATATACGGATATAAACTCGAACGTGTATGTACATAGGGAAAAGCCTTTATTTACCACTGAATAAATCCCTTTACCCTCGTTTCCTTAACGTCGTGCGCTTGCGCGCTTCAAAGGTAGCTTTTTTACGAGTTTTGATCCAGGTCAACCGTTTGCAGGAGCGCACCTTCAGTTCGGGAGTGCGAGGAGCCAGCTGATACCCTTTATCCGTACCCCATTAACCTAGTGCGGGGCGCGGTCCAATTCGACGACACGAGCTACACGACAGTGTGGGTGCAATTATTCACCGGTAGGCTCAATACGATCACCCTTCTCAATCTTGATGGCGCTTGAAACATTGGCGTCTCAGCGTAGTGAATTAACAATATTGAATTCAGAATACTGCATCGATAATGTAATGAGAATTATGATCGGAAGCTTCTAGATTCAATCTATCTTATCTTTGAATATCGTCTGGTCCTCATTTTTCTATCATAAAATGGCCAACCTAAGACGTAGTGTTATAAAAGTAGTGTTTTTGCTGAAATGCTAGTAGACGGTTAACACATAAAAACATTTATGCTCGATTTTAGGACTTCTATGAAGAACTTCGATCTAGATGTATGCTATAGTTAGTGTTAAATCTTGTCAATGTATGCATTAACTCGTTAGTGTATACTGTATACATTGTCTCGCTAAACTAGTATACATCGAAGAATAAATAGACTTATATACATACTAGTTCAATGTACACATCAGAGGTCTGCACGGGCTGAAATTTCATAAAATTACCCGGTCCGAACCCGAAATTTTCAGGCCCGGCCGGAACACGGATCTCAATATCACACTTGTTACCCGAACTCGACCCGAAGCCCAGGTTTATTTTTTCAACCCGAAAAAAGTACATTTTTTTTTAAATATAGAAATTCATTTATACTTTTCAAATAATATAATGTTGTTGTTTCCATATTTCCAACGATATTCATAGCACATATGAAATAAATTATTTAAGTTATGCATACTATTGCTTTATGGCTAACTCGTGACTCGAACATAGTCCGAAATTTTTTCTGAAAATTGACTTCGTTACACTGAATCTGAATTGTCTTTACCCGCCCAAACCCGACCCACGGGCCGGGCCGGGTAAAGGCCCGTGCAGACCTCTAGTACAAATTAACTGAAACATGTAAGTAGGTATATATGCTAAAATCACGGCACGCTTCCATTATGTACTCACTAAAGATCAATAAAAATCGACCGTATGCAGAATTACCAAAATATACACATAAGAGTACGTTTTTGTATGAAAAGTTCGATTTGTTTTTATTTATTTTTTTGAAATGTATTCCTATGAAGTACCCATATAAAAATAATACTTACTAATTATGGCCACAACTGACAATCGATTTAAAATCCGGTCAGATGGATATGGGTCCGGCCAGGACAGTATACAATTTGATATATCTTAGGCATGGGTGTTTATAACTTCTTTTCTCCTCGAGTGATTTTTAAAATTGTCACCGAGTTGATCTCAAGCGATTTTAAAATTTCGATATATCTGACGCCTTGGTTATGATAAGCTTTAATGCCGAATATGTATTTTTTTTAAATCTTATTTATATAAAAGTACGGTTATTACGTGAACACATAACTTAGTAGATATTATATATCGGCTGTCTTATGGAAAAATTTAATCTTAATCTACTACTCGATTTCCATCTGTTCAAAGCTTGCATTCTGCTTTACAGTAGAAAAAACATGTTTTGCCAACACATATTTGCTTGTCTGTGTTGCATTTTGAGGTCCAAGTAGGCTTCCTGTATGATGATAACATCAGTGGCCATAAAAAGACGTTGAAACTGGCGTTCCGAAGAGTCTTCTCTGCTTGCCTCCGCCCACCGATTGGATGCTATCGTCCCGGAAGACCATTATCATTTGATGGTGCTAGAGCAAATCTAGTATTATCTTTGATAAAACAATACTGGCGGCGCCGCTGGTACTATGCTTCGCATAGTAGGGATATATATGACATGTGACTTATATGTCAACGTTGTATAAGAATACCCTACAAAATAATACTAATCTCATCTGAAATACCGCTATTTCTTGTGTGTTTTCGATCTGTATAACTATGATTATGATTCTCTTATGATATTTTCCATGGTTGCTATAATCATGTCGCACCTTTTAATTTTCATGCTTTTGAAGAGAGCCCCTGACAGAAGTGCTTGGAATGGGAAGAGCACCGCTTCCCCCCTCAAAATACAACACCGTGCACACCTCACTACTTCACCGCCCTTCAAATAGGGTGACATCTATTTTATTAGTATGTTACATTATCGCGTCTTTTTACCCTTTCTTTATTTTGTGTCTTCTCCTTTTCCTATCTATCATCATACTTTTTGGGAATCTCATTGCTGGCTGCCTATGAAAATATACGTAGAAATCTGTGCTGATGTTACATCTTCTAAGATTTTTTGATTCAATTCATTGTATTAAATAATCATTTACCTATGAAATTTTTCTAAATGTAACTCATTTGACAGTCTCTAAGTCATAAAATGCTAGAGAAAGGAATACGAAAGGAAAAGGGTTGGACAATACAGATTTGTAGAAAATCACAGCACCACTTTACTAATGGGTGGAGCTTGTTCAAAACAAATGGTAGTGGAAGTTTTTTTGGACATTGGGTAGTAATGAAACAGTTATTTATTAGTATATACAAAAATTAACTCGAAAAGTCCGTACTTGAAGATTTGCTTTAATGGGTGTAAGAAATTACCAACTGGAGATACTAAACTAAAAGATACTATAAAAAATCTTTTAACCCGATGAACGCGCTGGACATGTTTACATGTCCATGAGTTTATCTCGTATTTCCGACCAAACTAGAAGGAAACACTTCTGAATATATTCTTTAAAAAATAGTTCAAACCTATAGGTAGAGAAATTAGGGCAACATATCATAAAAATGTCAAGTAGAACACAAAGAAACATATTTTTGAAAAGAGCTTTCGATATTCAGTCTATCGAAGTTCAGCGTTGAACTGCCGATACTCAGCATTAATCGTCAGTTCTATGTATTAAACATACTTATGCGGCTACGCGATTGCTTGTGTGCGTGTTGGTGGTGTATATGAATACTGGCCGCAGCAGCCATTTTGTTTGCATAATCGTAGATTAAATATTTCTCAGCTTCTTCATTTTCATCGATTTATTTTTAGCGAGAATGCGACGAGTTTAGTTTACTTCTTGATGTATTTGGGATAACTAATATATAATTCTCCATTTATTACTGTTGAAATTGATTTATTTTTAGCCATAGTGAGGGTTTTAACAGATCAATTGACTGAAAATAAATTCGTTCGAAAACGGCTCGCGCTGTAAGGGTTAATGAGGTATGTATAAAAAATCGGAGTCGAGGAAATCTTGGAAAGATTAAATCTAGATGACATCGTCAGTATCCAGGTCATACTATTATAATATGTGGACAATCATTGGGCAACGACAGTAAAGCACTTATTCTAGTTGTAAGTTGAATAAAATAAGGAAGAATAAAGAAGACACCACATTATTCGCCTTGTAGTCAGTATTACTTCACCAGCCCCAATTCCCCAAAAGTACTTGAGCAGCTTAATTTAAGTGCACAATTTAATAAGGCTTCCTTAATGTTTCCTTTCTTCGGGCAAAGAACTTCACTGAAAGAAGAAACGATTTCTAAAGGTGTCATTTTTTTTTAAATAAAACTTCGTCTTCACAAAAAATATTATAATCGACATGGTGACGGAATAAATACACAATGACAGGTGACTCAACTCAGTTTATTTATTATTCATCATAACATACCTTACTTGAATACGTTATTCGGCAATTGTAATCTGACAGAATATCGCTCCTTTCCCGACGCAACTGCAAACATTGGTGACCGCTTCTAAAACTCGTCGAGCTTTGGCTGAAGGGTCGTCGTTCCCGCGACGGGTACTCGGTTAGACCTCGGTCGTCGTGGTATCGACCCGTAGGCATATACCGCTATCCACGACAGGTGAGGAGGCAGACTTGGCCCATGCATTTGAATACGTCTATTGGACCATAAGGACATGGATTTGTATTGAATTTCGTTATAAAAAAGGTTTTAATTATACTAGCCTGCCCATAATTATTGTTAAGTTGCAATTTGTAATGTGCTACATTAATTATTCGTTTTATAGTATTTCCAACATAACTTGGCCTCCGCCGAATTTGGAACTACAATTGTCAGTCTATAATAAATTTCTCCAATTGCCATTTTATGCAAAGTAAATATCTTGTCTACTTTTAATTACCGTCGCTAAAATATCAGTGCTGGAATTTATTTAAATTTCAGCTCTGGCCGAGTATGGCAATATTTCTAACGTGACGGTGGCACCCTTGCTAGCGGCCAAGTTAAATTGGTACATCTATAAGAGTACGATTTGTTTATTTTTGATTTAGTTTTTTGGTGTTCCATTTATTCTCCATAACTTAAGTTTTACTTCTAATTATAGTGCATATGTGCATTTTAAAATATTTTTTGTGCAAGATTACATCGAAAGTATTGTTAAGCTTTATATCCGGAATAAGTCCATGATTCGTCCTCGTTATGGCAATAATTTTAAGATGTGGAATGTTTCTTTTTTTCAAACTTCAACTATTCGCTATCATTTTATTCAAAACTATGACAGTATATACCATTAGTCTTCTAAGCGCTTACACAAAAAGTGGCGGTGAATCTATAAAACTGTTACTGTAGATCTGTGCATCGATCATTATAAATTGTCCGTTTGGAGAGGGCGTCAGTATCAAGGTAGTATTGGCATACTATTTTACTTGTCATGGCCGCAGCAGAGTTATTAATCGGAATCATCAATAATTATTCTGGTTTGAAACTTCACCGAACTTTTAGAATAACCTCCCGCGCATTCTCACGAATTGTTTTCAAATC
The DNA here is from genome assembly GCA_022494535.1 of Himalopsyche phryganea. Lineage (NCBI taxonomy): Eukaryota > Metazoa > Arthropoda > Insecta > Trichoptera > Rhyacophilidae > Himalopsyche > Himalopsyche phryganea. The sequence goes on along the minus strand of JAGVSL010000127.1, from coordinate 1,473,943 downwards.
ATTTCCCATCGCCTATTGTATTTTTTTTCGCGGTACTATTAACAAAAACGGCTTTCATTACAGTCGTTTGCCTGATACGAGCGTTATATTGACCCTTTTAATTCCAGCTCCTGCCGGCGGCCAACTTATCGTAGATCCATGCAATGATGTTACAAACCACAGAAGGAACCCTCCATACTATTTATTTGTTATCTTTCGAGCCACATAGTGAACCAGCCTCTCCCCTCCCTTGCAAAAACTTCTTACCCTAAACTCTTCGTCTGTATTATCACACTAATAAAAATATATAAAAATAAATGTGTAGTAGTTTTTTTTCATACAGAACTCGCCTTTCGTAAATATTTATTTTGAAACCCTATCACAAAGCCTACTCGGCCGAGTCGGATACATCTATACAAAGTGCACACAGGAAGGGCCGGATTAGGCGCTCTGACGCCCTTTTTGTCGCATTTTCTTGCTTGGCTTTTTACCCATTATATCATTATTTTATGTCTTATTTAATTTCCTTTCAACTTTATTTAACTCGCGCTTTGTATTTTGTTTTCAGTAGTCAATAAGTTTCACATCAATTGATGTGCCGAGGCCTACTGAATTGATAGAACATTTTTTTATAATATATTATATCAGATATTGTAATAAATGTTGTAATAAACTCAATATAATTTAGCAAGATCGAGTATTGAATCAAAAACGTTTTAACTCTCGCAACGCAAAGTCATATTTTCTTTCTTATAATAATTATTGGTCGATATTACTCGCTACCCACAATATAAAAAAAACATACATTTTTAAACTATGACATGCTGCAATATAGACTCTTAATAGAATGTGAATTTCAGCAGAAGACGTTAAGCAAGAAATGGCTTCTTTTCAATGAACGGCTGGATATAGTGATGGATCAGGAAATAACTTGTATTTAGCTAAACGTTTTTTCAATGTCTAATTTTCGGATCGGATAGTGAGTAGATGGAAAAAAATTAAAACACATACATTTCTGCAAATATAAATCCAAAATCGTTTTTTTTTTCATCGAAATACTTAATGGCGAATATTTTAGATGTGCCATATGCTATGACAAAATTCATGAGCCTTATTATATATATTTATATATGTTATTTATTTTTGTATATTAGTTTTACTATCTCTTACTCCTTTTAAAGTTTTGCACGTAAAAAACCTAAACAAAAGAAATATGGATTTCTCATCTTTCATACAACGAAATAATACCTAATATTTAAATTTATTGAAAAAATAAAAAAATATTATAAGTACTTATTTCAAGTGGTACATTGGTCAAATCAGTTATGTACCATACACTTCTTCCTGTAACCTCAAAGAGACGTAGTGTTGAGCGTATGGTTAACAATCAACTGTTGTATAATTACTTTGTTACGAGTCAGTTATCATAGTAAAGAAGTGAAGTTGGTCTTAAAAAATCATAAAAATCATTCTCAATAAACTCTTTTGACAACAGTATGAACAGCGTTGTTTGGCTCAAAAAAGGCAGAGATGAATTGTGCTGTCCTTCATACATTTTAACTTAACTCAATACGCTTTTAGCTTTGTTATTTGAAAACCATCGATGCCTACTAACCGTCATACGCGCTAATGTTTGAACTCTAAAAATATAATTTATTATAAATGATTAGGTATTTGAAACTCATTCAATTTTTTGTCAGATGTGCAACAATGTTAGTTTTTTTGGTATACGAAAAACAGGTATGTAGTTAATCAACAAGATACGAGCGCTGCGTTCATAGTTCATTCGTTTATTAAATAAACATCTTTTCGGTGTATTACGTAATCATTTTTCATTTAATTTAATATTAGCTTATAAAATTGACAATATTTTTCTCACGTGATTTGTAAAATCTATCTGTCTGTCGAGGAGTATTGGTAAAGCCCTATTTCAGAATTATCACAATAGGGTAATTCGCCAGCGGTCAGCCAGTTAATCGATAGGTGTACTTTCAAAACGGATTTTGAGTCAATGGATGATAAATACATATTTTTTCTATTATTTTTTTTTTCATATTTTTTCGCTGTTATTCCATTAAACAGGGATTAAGTAATGTAATCAACTAAAAATAAAATGGTTAATATTGTACCAAGCATAAAATAATAGAAGTTTTCAAAAAAATGCTAATTCTCCCAGTGGTCGGCCCCCAAAATCCAATGGTCTTTATAAATATCGCTAACGAATTTACTGAGAGTAGACTTAACAATTAAAAACATCCAAAGCATGACAATATAAAGTATATTTTGTTAGCGTTCCCCATACAACATGAATTTGTCGAAACTTGCGAAGTAAAATTGTGCTTTTTTTAAATTGTTTATTACATCATATAGGTCAGTATAGTGTAGAAGATATACATTGGCAAGTGACAACACTACCTACATGAATTTAAAAAAATCTGTTTTTTTAAATGTATCCACTATTATTTACGTTTTAAGCTCAAAAGGCCGACCATTGGCGACGGTTTACTTTAAGAACACTCGCCCTAGGCCAATTTAAAAAAATCCAAATATAACATACCAATTTTTTAATTAAAATTCTAATAAATATGAATAATACTAAATTATCAAATACATTGTTATATTGTATGATTTTTTTTTTGAAATAAAGTAATTTGTTTCGTACTTACTACTTTAACATTTTTATAATGATCAGGACAGGTTTAGTTATGCTCGTTGTGTTGATAATGCTCGTGTTGAGCGAAAAACAAGTAGTACAAACCAAGTTGTGTTTTATTTTTAATCTATAGTGCCTTTCCACCAAAAATTGACAGTCAAGACCTTAAAAGTTATATTGTATGATATTCACTGAAAAATATTCAACATTGATTTACCCAAAACTGATATTTCCGACTCAACATTTTTTTTTACAGAGCCTCGACGATTTAATATGATCAATAAAAATCCTAGAACAGGAATGCGGTATTAATATATATTTATAATTTAAACGCACTCATGACTCGCATAACGCCTTCTAACCCCCTCAGGGCGTTGTACTGCCAAAATTAGCGGTTCAAAATAATAATAATAATCGAGCCAAGCCGTTGCGTTTTTTGTATACAAAACGTGCTTCCTTTGAAATTACATGTTACGTTTTTTTATTCAATTCATAAATAAAAAAAACACAACCGTCACTCTTGTAACTGAATTATTACTGTTTTTTTTAGTAGTATTTATTATGTTTGCATTGTATTTGAATGTATCGTAAATTTCATCACATATTAATTTTTCATTATTAGATTACCGATCCATTGATTGATGAATATATTATATCTGTTAGGATACTATTTGCTGTGATTATTTTAATAGTTTTACTGGGTATTTTTTCCGACCCTGTAACCGAGTGCACGTGCACGTGGATTTTCATGTGACTTGGTTCGATATTCGATGTGTACTAGGTACTAACCGTATCCTATTTTGAAAGGTAGTTGCCTAAACTTTCCTTACACCATCTTTCTATACCAGTGGTTCCTGTGGCCACTTATAAATAATTTGTGGGCGCGTGGACAACGTCGGGGGGGCCGAGAAAAGTTTAATATGAAAAAAAAATTGTCACACATTTTCATTATTAACTAAATTGGTAGCCATCTTTTGGGTGTTGGACCCTTTTGCAAGCAGACTCACAAACTAAGATGAATCCATACGAAACAGGAGCAATTTATTGAATTATCCACAAACGAGGAGCGGTAACCAATGTTTAACACAGATACCACAAATTTTGGTTACAAAAACAGATACCAATTTTATATCCTGCATTGGTCACTGTACAGATGCTGTTGATTGCTTTCCCGTCTTCCTATTTAGTACCGTTATGAACCTCCATTTATGAACGTTCAAAACAGAACGTTCAGAACGTACAGTTATGAACGTTCCATTGTATTACATTAATTAAATTTTGCAGCTGCGTCGGATTACTACAGCGGTATTTCTTCAATTACTGAAATTACAGCAAGTTAAAAGGGTTGTTTTTAGCCCCGAGTTATTCGTCAAACTCAAGTATTATGATAAGATATACTTATTTTAAACATTACCTCCTGCACACTAGGGTGCATGCAACCAAGTCTTGAGGAATTTCTCCTCGGACATTCCTGGCAAACATTTGAAACACGCATAACGTTGTTACGCTGCGGAATACACTCTTACAGAGTGTGAAGCCGTAGTGGGTGGTGGTGGGTGGTGGTGGGTACAACGTTGAGTACCCTAGGGCATTAAAAAAAAAGATATATTGAAAAAAATAATTACCTGAAGTATTCATTACTGTTCTTGTAATCTGGAGAAATTGTGATGTGATCTTTCGTCGATTTTGTAAAATATTTCACCAAAAATGTTACGAATACTATTCGAATATCGAATTGTTAAAAAAGAGCCGAATATATTCGGAGATTGATAATTCGACTATTCGAGATGTTGACCAATTTCATAATCAATTACTGTTGAAATGCTCCATTTCGAATCCATTCTCCACACATTCTGATCAAACACAGTCTACTAATAATAAATCTAGATGAAACATACTATACCTAGTTGTAATATTGTACTTACTATCCATTTGGCTTGAATTACTGATCATTAATAATTATGAAAAGTCGTCGCTAGTACAAACGCTGTTACTCCTTCAATCTTTTTTGCTCCACAATTAATCAATTAAATTGATAACCGTAGAAAACCGAACGAAAGAGTAAGTAAGACAAATTGTTTTCGCACAAGCACGTCTTTACATGGTCAAGGTCAACGATTATCTTCACGGACTAAAAGCGTGCTGGCTCGGTGTGACTTCTATGTTTTACGCCGAGAGTGTTCAAAATATATCCATTCCACCAAAAAACACTGTATTGCAATGGTCTTCAACCTTCCGCAGCCTTCGGAACCTTTCCAGTTTATAATATTCTCTAAGGAACCCAAACAGCTGCTGCAATCCTGGCTTCAGCAACCGTCACAACGGCGAGTTGTGTTACCGGCATTTATGGATATTTGTATCATTAATAAAATTGTTGAATTCCGTCTCAGTAGTCTGCCCCTTAAACGCGGAGGAACCCTTTAAAACTTTTGCCGAACCCAGAACGCCGCGGTAGAGAATTTGTCTTGTAATACAAAATCAGTCATAATACACTTTTCTTTACTTACAGTGGTTTTCAAGCGAACTTATCTGTAACAAAAAAATATTATTGATAGCATTTTGAAACGATTAATCCGCCTCCGAAATATTATAAATTAATATCAGTTTATCCGGATGTATATCATTTTAAATATTCCAACTAGGGAGACTGGCAACCCTACATAGGATGCATTCTTGTTACATATTATTTTATTCGCCTTTCGTCCAAGATTCCATAGTCATTGTATATTTAGGCACCCTTTACCCTTATAGCCTACGCATGGGTACATAGTGGAAGACGGACAGACCCTCGTCAAAATTAGGTTTGCTTAGTTCTCGTGAGTGTGTTTACAAAAACCACATTGCATTGACTGAACCAATGCCATAAAAACGGTGCGATGTGTCTCAACTAAAGATACTCTTTCGTTTAACAGAATAACCATGTGTGCAAGATGGTAACCGAACAAAACAGAACACTGACAATTCAGAACAGAGGAAAATAAATGACATAATATGTCTGTATCAACAATGGTAGCGGACGTGGTTTAAAAAATATATATTATAATATAATAACTGCAGGTTGTATACATAGATAATAAATTTAATTAATATATGTATTCCGCAATTGAAATGTGTTAAAAAGGTCTTAATTTTCCAAATATAATTTTATTAGTACTTCTCTTACAAAAAATATTTTCCCTCTATTTTGTTTTTGGCTGTTTTTTAACATGTTCTCTTTTTTTGTTATATTTTATCATGTTCTGTTTTCTCACTGAACCGTACAATATAGATGTTACATAACTTTTAGCATTGCTTTAAATGTGCGTTTCTTAACCTTTTTGAGCCGTAATCCAAATTCGGGTAATAGTTTTTATTTCGTGAACCAAGGTAATATGTATCAGTAAATTCATACATACAAACTAGATGTCTGCACGGGCCCGGGCTTGGCCTGTGGGCCTGTACCCGGCCAGCCCGTGGGCCGGGTTCGGGCGAGTAGAGATAATTAATATTCGGGCTCGGACTGGGCCCGGGTAAGGGATTTGTTCTTCAGAAAAATATTTCGGACTATGTTCGGAGTAGTCTTGATAACTAAATACTGTTGATAACAAAAAGGCAATAAATATAATAATTTATTACGTTTCGAATAGCATTGGACACAATAGAGTCTTTTATTTGATAATTATGGAGACATCATTTTATATTTTGGTAACCTGAAACTGAGCTCATAAAATTGTTATTGATACGTGAAACAATGCTTTGTTCATTTAATCATCACCGATAGTAAGTTTAAATAGTTCGTGAATGAATAAAGTGTGAAATTCAGTATCCACTTTCTATTCGTTTTAAATAGTCGACTGTTCCGTGTGCCAAAAAATTCATTATAAAAAAAATACAAAAGATTCGTTAAAAATGTGTTTCAACGATATAAAGAAAATGTTGAAAAGTGGTGATTGTGGTGATGTGTGGAAATCATTCCGTGAAATAATAGATCTTTCTACATGTGAAAAAGTTGGATAGGTACGTTAATCAATTTTATGCTACTGTATTTTTTTTTAAATCGGGTTTTTTTCGGGCCAAGATATGTAAATTTAGGCTTCGGGTCGGGCTCGGGTAACAAGTGTGGTATTAAGATTCGGGCTCGGGCCTGAAGTGAACGGGCTTGGGCCGGGTAATTTCATCAAATTTCGGCCCGTGCAGACCTCTAATACAAACAATTTGTTTTAATAGTAAAAAAGCACAGTATTGGCAACACCGTCGGATCTTATGAATGTGAACCAAGTTTTGAAAGTTATCAAATCTACAACGGAATTAGTCTGGTACAGATATAATACACACTGTTCACAACTTGTGGATCTCTCAATTTATTATGTTATAAAATTACCGTTTTTGTTTTTAAATATTTTGCTACCCAGTTTTGGGTCGCGACTGATAGGCTTAGAACCACTGCTTTAAAGTAGTTGGTTGAATGTTTTTATTACTAAGTATGCATTCAACTATACATATTAGTATAATCTTCTGTGAAATATTTCAATTGTGTACGAAAGGTAAATGGAAAGATGACTTACAGCTTACCCTCTTATTTACTGTTTGATATGTAGCTCACCGTAGATTTCTTCCTTCCGTCTCCTTTTTACGAACAGGATTCTGTTATTGTACTGTTACTAATTGGTTCCTGTATTGTATTAATACTCTTTAAAAACCGTCATGCTGAAGGATTTGTTTTCCTATGTCTCTAGTAGTCGTCCCGTATCTTAGTAACTATCCATTTCTTCCCCATGAGCCATATTATATTCTACTGGTTTGTCTGGCCCATTCGAGAATATCCTTGACTGGTGATAGGTACATTTGTTGCAGAATTAGAGTGTTTTGATATCGTCCGGCTTATTGAATCCACAGTATCTACACTTACTACTACACAATCAATAAATTATACAATATAATTTAAGACATCGACTGAGGGTGCTTGATGGAATTTCAATATCAAATTTGAGTTATTGAGATTTTGTACACTTCCATGTATTTTGTCACTAACGACTCGGGTTTCGCCTTTCGGCATCTTCAGGCATTCGAGCGCACGAATGAGTCGGTTCGAGTTCATTCGTGCGCTCGAATGCCTGAAGATGCCGAAAGGCGAAACCCGAGTCGTTAGTGACAAAATACATGGAAGTGTACAAAATCTCAATAACTCAAATTTAATAAATTATATATTTGATGGCTTATTTGCTCTTTTACCCAAGATTTGAAAACAATGTTTCATCACTTAATATCCTTCGACATCACACGTTAAATACTGAGAAAATTTCTTCTCGTGTAATAATTTTTACAAAATATTAAAACTTTTGGAATAAAAATCATTATTCACTATATAATCAATAATCGCATGAAAATCTTCACAATAATTGCCTGTATGTTCGTGTCTATGCTATGTTTATTTATCTCGCGTGTCGCGTTGAAATATTGTTGTCATCATCTTGTTGACATTCGCTTTTATTAACTAAAAGCTTTTTATCATTTCTGCACATTTTTATTTTTTCAATTGCTGTGTATTTTTTACCTACTTTATATGTGTCCGTTTAAATAAGTGTAGTCATTGATATAAAAAAATAAAGCAAATGTTTCGAGTGTTTTTGAGACATTAATTTCCATGTGAAATCTTCGTTTTTCTTGCACCTTTTCCCGCCAAACATTGTAGTCTGTCATGCGTGCGAAACGCAAAACACCTGTTCCCAAGACGACATCGTTAATTTGAGAATTGTTGTTTATGCATAATGCAAAATTGGAGATGGTCATCAGCTGCTGCGGTCTTGCCGTCGGGGTTCATTGATACTCGTGGAAACTGGTTTCTTCGCATTCATTTTTTTTAGCACGTACGCCGTCAAATGGGGACGGAATTAATTGCACATTGCGTATATGACAATAATTGGTGCATAATTGTACATCGGAGAACTGTGCGCCAATCTACATGCAATCGGTATCATTTGTGTAATTTTGTCAACAAAAATTAATATTTTAAAACCGACAACATTATCTCCAAGATTATTATTAATTATTAACGAAATTTTTAAATGATACTTCTTTTAAGTCAGTCTTTCAAGATATATTCAGATAGAGTAAGAATGAGTGAATAAGTATAGAAAATGATAAGTAGTTAGCTAGTCGCTCTCTATTACGCCATGTTGTGACGATCTGGTAGATGGTCATCTGTAAAGAATGACAACATTACAGGCGTCAATATGGCTTTGGGTTCAAATCCATAAGTCGGTTATATAGTCAATAATAAGAGTCCATTCAGGGATTCGAAAACTTGACCGCGTAACCCAGTAAGATGAAAGCCCTAATGCAGTTTTTCACAACCAGTGGTTCGTGGACCACCGGTTGTGAAGCGATCCGCAGAAATTTTCTGGTGGTGCGTAGATATATTCTGCAGCCTGCAATTTTTTTCCGTCCATTTTAAAATGCACATACAAAAATTCAAAGCAATGATCAGATTTTATTTTGTTCTTAAAATAAATCAAATTTTCGCATTTCAAAATCAACTGTTCTTAGACGTATTGTTTTGTGTAAATACCTACACTCAATCCTCCTTTTACACGGTAGATACGCTCTATGCAAAATCCATCCATTTTAGATTGGTTTAAGCTTTTACAAATTCTGACCCGGCCACTTGATGTAAGCCACTATTTTATCGATACTCCCTACCTATAATCCCGTACCTACAAACATGAGAATTTGCAGGAGTGCATTTCAAAGATTCATAACGCAACTCACCATAGAATGTTTTCGATAAAAACAGTGTTTACTCTCTCCTGAACAATTTCAATTTAGAGGGCTACATCGATTGGCTAAAACACCGTCGATATAAACAATATATTTTATTTCCTCGCTGTTGGCCCGCAAAAAAGTGCATGTAAAAAGGTTAACAAACTCTGCCCTACAACTCGACATCCTTATTTTGAAAATAATGTAATTGCAATACGTTAAAATCACTTAATTGCACTAGATGGGTTTGTTTTTAAATTGAAATGACGTGATGAGATGCCAATTTCGGTGATTGAATAACACGAGAGAAAATTTTTAACTTATTTTGCGTATTTGCAATTTGAAGACCGAGTTCATGAAATATCTTACGTAATACCGATCCACAGTTTGATAGTAAAGCCAACGATATTTTGTGTTTCATTAAACAAATTGATGTTAGTAATGAAATACTGAATATTTCGTTGCTTATTTTCAAAAGGAAAGTAAACGCTATGTGAAAAGTGCATCGCGTGCCGCAATCATACATATTATTATCGCCTTCTAACATTTTCCACTGTGTCTGCAGACCGATTCTCATAGCGTGAACACTCTCATTTAACTATGCCTACAAACTATTCGTGGTCTAACAATTTCAGATTGAATAATCAACATCAGGTAAAGAAAGAATACACACGCGGATTCGTTTTCGATACTAAGGTAGATAAAGCGATGATTTATAATAATGAATTAAAAACAAAAAAACGCAGTTACTATTTGTATAGTTTCAGTAGATCCAGAGATTACTTTGTAAGATTTGCTCTGAGATCATTCATTCTCCGTAGATATTGGACGCTCGTCCTATTCGTTCTCGAGTTCATTTTGAATTGTCAGTGATGTTTAAATTCCCTCCAACCTATCCGATCTTAAAAACGTTTGGCAAACCACTCGTTCTTTGTCTAGGGCCAACCTTTAATTTATCAAATCTAGATATTAAAAAAGATATTTTGGGCGTTGAGCTGAAATACTGAAACTTCTGTTGAATGCTTCATTATGGTGCGTCCAGACATGAGCATTTTTTCGCGCACGTCGTGTTCTAGAGATGTATTCCAGTAGACAATTATCCTTAGTATTTCATGTTTACTTTTTTATTCTTCGGTAAAGTTAAAAGTAACGAAATCAGTGCCCTTGTTATTCCAATAAACCATACGTTTATGATATTATCTTTGAAATCAGTAGTTTTAGCACCGCGGTCTGCGTGTTAAATAATACTATCCTTTTTTACATAATATAATAAAACACAAAAGACGACATTGAGAAAGTTTCCATTGATATCATGTGGACAGATAATTATGTAAAGAAATACCAAGGCTGGCAACTTTAATTCTCAAACGAAAATATTGCAACTTCAATAAGGCATGCATCTTTTGAGATGACGTAATAAACGAGTTCCTAGTTTTCGTAATTAACTTATTAATATTTAAATGAAGGCTCTACATTTATAGTTATATTTTTATTTCCTTATAAAATTATTTTATTATCATAAATTATTAAATTAATTCAGTCTGACTCGTGTTCGAGTTGTCAATTGCTCTTTGGCCTTGCCATACTCTGTCACGGGGTCACGGGCACGAATTCATATTTAAACCATCTATCCTTACTATCTCCGAAAAATAGAGGATGAGCGATTGAATAACAAGAAGTTCTCATATAAATACTTCTATTGAGACAGCCTTCATTAATAGTCCACATTGATGACGAATGTATCCCATAATTTTAAGTACACAAGTCATAACATGGAGGGACATCATTAATCCTGCTCCTGCATCAAATCACTTGGCCTTGCATGATTTCGACGTTATCGTGCAATGCATCAAGGTGATGTAGATGTGGCTTTACAGTGATCGCCGAAGCGCATAAGCCGTGGTGCATTAATAATCCTTTTAACTACAGGAAACAACGCTCCGGCGAACAGGATAAGGCTATCCGTTAAATGCACTTGCTGCATGCTCACATCCACACAGGTTCATTTTAATTGCATCCAATCATAACTGAGGAAATCATATTTCTAAAACGACAAGTCGACTTTTGTCTGCATTCGTTATCCGATTAATTGACTGCCATGCGATTGAGTTAGGTGTATTCTGCAACATTACTTCCTTGCGACAGTTCGTGTGAAAAGATCTACTGATAAAATATCAATTTAGTACAATATTACAGCGGGCTAAGCTGCTACAAAAATAAACCTTTTAAACCAGACCTATTTTTATAAAACTAAAACACAATTTGCAGAACTGATTCCACAATTTTATTACGTAGTGTCCGCTTGAAAATTCAAAGCATCTCGTATATTTACACGCTGGAAATGCATTTCAAACGTGAATAATTTAAATTTAATATTAACTCTGCTGGGATTTGTAACGTCTGCCAGTTAATTTTAGGATTAATTTGACGTTTCATACCTCGCACTCAAGACAGTTGATATCATTAAAATTAATCTTATTATTTTCTTCACTTATTCCACAAATTTTATTTAAAAATACACGATCGGTTTCGCGCAATGATACTTTTGCTTATAGTTTGTATTTATAAAAAAATATTTATGACTTCAATACGTTAAATATAATATGTTATTCACGTGTATTTTTTCACCAGGTGATCATGCTTCGTAGCTGACCGAAGATAGTCCAAAACATATTTTAAAGTAACATTCAATCGAAGGTCCTTACTCAACTAGTGAAGCTCATCATATAAAGTTGAATCACCAGGTTTTATTACACAGTAAAGTTGCTTCTCGTGTAGTAACTAGATAATATTTACTTTCATTATTGGCGATGTATATCATCCAAATTCGTGGCCGGGTGTACCATCCCGAACATTTTTTCTCGCAATATCACCAAAGTTTTCCGCCCGTCTCTGCGAGGGTGGCCCAGATTTCGATTACCTGTCGGATCACCAACGTAGACCCTCTGTAGAAATCTGAAGTTCTTTCACCTGACAACGTACATTGCTTGTCTGTAAAAGACAAAGCATTTTTACGGATGCATTATCTTTCGGGTTAACAAACATTTGTCGGTCAAGTTCTAGTCTCACATTTTACATTCTTACATGGCAAATGGTTTCATAATCACAGGCGATGCGTCAGTTTTAGATGCGAAAATTTGTTTTTATTATAAACAGAAATTAGCAGGTGGCAGTACCCCTGTCAAAATTCTTGTATTCTGCTTGGTTCATCAGCAGAAATTATTTTGATGAAACCACGTGTATGATTTATTAATATTTCAATTTTGACACAATATAAATGATACAATATAACTTGATACAATATAAATTTGAAAATCTCTTTCTCTCATCTTATATATATATATAATGCGTGTTTTCATTGGTTTACAGTTTTACACCCGGATTTGTAAACCCGCTTAAGTAAATTAACTAACAATATATCAATAAGAAGGATTTACATATTGCATTGTTCTCTACTAAAACAGCGGTAGATATTTCTTATTTAGGTAATTTGCGTTTCTACTGGCCCACAGTTTTTCATTTGGAAATATATAATCGCACAACTAAACCACCTAAATATTATTAAAATATTTCGTTTCAAGATACATTTACATTTCACAGTTTTTTTACTAAAAACATTAATGCGTTACAGATAGATAGATAGATGAATCAAGTCAAGTATAATGTTTGTTGTAATGATTTTGCAGCACTCCATCAATTCAATTGTAATAATTATGAGAGGAAAAATCATCTCATTGATCGTGTCATTAAAGTAGCTCATATTGGTGACTCAACTAACTTGAATGATTCTCGAACACTTCATAGCCTTATGTACTTCATTGATTTTACTTTTATGTGAATTTTATGCGGCGAATATGTTTAAAGTGTGTAGAACAAGAACTTAGCTGTAGTTAACAGCAAGAAGGCGTTTCAGTTTTAAAATGCATCAAAATTACCATCTCCGCGATAATTGACGTGAAGCTGGTACACCGGCGGCCCCGTTGCATTGCACGGAAAGCATCCGTTTCTTAGCGAGCGATAATACTTTGATACTAAAACTGTTATAAGAAAACATTCGATTTAAAATCTAAATTGAATTGTGACGTAGGTTTCGCCTTAAATATAATCGCAAAAAGTATGTTTTTGGTAGTATATTGATAAGATTTAATAATTTAAGACATCGACTGAGGGTGCTTGATGGAATTTCAATATCAAATTTTGATTATTGAGATTTTGTACTGTCAGTTCGAGTCCGTTCGTGTGCTCGAATGCCTGAAGATGCCGAAAGGCGAAACCTGGGTCGTTAGTGACAAAATACATGGAAGTGTACAAAATCTCAATAATCCAAATTTGATATTGGTAAGAGTCAGTGGCGGCCGGTGACAGGAATATTAGGGAGTGCAAAAAAAGATTCACATATTTATGCAAGAAATCCATCCTCCACATATTGGATTTTGAAAGTACTATCAGACATATACGAAAATATAAGTCTGATATTGGCGATATCAACTGTTTCTCTTCACCAGGGTTTCCCAAACCTTTCCTGCGGATTAATTTCGACGGACCACCTTTTTTCTTTTTTTTGGGTAGGTAATATCAATATGAATTTGAGTACGTCTAAATTTGTTGCAGCCCTAGCAGCATATACAACCATTCCAGGTTGTCGCGGATGATAGTTTGGGAAACCTTGTCTGTCTTTAGTCGTGGTATTTCTCAAAATGAATTGATCCTTTTAAATTTTAGAAGTAACACTCACTTTCGACGGAAGTCATCGATATTGTATAAATTATTTGTAATGGCTTAACGGTTTAGCTACATACTACATGTATTTTTTATTCGTGAAGAGTTGAAGTATAGACAGGGCTCCAACGACATCGTAAAAATCTTCTCTGCTGTATAAGACGGTTAGTTCAATTTAAGTTTAAATTCCTCGGTGAAATCATATGTTAAGGTTACCGTATTAATGTCTGCAATTGGAATAATTCTGTATTAAGCCGGAAATTTTTCGCATAAGTATTTTTTGGGGAAAGTAATTTGTAGAATTCAATATAGAAGAATATAAAAAATATTAGAGGAAGGTGTATTACGAAACTAAACCAGATACACAGTTGAATATTATGGAATAGGTAAGGCCAGCCAGGTAGAAAACTCGAAACTATTCTATTTTAAATATTCAATAATATCTACACGGATACACGATCATAGTTATAATTTTATAAATTGTATTCATCACTCCAAAAGTTATAATGGTAGGTAAATATTATTCTTATTGAAGAGCGTATAGTTAAAGAATCATATTGAAATTAAATGAGCTTACTACGCTTGTTCCACTGCTCTTTTTCATTCATACAAATGACTGTTACAGGCTTGTAAACGCAAACGTCAAGTCGCTTTCGGGTACGTTCGGGAATTTCCGCCAGGGAGATCAATGCTCAAAAACAGTCCATACAAAATCCCCCCTTCGCGTAGTTCATACTGTTGCAACGTCACAAATATGTCAAAATACATGGAACATTTCAGACGTCTAAGGAGTGCAAAAGAATTTATGCTCCTACCGCGTCATCGACCGACTTTCATGCGTATTCTGAATCGACGCAGAATACGTTTGCTAGTCGTGTTTATTGATCATCGTTTCCTCCAATATTTTCCTATGGGAAACACGAGGAAAATTTAAAATTAGTGAATTGGTATAATTATTATATTTGAATATCGTTTATTAATGGAATATTTTGATGGGACTTATTGGAGTGCAGTGCACCCTTTGCTCCTTTACAAGAGCCGTCCCTGGTAAGAGTGCTAGAAGAGCGTGGAGGATTTTACCGTTGATCATATTAAGGGCATACTGACAGAACACATTAAGTTAGTTGTTTTTATGGTTTTCTGTTTTAATTGTTTTAATTAAATAATTTGCAATTTAACGCCGAACGCATAGAGTCATCTTATATATAATAGCCCAGACCGCATTGTAGACGTTTTATTATTATCACATGTAGGTATGAAATTTTCTCATGACCTAAGCATTCACGGTGTATATATAATACAATGTTATGCAATGCACACACAAGTCCGACGTACTAGCTACTTTCGACATTCAGTATTTCAATTTCAATACCGTCATCTATGACGTGTACGGTTATACTAATAGAATATAATCGCTTTGAAAAACACAGTATTTGGTCATATAATAATTTTTTTTATTCTAGCAGAAAGCATTCTATGACCATTACTAACAACTTGAATGAAGGAAAATAAATTTATGCGGGAGCCACCCACCGCCACCAATTTTAATACTTTTCCCCCCTCCCCACATGTCCCGAGATATTAAAATGTAAACAGAAATCTTCCTACACACTGACGGATCTATCGGAAATATCGGATATCGCGTCATTTTACACATGTTGCTATTTAAAAAAAAAATCTTATTGCTTTTTTCTAATTATGTATATTTTTTTTAAATATTTGTGAAGTAACATAAATATTGTTAAATTGCATTAAGAATTGAAGACAAAAAATATTTCCCGTACCGGGAATCGAACCCGAGCCTCCTGGGTGAAAGCCAGGTATCCTAGCCACTAGACCATACGGGATTGTGGGTAACGGAGAGATATGATACATTCATTTTGAATGTGATGAAACGATTTCATTCGCGTTTTTTATTTTCAATAGCATTCCGTATATTTAAAACTACTGCTATTTCAGTATTTAAAAAAAATCATAAGATTGTCCTTAAACTTAATACTTCTGATATATTTAATTTCAACCTTAGTAAATTCAGCAAAATCCACGAAGCCAGTTTCAGGAAACACGTGTAAATATTATTTAAGAAACTTGTATTGGCGGATCTGTACTGAACTTGATATAGCATTGAGTTAAGCAAAGGAACGTACTTATATAAAAAAGTGTGATATATTACATTACAACATAAAACCTATACCTGAGAGGCATATGAATGCAAGTCCAAAATTTTAAGAAATGAGATAATAACAGAAAAATGAAAGTCCTATCACAAAAGAATAACTCAATATCATTTTTTAATAATGTAGCAACCATAACTAATAACTACCCATAGTAAATATAAAAGATTTTTGGCTCTCCTGAACATTTCATGTTTTAGACTTGCAGCGTTATGCTACTCCGGTAGAGATATATCCGTATTGTTTTATCTGTCTATATTTAACGCAGCACACACACATACACTCACTCTATCTGTCAGCGCATGCACAGAGAAATTGTGAGCGTTAGTTAATGTTGACTAAAATTATAACGAAAAACTCGCACGCACTCTTTCTATCTACTACCAAGCGA
This sequence comes from Himalopsyche phryganea, assembly GCA_022494535.1. NCBI lineage: Eukaryota > Metazoa > Arthropoda > Insecta > Trichoptera > Rhyacophilidae > Himalopsyche > Himalopsyche phryganea. The sequence continues at coordinate 1,457,289 of JAGVSL010000127.1, read as the reverse complement.
CTAGCTTTAACGTGGCACTGCCACTTGGTAATAGTTTGTAGTAACTATTGTAATATAAGTACAAATTAACATACTAACTCTTCGTAAACGATCATAGTATATACCTAAGTGTCGCCAAATTTCTGTTGTGGCCTATACTAACCCCGTATTGTTTTTCCCAGAAGCGTTTTTAATCTAATAATAATTCTTCTTATATTTATCTTGTTTGATAGTCAATGTAGCTCGAAAAGGGAATAAAGATTTACGTGGATTGACGCCACTTCGTTTTCTTAAATAATAATTATCAATATAGGAAAGAAACCAAAAATAATTTGCCATTTCCTCTTAGCTCGAATTATGAATTATGTAGTGGTCGTGTCATAATCGCAAGTTACAATAAATTAATCCTTATATGCAGTTAGCAATAATTGCATAGCTGTAAATGCGAAATGATAATTGCAATGTGCAACTGCCAACGTTGCTCAACAATGTATGATTGATACAATAAAAAGTAAAATGCTTAGACAAGATACAACTTCTACTGATTAATGATCGTAAAAAACGCAAGCGGTTGAGTTTATAACTTATATTCTAGCTAGTTTGCCATTTAAAAAAATAGCTCGTATGTGGAACGTATTTCCTTTATGTTAATATCATGTAATTAACTCTTTCGTTAACATAAGATTGTAATCACTATGTATTTTTTTTTTATACAATATATAAGTACTCGGTGCTTCTACTTTACTTAAACGGTGTATCAAAAAGGGCATTATTTGCCACGATTGTGTTTTGGCCAATTGATCTAACCATCAAAAAATGCGAAAATGGGTTAATGATTGGATCTCATTTTAAAGACAACAGAGCAGGTCTCGGCCAAATGATGTAAATTAGAAAAATAAATTGACTACTTTTTGGAAGGGAAACATCATTTTACATTGGTTTTAGGTTTAAAAATTCTGACCCGGTCGCTTGATGTAAGCCTCTATTATGTCGACACTCCCTACATATAATCCCGTACCTGCTAACATAAGAACTTTCAAGAGTACATTTCAAAGATTCATAACGCAACTCACTATGTAAACGGTTTTTACACTTTCCTGAACAATTTCAATTTTGAGGGCTACATCGATTGGCCAAAACACTGTCGATGTTAATATGGAATTGCAGTAAATAAAAATAAACGTATCATATGTGTATTATAGAAACGTAAGTGTTTTTATTTGTTGGTGTTATAAAAATAGTGGAACTCTTCTATCGATAAGTCGGTAAAAAATAAAAAATAACCCTCCTGTCCTGAACGCATAGCCCATACCATAGCGCCGTACTCTGCACATAAAACGTCCGCAACCCGGATAGTTGTATACACCAGTGATTCCCAAACTGGGGTCCGTAGGTTTTTCGCTGGGGTCCGCGAAAATTTTCAGTAGAAAGTACAAATATTTATTTATGAACATTTTTTCTTTATGACAAACGAACGCCTTTTTATGAAAGCCTTTTCTTTATGACAAAAAACCCGTGTACTCTTCTTTCTTTCGTGATCAGAAGTGGATGTGTCTTGCACCTTATTTGGCAGATTTTTTGACAAAATCAATAAATTGAATCTTTCACTTCAGGGAAACGAAAGCAACATTTTGATCATGAATATAAAACTTCAGGCTTTCAGAAAAAGCTTAATTCATGGATGCACTGAGATGTTTTCAAAATAAGCACAGATCATGCGAGTTAGAATTTCTGACATTCAACCGGATTTTGATTTGTTGTGTAAGAACATACAACCGCACCCATCTTATTAATTTTTTTTGTAAGCTTCATGCCATGTATAGTTTTTCTTATTTTATTTTTTAAGATCGTTCATAAGTAAGTTAAGTTTTTTGTGATAAAATATATTATGTTTTGGGGGTCCGCGGATTATTTTTTCACATTAAGGGGGCCGTGGCTTGAAAAAGTTTCGGAAGAACTGGTTTACACTATACCATTGCATTCGTTAAAAATATATGTCTTGCTTTCTAAAGAAGCTCTCGATCCGTGGGTGCAACAGGTAAAAAAAGCTTTGTTGGGCGCCCTCCGCCCGTAGGCGCCATCTGCCGATGCTACTGCCTCACTGTAGAAAGAAAATAATTATGACGAGCGTACATCTGACCGGATGTGCGAGTCGGCGCGTGCGCACTCTGCTGTACAGGTCCTCGGAGACGCGGACACCCGGCAGTGGCACCTGTATCGTCAGCATTCGCCTGATAGCAATGATGATATTATTACAATATAATGCCTGCTGTTTCTTAAATCTACAGTGTGACTTGACCTCTTCATTTTGTATGTTTGATTTTTTACATTTTTATTAGTGTTCACATTCACTTTATAACCTATTGCTAGAATTTGGCAGGAGCTAAAAGACAACACAGTAAATCGTGTGGTGGATAAATTTTTCCTTTACTGCGATGCGCATGCAAACATGCTTAAAATTTTTGCATATCAAATTTTACTGCATGGAAAGTGTTTACACTGGCATAGCAACGGGGGGTAGTTACAGCACATATTTTTCAAAAAATTGTATACATGAAAGTTTTGTTCGTAATGGTTTATGCTTTTAAAAAAATAAGAGTGGGTATTTTGTGTTAGATAGTATTCTCTTGGTACACTTTCGGAACTTTTATTTCGATGATTTGCACTTTGGTATAGTATTAACTTTGTACTCTCAAAATTTGATTTTAATAGTTTCCACTTAGTCACGGATTCTTTTAAAAAAGTGAGTTAAGTTGTACTAGGTTATGTTAGGGTTGGTCTGGGTTGGTTTGTGTAATGTATTCTAATGCGTGGAGCAAAGTCAATATAGGCGGCCTAATAAAGATTAGAAGAATAAGTGACATTTCATTAAAACTTCGTGCAACTATCGATTTCAAAGTGTGAGTATTTATATTCAGTAAATCCATGTGAAAATATTTTTTCGTAAGTGTGATATATTTATTCAATGTTAAAATATATTTTATTATGTGGGGATCACTTTCTTTTTAGTGAAAGAATTAGTTTTTTGTGGAATGTATTTGTTATAAGTGAAAATTATTTTTATGAAAGTAAATATGATATAAACAAAAGTGCATTTAATTGCAAGCCTTTTTAAAAATACCCTTCATTTCACACTATTGTAAATATTAAATCATTATATTTGTAGGTATAATAAAGGGTGGGTGGCAAAATCAGAAACCGCCCCGGGCGGCTTAACCCGTAACTACGCCACTGGTAGCAAAGAAAAATTCACCATTGAGGTGTTAGTAAAGGGCAGTTCTTGATGGTTTTGTATTAATTTTACAGTTTTTATAATGATTAGGACTGGCTTTTATAATCGCGTGCGTTTTCAAGTCATGAAAAATAAATTATAACGGAGTTATTTATACAATATTATGTATGATTAATGAAAGGGTATAGATATAGGAAACAATCGGAAAATGGAGTATGAAAAGAATTTACCAATAATCGTGCAAATCATAAAAGATATGAAATCATCTATTACATAGTAAAAATATAAAAACATTATTCAATTTCTAAGGTGTCAATTTTTGGTGGACGGGCATTGTATTTTACAGAATAAAATACAATTTGATCTATACTATTTCCACATTTTTCTAACGGTCGGTACCGGTTTCGCCCATACTAAGCATTTTAACTTCTGGTGAAATATAAATCTAATCAGAGTTCTTTATATAAATTTAAGTAAATAATTACCAGGTACATAAAACAATGGGTGCAAGAAAAAGTAAAAATAATTTTTAGATATTATTTTTCCTTCTATTTTTAACATTTTATGAGATATTGCCAATGTTTTATTGGCTTGCTGGACACACCTACGGACTATTATGATTGTAATAGTCGATATTACTCCTTTCCTATCGTATAATCCTCTCATATTATTGGAAATAATACATATGTACCATTAACAATACGAGCATTCCTTATAAATGCTTAGTTATTAATGATTGCATATTATATGTGCACACATCGAACTTCGACGTAATCCAAAAAGATGCCATATTAAGATCTTTGGCAAACGAAATAGTAAAGTTATCAATTTTATATTGAATTTGTATAATCATTTTTTTTTGTATCGTTAGTTGGCGAACACCGTGTGCGTAATAATGACGTCTCGCAACCTTTAGAAAGAAAATAATGTACACAGGTATTTTGAGCAAACAAGGTCGTGAATGTTTTAATTATTGTGCAGTTGTGCACCCTTTGTTCTCGGTGGTGATTCTTTGTTTCGCTGTGACTGACGTATGGGGCACTTTGAATGTTTCACTTGCATGTTCTTTGAAGTGTCAACAAACTTTTTCACATTTTCTGCGAGCTTTCAATTGTTTGCACAGTAATTCCAAACAAGTTTCCGTCAATAATTTTTCAGTGCCATTTTATCATGGTAGTCTTTTTATCCGAAAATTGACTAAATACCACAGCAAACAACGAAAGGGAAATTTAATTGCGAATAGGAAAACATCAAACATTAGTCACTTTTAAGGGGTCACTGTCAATACTTGGTTTTAAAGGCATTTCATGAACTACAAGAATTTACAGGTAATCAAACAAATCACCTGTAAATTTTTGACATAGTTCATGAACCAACTGTTTTATATACCTTTTAATTGTTGACATTCAATTTTATATAAATAGTCCTGTTATGATTGTATTTTTATCAGTTAATCATTCTAGTGATGAAGAAAACCGGTCCAGATTATTATAAACATATGTGGAAGTAGTACAAAGAAATTGTTTTTTATTTGAAAAAAAAAACACAAATATTGGAATCGAGGAAACAGATAATTTATGCGAATTATGAAATATTACAAAATCACTTTTAAGGTGTTAACTGACAATTTTGTCGAAATGATTATATCTCAAAAATAAAGCATAATTTTTTTATACTCTACTCATATTTATAATGATAAGGGCCGGTTTCGCTCATCGCGAGCATTATCAACAGTTTAAATATAAATCTTGGCAAAGCTATTTATAACACTCAATTTCATATAAGAGCTATATTTTATATTTTGATAATGCTTACGATGAGCGATAAAAGCTCGATCATTATAAACATGTGAAAGTAGTACGAAAAATTATGTTTTATTTTTTAAATCATTACAAGATTTCGTCGCCATAATTTCAAATTGACTATGGTTTGTTCTAAGAATGAACCATTTGACATAGTTTGGCAAATTTTTCACATTAGTATTATTTTCGTATTTTGCATAAATTATCGGGTTTCCTGATTGCCATATACGATAAATAAAAATTCAGGTCCGTTCCCAACTTGGAGCATGTAGTCTCCTTATGGAGGTATCTCGACAGAATTTTTCTATGAGAACTGCTTGTTACTCAGTTGCTCAACCTCTCCTTTTTTTAAGAGAGTAGGGATAGAAGGATACGGCTAGGACAAGACTAGTGGTTAACTAATCACTCTCGCTACGTCAGGTGAGGATGGGATGGGTGGGAGGGAGTTTTAGTCATCACAAACACTCAGACTACGTAGAGAAATCCATAAATTGATTGAAAGATCAATGTATTAAAACCATCCGCACCGGGAATTGAACCCGAGACATTTGTAACCGTAGCCAACGACGCTACCAACTGCGCCACGGACGCCAACAGTTTAGCATTTTTTTATTAGTAACTAAAATTCCTACATCGTTATTATCTAGCATTTAAGATAGAAAATTAGTTACATGTTGTAAAGCATTTTTACAGATTTCCTTTATTTGAATTATTTACAAATTCGTGACTCGTTTATAATCATGTTAATATTCGTCTTATGTAATTCTAAATTTGCATATTCATTAAAAAAAACAGATTATCCGTGGTTCTGTTTCATATCAGCTATTACTATAGCACCTGGTGTACATTTATAACTTATTTTCTTCCAATATTTTAGACTTAAGCATTAATAAATTGGCATTACATGGTATCTATCTTTATTAAATTCAATCAACCAAGTTTAACCACTATTTTTTTCATTTTAAATGGAGGATATGTTGTCAATTTAACGACTATCATTATAACGACTTTCATATGAAAACGAACAGCGAGCGCAATCATGAATCAAGTTCCATCGCGTCTTTTCTGCGTTTTGTGCTACGGTACTGAGACTCATCGAGGTATTTCATTAAATAAAACAAGCCTGAGCAAAAAAGGGCCTCACGAAAAGTCAAAATAAATGGTGGGCCGCAATTAAAATATTATTCGTTATTGATTATATCTTGAAATGGGAATTAAATGGGAACATGAAAAATAATTAATTTTCTAATATCAGACAAGCTATTGACCGCATAGTAAGCCGTACAAAAATACGCATCGGGCCGTAGTTTTCCCATTGTGATCGATATTAAAAATGCAAAAAAAAACACTGAATTCCCTTTAAAAAAAATCGAGCTGTCAACATGTTTCTCTGAAAATGATTTTTTTTCTCTCAAATTTATTCTCTAAATAGTATTAGACGAAGAGTACTTATTACCATATTAAATTGAACAATATTTCTATTCAAAATACTTAATAGTATTCTTGGACAATAGAAAAATATGAATGCTTGTTTTATTTTGACTAAACTTTCAATGGACGACAACAACTACGAAGAATTATGTTCCCATCTGACATTGAAATATTGGCTCGAAATAGTTTTTACTATTTGTATGCAAGATACTATTTCCATACTTTTAACTTCATTGAATTTACGAAATTTGTACGATTAAAATACAACGAAGTGTCTTTACCGTTATTGATAAAGCGATTTAGTAAATACTCATAAAACCACTGTTGTAATACTAACTCTACTTATAAAATATTTTAAATATCATTCATATTTTTTGTATAATCTAAAATTGTATGAATAATTTAAATAATGCCGGAGTCCGTGGCGCAGTTGGTAGCGTCGGTTCAATTCCCGGTGCGGACGGTTTTCATAAATTGATCTTTCAATCGATTTATGGATTTCTGTTTGTAGTTTGAGTGTTTGTGATGTCTACAAAATTCCTTCCCACCGATCCGATCCTCACGGGACGTAGCGAGAGCGATTAGCTAACCACTAGTCCTGTCCTATACTTATTATTCTATCCCTACTCTCTTAAAATAACAGAGAGGTTGAGCAACTGAGTAACGAGCAGTTCTCATAGAAAAATTCTGTTGAGATATCTCCATTAGGAGACCATATGCTCCACGTTGGGAGCGGACATGGAAAAATATTAAATAATATACTAAACAAACTTTTTTTTTTCAGGTGCGTGCATTACAGACAACAGTATGCTTCCAAAACACGTGGTCACACATTATCGTAAGTAATATGAGCGATGAACGAAACCAATCCTATGATAATTTTTTTTTTTCGAAAATGGTTTTTTATACTTTCTTTCTCATAATGCACGTCTCAAAAGAAAGAGTAAGAACGTTATACAGCATGTCGAATCATACTTTGATTTAAAAATTCCGATAATGACTGTATTTCGAAATCTGTCGTAAATTAGCTATAATAAAAACAAATTAGCATAAATCATCGAAACATCTTCTGTGAAAAGTGCATTAACCGTCGACGGCATATGGTTCAGAGTGCCATTGTTGTTGAAATCCATAATAATAATTCAACAAAAACCTGTGCCGACCATTGCAGTTCCTTATGCTTTACGAACAAGTTACTTGCCATTGTTGAGTAAGATTACTTATTTAAATTATTATTTGAGCTTGCATGTTTTGAATGGGTCTTTTGTATGAAGTTCGCTGCAAGGGCCACAGTCCAGACTGCGTTGTTCTAGCGTCAGCCATACATCATTAGAAAGTACGTAAATATTGAAATCTCTTCACTCCGTTCCGCTTTCATAAAGCATTTTTTTATATTATTTGATTTATGATGTGCTCTTCAAAGATTGGCTGTCCAACTTCAATAATTGGAGAGAAAATATTGAGAAATAAAGGTAGGTACACAAGATAATATTATAAATACATTATGATTAAATTGTTTTATGTAGGTACTCTGCAGAACTCAAATATAATTGAGTAAAATAACAATGTTTTTAGTTGGACAAGAATTTTATATATTTGTGTTTCCATCTCTCATAAACGAACGAAAATTTATTTAATCAACGTTCTGGCAACGGTGTATACTAATATCAATAATCAATTAAATTGAAAAATTCTTGCAGATGCACAATAAAAAAAAAATACATAATGTTTTCTCAATAATCGAGCGGCATTGTGAAATAAAAACAAAAAAATTTCCCGTACCGGGAATCGAACCCGAGCCTCCTGGGTGAAAGCCAGGTATCCTAGCCACTAGACCATACGGGAGTGTGTAAGCCTCCGAAATAACAAGCTCTATATTTTTAGAATGAAATAATTTCATACAAAAGTTATATTTACTGAAATTCCTAGTAAATTTAACTTCTACTTTGTAGAGGTTAACAGATATCGTTTTAGAATATTTCACGGCATTTTTGTGTCCGGTTTTGACGAATGCCTTAGTATACATGAACCTTTATTACACGGCTGTGCTATTAATATTAAGCGCGCAGAGTAAAATTGTCCAACAAAATAAAATAGAGTGACTTGACTCTGTTCAAACAGACACAACTGACGTTTTACATGCATACTGGTCGTGCGTCCAGAGCAGCAAGGAAACTATAACATTAAAATGTTACATCTCATAAACAAGCAAATACATTTATAGAAATAAAGCTTTATTCAACCTTGTGGCTTGTGAGCTATCTGTAATATTTATAATTTTCAACGTTTTTCTTACTAGGTAATTAGTACTTAAATAATATTTTCTCATTGTTTTATTGTTGTCAAATTCTTCAAAATGCCGAAACGTTGAAACCACCTATCAACACAATCTTTTTGTGAGATAAAATTGTCATAAATCCAAACTGTGAAAATCTAAAACCACATAGAATGTTATTCTCATAGTTCATTAGTGATCATCTGTTTCACCTCATAATATTTCTCTCTTTCTAGAGGTAAGTGTCGGAATTCAAAATTACTCATTTGGATTATACGTAGAATTGTGGGTTCTATTGTTTCGTGTTTCCTATATTAATGAGTTTTCATAACAAGTATTTCTCATACGAAGTGGTTTTGTCCGGCTAACTCGATAGGGGAGAATTTCGGCGAGATGCGTTTCCTAGCACAGTGCTTCCCAACCATTCTGTCAATATTTTCATTATTCTAACAGTCGATAATTATACTAAGTTGGTTTTTTAAAATAGGTTAAGCTAGCCCGGCCACCTATACCTATTGATCATTACTAAATAATAGTAAACCTCGATATAACGAACTAATATCTGTTAAATAATAATTTACGCTTTTCAAATAAACAAGACTTTTTACACGTTATTAGTTAAACACATTATTTTTTGGGTCACATCACGCAAGTTAACAAATCATCGTCCGGCACGCGTTAAAACTTTTGCATTCACTTTTTATCATTCATAGTCGATATTTGAAATTCGATTCCAATTGTTCGGTAGTTGCATTCTTTTGATTATTATTTTTAGGTTTTAATAAGTTATGAAAATCTAGGTATAATTATAAATTATATTAGTAAAGATTACATAGTGATACAAATGTAATAGAGAGTGCCGAGAGTGGTATATTTTTTATGAGTATATTGAAAAAAGTAAACTGATGGTGTAATAATCAAACAATAATTTTTTATGCAGCTTAACAACAGCCTAACACAACACTAGGTGATTTATTCTCAAATCACTAAAGCAAAAACAAATGAAAAAAACTCTAAGGTAATAAACTTCATTATTTACATAACGAGATCTTTGAGTCATCAAACAAAACACCCTATTTATAAATATTCGACAAAAAATGTATCTTTTATTATCAATTGACAGAGAGTTTTGTTCCGAAGCCGTTCAGTAGTAAAAATCAAACTATTTAATGATCGAAGTGCATCAGGTATATTTAGAGCTGCCAGATTTATTGACATTTAATTTAAATTGTCTCCTCTCTCCCCCTCCACCATCCGAAATAGTATTTTTAATCATTTGCTTGCTGGACTTTTTTTTACTTTTTTATTTTGCCCAGATTATTTAAATTTTACAAATGACTTAGTCGCTGATATGTGATCAAATAACTAATAATAAATTAAGAGATATAAACAAGAATTACAATATAAAATAAAATTAAAAATTGATAACTTAGTTATTCCACTTGGTTTATCACTAACGTGACGCGTTTCGCGTCTTTAAGAGGCATCTTCAGACTAACCGTATCGCAAGGCTATTTATTTCTAAGGTATAGAAATAAAGAGCCTTGCGATACGGTTAGTCTGAAGATGCTTCTTAAAGAGGGGAAACGCGTCACGTTAGTGATAAACCAAGTGGCATAACTAAGTTATCAATTTTTAATTAAATTTTATATTAAAAATGAACTTCCACAAAGTTACCGCCGAATCCATAGAAAATATAAAAGAATTACAATGTTACGAAAATAATAAAGAGTACACCACTTATACGAATTCAATTTAAAGTCCTTCCTCATATAAATTAGTATTCCTGTCATGTATTCCGTATTATAGTCGTTTGTAGGAAGTAAAAGAAAATTGTTCTCTCGTTTTAAAGTGATCGTTGATGACTTACCCTATTACACAAGTTTTGTTTTTGAATTTTTTTGCAAAATCGTAACTGCAGAGACTCGATATTCGTGACCAATGCGAATTTGACGCCGGGAGGCTTGAAACCGGGACAAACCCGGAATACCGAGACGCCTGGCAGCCCTAGGTATGTTAGACACATGATTTTAGTAAATGAAACATATTTTTTTTATCTATCAAAAGATAAAAAAAATCTTTTGCATTCGTTGGCTCAATGGCTACCATAATAGGGTGCCATTACCAATAAATCATCCGCCTTTGTGAGACGTTCCCTCTTTGGCAAAAATTTCTTCTTACGTGGATTAGAGGAAACTCTTCTTTTATTGTTCTTTCAGCGGCTTTTGGATCTTTACGTTTCTTACTTTCAATTCAACTTCCAGTGAAATAAAGGATTATTGCGCTAACCTGTGATTAATTCTTTTTGGTGCCGTTTATCTTAAACCCAGTCACAAAATTGACTTTTATCACAGAATAATATAGTAGCAAAAAATTTCACTCCTGAGAGTCACATTTTGCCATTTATAAGTAAAGTTAATAATTAAAAGCAATATATAAATTATAAATTAAAACCTTACAATAGAGTTAGTCACAACTGGTAACACAAACAATGGAATAACAAAGATACCAATCACTCTTAAGGTGTTAACTGTTAACTTTTCCTGGAAAAGCATTATATTTTAACACAATTTCTTTTGTATTGCTTTCACATTTTTATAATGGTCAGGAGCAGAAAGTAGTACAAAACAAATTGTGTTTTATTTAAAAAATATATATACATGAATGTTAATTTTATATTAACTTGATGATCATGATGGGACTTGAACAAAAACTCAACATGTTATTTTTAGTATGAATATCTTATACCACTCCTAGCCAGTTATAGTAGGTATATAATGAAATTTATACTATATTTTTTTAAAAATCCTTTGATCATCGACGATCATATGTGATGGAGGGACGTGGCGACATGAGGATGCTGAGAAACACGTATCATATTTAAATTTTGATGAATTAAGTGAACTGGCTTTGCTTGGTGCAGTGGTCGTCAAATTAATATATTTGCCCAATAGTGCCAATAAGATTTTTCGGCGAGTGTGATAAAAAGTGCCATTCGATGTTGGGAATTCTTTACACGTCATACATATACGTGATAAAGGTTTCCTGAACAAAACTAAAATAAATGTAGGTATTCATTGAAATTTCTGCATTCTTAAAGAATTTAATTTTACTATATTATGAAGTTCTTCCTTAAATAGATTGTGAACAATGAACTAGGCACGACTTTGAATTCTCATCGATTATTTGGCTTCTGAATTTACTCTCAACGACATCTGATTATGTTCACAATTTAATATTGCTATGATGTTAAGTCACTGTGGATTATTAGATAAAATATAGATTCAGGCATTCAAGTCCACGGATAAACTCGAACTGACGGTTAATAAATAGTTAATATGTTTTAAATAAACTAAGAAACCATTTATTGAATGCCAGTTCGAGTTCATCCATGGACTCGAATGTCTTACCGAAAGGCGAAACTCGGTCATGAGTGACAAACCTTATCGAAATTTACAAAGTTTCAATGATTGAAATTCGGTATTAAAATTCCATCAAGTATCTTTAGTCGATATCTTAATTTATATTTAGTTTATTCGATATTCTGTCTTGATTTTATATGAAAGGTATTATTTATCCATCAAAATATATTTGCTGTATGAAATTTCGCATTGCTTCGGTTCCATATTTCAATCGATCGATTGTGTATTTATTATTCCCATTGTATACGCAGGAATATCTCGAGTGCTCGACTAAAAATGCAAAACTCGTTCAAGTGAACTAACGGATTTCATATTCGAATGAGTCCGAAGGAAATTGCCGCGCTGCAGTAAGTGCATTTCCGCGTAATGCTTTCGCAAAGCTCCCCATGATCGATAACGCAGCCCGCCCACGGCTTTTTTTTATCATACAACAGCTCTCGCACTCCCCCATTCGCCAATACTGTCAGTCTATACCTTGAACAGTGCATCTCAAAGTTCTTGTATCCATCGCCCTCTTGAAATAGAGGTAAATTTTCTACTAAACTGCTTTTAATGCAGAAGATCTCGTATACACTAACGCAAAAAAATGATCGCGCTCATTTTGCAAGGATTGACAGAGATGTCTGATTTCAGCGGCGCCCCACGATTGCAAACATATAAAACCCCAACATGTTTTCAAAGTTCATATTTAAGTGTTTACATATTTAAGTGTTTACATATGCGGTTTGATTTGAAGAATCGGAAAATATTTCATGTTAGAGGTTTTAACATCTCAACGACGAAGTAATCTTTTCTTTGTTACGTCATACTGAAATTTATTAAGGACCGACTTGTTCTTAAAAAACTGCTGATTTCATAGCAAACAAATCAATAAATTGTGTCACAGAATTTATAATATCGCTGTTTTGTTTGCAAAAGGCAATATTTAATTATACGAGTCATAATTAATTTAAAAAAAAATACCATTTGCATATTTTTTTTTGCTGCATGAAATTGCATTTGGTAACCTCGGTTACTAATGTCTGCAAAAAATGCATTAATTTCTAGTCTTAATCAACAACTGACCGTAATAGTGTTTGCAATATTTAATAATAATGTTATATAATTACATTTAGTCTGCTATTTTCGCAATACCTCTTAATATAAATATAATAACATAATATTTGCATGGAATTATTAATTAAAAATGTCAATATAGATACTGATCGGTTCAATATTGCTTGATTTACAAATCGAAGCTAATTTATCGCGTATTTGATTAATTTACCCTAGATCTAGAAATCAAATTTCTAATTATTCAGGGGTCCCAACCAGTGGGGAATTCACTCATAGGGCGAATTGTTGTGTTCCAGTGGGGGGATTGTTGCGACTCACATATGTGCACTTTTTAAGTCGAGTTAGATTATCTTAGGAAGGAGGGGATTATATTCTGAACATTGGTGAAAGAAGGAATGGAGCAAAAAAGTTTGGAAATTCCTGGTCTAATTCAATGAAATTCTTTAATAGCACTTACATACTTGAATTACAATAGCACATATTATATAGTAGCTTTTTGAATAGCATATACATGAATTGTATTAATTTTGCAAAGCTTTTGGGCTAATTTAACACACGAAGAGATAATTGATAATAAATCGAAAATAGGAAAGTATTTAGTTCCACAAGAATTATAAGATTTTATTAATGTGAAGTCGAAATAGCTACAAATTTTACACAATAATTCTTGTGGAACGAAATATTTTTTTTTACCTTAGAAATGGAAACTCAAGCAATGGGATATTTTATACTTATCACTGTAATTTACCGGAATTTCAATATCGAATTTCAAAAGTCACTTCGAGTTCATACGTATGCATTAGTGACAAATTGCATGGAAATGTACAAAATCTCAACAATTCAAATTTGCTTACCACTATGTTTATAATCTCCTTTCGTCGGATTATACTGCCATCATAAGTAAGAAGTCAGACATAAACTGTGCTTTCAATCGTAATAATGAATTGACTGATTATTTCGTATTTGTTTTTAACTAATTTGAGTTCGCGATACATATTTACGTTTCATTGCTCGGAACGTAACGTTTGCTTTTAGCTTGTGTCAGCACAATTGGCACTCATGCCTTAATGATGGGTTTTATGCGATGAATAAATACTTCACCAATATTGCCACGGCATATTTGTTTTTTATTAAATTTAAATGAGGCAACTATTGTTCTTCTTGTTTTAATGCAATATTAATTTGTATTGGGTCAATGAACTGGGATATATGCCCCTAATTGATAGTGGGCATGATTAAGATAGCCATATCTCCTAGCTTAACTTCCCTGGTGTTTTAATCAAACGTAGAATATATACTATTATCGTTATTTTTAGTTTGTTTTAAAACTAAAATTAATTTATAAACTTAGTTTCACTGCTTCTATGCGTCTAATCTCAATTAATCATAAAATACCAGTATGGGTGATTAATCAGATTTGCAGGACCAACTCGTTACGAAGGAGAACTTACCTTATACCTAACGAGCTTAAAGCTGTTTTTATCTATCTATTTTACTGCTCAATTCCGAGTGTCATCTCGCTATAATAGAGTGACCATACTGTATTCTATTTTTTCGAAGTAATTAATTTTTCGTCCAGTATTATAATATTACTAGTGAAACTCCCGTCATAGATGACGGTATTGAAATTGAAATACTGAATGTTCGAGCTTCTTCAGCTCTTCGATGAGCTTCCACGTTAACGGCACGTCGGGACTGTGCTGTTCTTTGTGATCGTTGTTGTATATATGCCTTGGTATCAGCATCACGCCGGGATTTTGCAGCTTCTTTTTCTTTTCTTATTTACGATTAACTCTATAGATTCAACGCCGAGTAGATTAAACTCTAGCGCTACGGCGGATTTTCAGTATACGGATACACAGAATACTTAATATCGCTTTAACTAAGTGGCTGAGCAAGCCACATTTATTTTCTCTCTATCTTTTCAAGTCAAAAGATCGGTCCCGTGCAGCTCTACATTGGGTCAAGAACGTGAGGAATAATAATAAACTCGTTTCTTTTCTTGAGCGTTATTGTGTTATGGAAGACGACCGTGAATCATCGGCTGCACACACATAACGGGTGGAGGTGGGGCAACCAACTTGTATTGCGATTGACTGGCAGATTTCATTCTTCTAAGTAACAATTGAATTGAGAGTTGATGGTGGTGAGAGGCATTTAAATTCATAAATTATTTATCATTCTCTATATATCGACGATTGTATTAAAAATGTTGGTCGCCGTACGTTCATTGCCAATTAGCTCGTTCTTGTAGCGGATATTCTAGCGATGCGGGTGCGAACACGCAAGATCAAATCACCCGACGGCAGGACGCACAGTGTCACCATCACGGCCGCATATTTGGATCGCCTAGTTACTTTCCCACCCAATTACTTCCACTTGGCTCTCACACGCTTTTTTTTATCGCGATTCACCTCAGACACTCGTCGAAATAAATTTGCGACTTCCAATTAGTGCATCGGAAGTCCCGAAAATGAAAACACTAGGAAATCACAATAATTACAGTCCTTTTTTAACACGATTTACCCTATTACATGATGAAAAATCATTTATTCAAAAGTTCACTAAAATAACTAAAAGTTTCAATAATGCTGATAGACTATTTTACGGCAAAATATTCTAACCTAATCCAAACATTCATTGTAGAAATTTAAATGAGACTGTATATTTATATTATACTAGTGAGTATCTGGCATGCGTTGCAATGCCACTGAAAGAAAGAAAGGGTTTGTGTTTTAATTCTGTTTATTGAAGTTCTTTTGGACAAGTGGTCTGCACGGGCTGAAATTTCATAAAATTACCCAATCCGAGCCCGAGTCTCAATATCACACTTGTTACCCGGCCCTGACCCAAAGCCCAGACTCATTCTTCTCAGCCCGAAAAAAGCCCGTAATTAATTTATACAAACAATATAAATATGTTATTGTTTCCATATTTCCAACGATACTCATAGCACATGTGAAACAAATTATTTAAGTTATGAAGACTATTGCCTTATGGCTGACTCATAGTACGAAATATTTTTCTTAAATTTGTATTCCTTACCCGGGCCCGACTCGAGTCCGAATCTGAATTGTTTTACCCGCCTGAGCCCGGGCCGGATAAAGGTCCGCGGGCCAAGCACGAGTTCATGCAGACCTATATTTTGGATATAGGCAAAATATTTTTTTGTTTTTCCGTCTAGTTTAAGATGTCGCTAGTTGTACGTATTTGATTCCTTTTTAGATTTTAAATTTTTTTCTTCAGAAACCTTCACGGCTGTGCGCACAACAACTCACCAAAGCTTGCTCGAAATCGGATGAATGGTAAAGGAATGCATAGAGGACAAACAAACAAACTAAAAATCTTCATTTATATATATATATATATAGGTAGATTAAAGAAATATCTGAAATACCAGAAAAGAAGCGATAACATTAAAAACGTATAACAGAGTTAATTCTGAAGGCAATTAGATAATCATCGAGGATGTCGCAAACATTATGTATTCAAACAATTCTATCGCTTTTAAGTTGTTTACTGTCAATTGTTGTTGGAAAAACATTTTAGCATTATCAGTTGATACTGCTTGCGATGAGAAAAACCGGTCCTGATCTTAAATAGCCTAAATCAAATTGTGTTTTCTTAAAAAAACTATTATAAGTATTACCCATTCATGACTGAAACTAATTTATCACATTAAAAATATTGGGTGTGTGTATATACATATCAACTTTGGAAAGTAAAAAGGACGTAACCCACACACAAAAAATATTGTGTATAGCCCAATAAAAACATGTATTAAATTGTATACATTGTAAGTATCGAAAAAAAAATTGAAAAGAAAGAGGAAGTCCTTTTGCCATTCTGCGGTTGATACATTATATACTTATATATAAATATATTGTATTAACACGTTTTGTGTGAGTTATACACAATATTTTTTGGTGTGCGTTACGTCCTTATTCCTTTCCTAAGTCGATATTGTAATGTTTCATTTACTTGGATTTATTTTGCGATAAATATTGATATTGAAATTCTATCAAGCACCCTGAGTCGATGTTTTAAATTATTGGTATTAAATGTATTAATATTATTTGCCATCCCTGATACTATTATAAGGAGTTTGAATTTTTAAGGTTTATTGTTGTTTTCTCTTGCACAATGTCCGTTCCCCGTGAATGCTTTTTTTTTGTTCATACAATATTTGGACAAACCTGTGGAACAATATTATTATTTCTTATTTGTTTAGACTGCACGGAAAGCGTGTTAAATGCGCTTGGAAAAATAACCATTATCATTTCTGGGAACTGGATGTTTATCATAGTAGGTCTGTATTTCCCTGAGTAATTAAATTATGTTTAGTGAATTGGTTTATCAAGATATTAGTATTTTTTATTAAATTTCTATGGATAATCCGACTAATTACCATTACAACTTGTTATTAAAAATATATACTAGATAGGGCTACAGTTTCTCCGAATTTTAACTGTCAGATGTGGATATATAAGTGGGGTATTAACACTGCACCCTTTATACCTATATTTGAGGAATTTCATCCATTCACCGAATCTAACCGCAGGCTCTTTCTTGGATTTCTTGTACTGCGACCTTTGTTGATGGCTGCTATCACGATATGACCCCGGATCGAAGAGAGGCATTCAAGATGCAGTGGTTTACATTGCACAAATATATAAATCCTAACACATAAAATTGATTCTACATTTACATTTACTTAGCAACTGAATTTACTTTAAGATATAATACAAATGACACAACGATTTTAAATTAAGCCCAATGCAAATCAAAAAAAACAAACAATTCACATCGTCACGTCACCTCCGCTGCCACGAGACCGCAACTCGTCCCGCTCGGCGGATCGTAATCGACTGTCTACAAAAATTAAAAAAAACTCCCTGCAAAGTTGGACCTAACCGGGGGCTATTTGAACGCCTGGCAACAAGAAAGAGCCTATTCTGCGAAATATTGCTGTTGCCGCTGGCTGATTTCAGTTCAAGACACTAACGACACTTATACTTAACAAAAATCAGGGTGTGTCAAACTGTATACTTAGCTATACCAGCTTTATTAAACCAGTTTTTTTATTAGTATCCATTATACAATTGTTGCAGTATATTGGCCGTGACGCCCGTGACCATATGCGTTTGAATAAAATAAAGGACAAATCGGAAAATGTTTACCGACTCAAATATTCATACACAAAGTTTACCAATGACTTATTGTTACAATGCAACATCGCAACTTCAAGACGTCCACTCCATCCTACCGAGTCTGTTACACTTCACACACAGCAGTACATGCAATATGTACACAATAACAAGTATGTCAACAGTTAATTAATGAGTGTCGTTGAAATGATAGCGTAATTAATCCCTTTTAGTGGAAAGGTATTATATTTCTTTGGGCCATGTCCTGCACGCACAATTACTTTCAAAATAAAGGACGAACAGACCATCTTATAAAATAAATAAATTTAAATGAAATTTTAGACTCCTCTCAAATAAAAGACGCATGGTCACCTTGAGTGTATATATACATATATATATATCTGAACACACAATGATTAATTTTTTCTGCTAGGTTTGTTTTGTATGTATTTTGAATGATGAGTTCGGTGTATCTCTGCAGAGGAAGGCAAATTGCAGGTCATACTTCTAATGCTTATTGCGTTATGGAAGTAGCAAATGAAATTATGTAATGTATATAATACCCGAGCCTCGAGCAGCAGTTTCCACAAAATTGAATTCAACATTCCACGCATCAAATTTTTGCAATACCTTCTCATCAAGTCTTTCTTTTAACGCTACCATTGAATTGGGTTAATGGTGGCCCATACGAAGATTCTCATCCGATCCTAGGCTCACATTTATCATGAGCTGGATACTTGAAAGTCTCCCGCGACAGTGGGCGACGTGTTGCCGCCGAAGGGCGCGACCTGCCACGCCCTTCCCCGGGTCCTCCATTACCCGTCCGGATAATCGCCCCGCATAGCATCGCGTCGCTCCAAATCGCCTTCGTGGAAACGCGGACCTATACTAATTATTCCCGGTTTTTTCGTTACCCCTTTTTACTCAATCTGACCAGACAATAGCCGCTTGAGAGGGTAAATTATTATTCTGTCTTGCAGTAATCTGCCCTAGGCATGCGGTGTCTTCGTTGCCTCTTTGTACAATGATTCTGGGCTCATCGTCCGTAAGGCGCCAATTTGATTAAAGATATATCATTGCCTATACCAAGTATTATTCAAACACATCTTTTTATATCGATATATATTAAGAGCATTCAGAAACACCGAGTCTAGTAGAGTAGTCTTTGAAATATTTAGTTAGTACAGCATGTAATGTAGTCATAAATAAAAGTCACTGTAAAAAGGTAAACAAAGCGGAATAACTTTTGTTAATCATTCAAAGACAATCATCCTCGAAGTGTTTTCCCCACACAAAGCATTCAACTGAGAGAATCTTTTATAGTATTACTAAGCTAGCTTACTTGCAGGAAATGGATATAAAGTCTTAGTCGGTAGCCATCCTAACAACAATTTTAGTCAGGAAAATAGGAACCCGCTTCAAGTACTCAAAAAAAAATGTGAAGTCAAAGTAGTTCACACGAATCATGTGATTCAGTCGATATACCGGGCTCAGACCATCCATCGCCAGGACTAGTGTTTTTTTTTTTGTTCAATTATTGTATTGCCTTATTAATATAAAGATCATTATCTTCATTTTTCTCTCACTATTATAATGCATACATAATAAAATGTGTGCCATGCACAGTTTTATTATTATATCTAATGTTTTATTTCATTTATATTTCCCTTGTTTATTTTCCTGTTTTAAGGCAAACCGGTAAAGTAAAATTTTCGCCAAACCTGTCTACCCTTTGTCTTATAAAATCCTTCTTGAATGTTTAAGGGCTTCAGAGCGATGTATGCTTCGTCTGTATAATATATACTTAACTTTTAAAAAATCCATCGAATAATAAATTTGCTTCATTATTTTTTCATTGATATAATTGTAATGTTATCTGAGTAACTAAGAGATCATTATAACAAATGATTTCCAATAAACATGTGAAGACTTTTAAAAAACATACTAATTATTTTTAAATTAATATAGAAAAACCAATACATGTACCTGAATGTCGCAATGAATATATATATATAATTTTGAAGCTTGTCAATCTTCTTACTGATAAAAGTAATAATACTGTGATGAACATAAACATACCGTTATTTATTTTATCTCTTTGTAAAATATTTTTCTCCCTAATAAATCAAACGTATAACTGAACAACGTCATTTAAAACTATTTAAGTAACATCTTGAAACGTTAACGACGACATGGTCTCACCACGGTAGTTAGCTCAAATTCAAACAGAGCTTTTTATTACTGTATTTAACTTCAGTCAATTTTAACTGAAACCTAGTTAACTAAACTGGTGATTATTCAGCTGGAAAAAAAGAAATACACCGCGCGCTGCACTCTCGGAACGCTAATGAATTCAAATCATTTCATAAACGAAAAATAATTGGACACTTCGCGAGATTGATATTGAAGTTTTCTGGAAAACGCTTTGTTTTTTACTGCATTGGCGGGGTGTTTATTTATTGCGTGTATTTATTTTTTCATTTTCTAATTCAAAATTGTGTATTAATTATATCAAAATCAGTGTTCTAAAAATATATTGTTGGGATTCACTGGTAAAAATTATTTCCGAATACAAAGTGGCGAATAAAAATTACCAAAGTGTTGGTTATCTTACGAAAACCAGTTGGTTTTCAGTCGCAATAACTCGGTTTGACTATCAAGAATTATTGCCATTAAAGCTGTGCGCTGTCAGTTATGAACTTCAATAAAACTTAAACTTAACAAACAAAACCAGGGTGTGTCAAATAATTGCTATAAATATATCGTCGTTGGAATGGAAAAAGGCGCTAAGTCAAAAAAAATGTTTTGAGATAATCAACTTTTAATAAGATCAGGACATTAATATAAGGCGTTTATTCGGTAGAACTCCACTATTATAGGATAAAATAACAGAGTATTTAGTTCTTAATTTTAGATTACTTAATTATGTTTTAGATTTAGTTTTAAATTAGATAGTTAATTACAAAATTGTGTAGTACTAAATACTTTGTTATTTTATCCTATTATTAATTTAAACCACTTTATGAGATTCGTTAATCATTTACAAGTTCGATTTAAGTATTAATAATTCTTTCTTATAGCTTTTTGCCACTTATACTGTGAACGGAATTGACTTAATTCATATTGATTTCTTCAAATTACGTAAAAAATACATGGACTATGTGAGCTTATTTTTTTCAGACGACCGTTCTAAAATTAATTGTACTGCATTGATAACTCGATACAGCCGATCTGCCACTAAAAATGCAATTTGTGTTTTTCATCTTTACCTGCACTATACTTAAAAAATAGTCAAATCTTCCTCAATTACAAAAGAGAAATCTTTTCTGCGTGGCATTTTAACGTTGGTTATTTCGATACCCCTTTCTTCACTAAATGACCATTTCGTGTGTACCGACAAATGAATCCGTACGCATTTTTACGTTTTTTTGCTTTCGGCATTATTGGTCACTTCTGCGTGCGACCTCTCTTGACAGAAAGACATTATTCTTCCTCTTTTCTGTTCCCCCTCTTCGCTAACCCGTGTCAGGTTAATGGACCGTTTCAATTTGTCGATGCGTTGTCAGTTGCAGAATTCTTTCTCTCTTTTATCCAATCGGACTGTTCATCCTTTGCCCCAATGTTCAAATGAAATTACTTTCACCCATATATGAATTTCGTTTTGATACAATTATGAAATTCGTGTAATGCTTCTAGAAATTTAACAGTGACTTGGGTTGTTCTTAATATGTAAAAATATATTTACAAAATAAATCACAGCAGATTGCCAATGCGCGTGATATTTTGTAACTTAAGTCACTGGAAATACATTTAATAGTAAAAAATAGATGAACTCGAGGAGAAAGTACATCACAAACACACCATCTTGACGAAATACATGGAAATGTACAAAATCTCAACAATTCAAACACCATCTTGAACTAAAATATCTATGAATCAAATCAATATTTGATTATTAAAACTCCATTTCTTTGGTAGAACTTCAATATAATAGCGTTAAAAACTCATCGTCTATATTAAGTTAGTGGAGATCCATCGATTAGGCGTAATGGTTTCAATAATATTGTTTGTTGAGAATATTTAGTTTCGACGTCTTTGAAAACATTCTCACTAACTAAGTAAGGTAATTTTCACAGAGCGATGTATTCCCTTGTAGTGATGTCAAAACTGATTTGTTTAAAACAGGCATGGCCAACTTGTTTGCTGTTTCAATAAACTTGAATATTTTCAGGTTGAATGAGGCATACTAAACGCGGCATTATATTCATCAATACGTAATGCTAGTAAGAAAGTTTTCTTTTTGTCTAGCTCCTAAATATTTTTTTTTATCTAGTTCTGTTAAATTGTAGGATTTTAAATGTATTAAGAAAAATAAATATTAATTCATGTATATTAACATTCTCATCGTATTCTTTTGAACTAAATAAAGAACTAATTAGATAATGTCTTATTATTTACTAACTCTAATACATATTTATACAAATTCTGAAAATTAAATCAATGGTTTGTGACAATCCAACGTCGAAAATGCAAGACGTCTGCTTATTCCTTAATACCGTGTATAATGTGGATGAAGTCAGTGCGTGGCGATGTCGGTGCGATTTGAATCAATAAATGACGAAAAGAGATGAAGTGGCAACGCTGACCTACGTGCAACTGTCTATTTCCCATCCGCTCCGAAATTTATAATGCAAAACATATGTTCTTCACTGGTAAACACACCAACTGATCGCGTTGTTGAAGCGGCGCGCCGCATCTTTTCGTCATCTCTCGCGTAGGACACTCCCATTGCCGGTGAACTATTGATATTTTCGAACTACGCCGCGCCGCCACACATTCGCGTGGACTTCGTCCACGTAAGACAGCCTTTAACAGTATTTAACACTACACACAGTCCAATAGACTTAATTTGTACACACACTTCAGCCGCACCGCTAGCGAGTGCTGGTGAAATGACCTTTTAAATTCCCACTGTCCACGTGATGGGCGCCAATTATGTATACACTATTTTCAAAATAAAAGACAAAACGGCCATTTTATAAAAAATATTATATCTAACGTACAGGTCATTAAATTAAAGAAATGTGATTCTAAGTTACGTATGATAAACGTAATTATGTACAATGGATTTTGTGTCCAGCTCTTTTTCAGTAGCACTAGTTATTATTATAATTAAGTAAAATATTGTCACGTACAACCATTGAAACTTTCGAGTACCATATTAGTTTCTATCATCATTTTTATATGTCCAGGTTGTTACTTACCCTACCACGCGATTACGTGAATATTACATTTTAAAAAAACGTTCAACCGGCCTTATTGGAAAACCCATTTTACTTTTTTTCATTTATCTAATCAGCGTTCGCTCATTGCTTGACTTTGACCGCAAGTCAAAACTATAAAATATGTATTAACGATTTGCCTAACATCCGGACGCTAGGTTGGTGGCACCTGCTTCACACCTGCCCGTCCATTAAGTCACGTAAAAACCACAGCATGCATAAATCTACCGGATTTAAATTTATTCATTGACCTGTCAAAAGTTTTGTATTGGCTGCTAGTTAGGATGCTCACCAGTAGAAGCTATAAGTCACCAGTTTTATCCAATGTCACATATGTCCATAAATAAACATAAATACATTCATGCATAATTAATTTAATCCTCCAATACAAATATTTAAAGAATTTGAGGTATTTAATATTTTTTTCTACTTCCGATAGATTCGATTAATGATTACTTTGTGGTCGTCCATTTTTAATAAAAAATAGATAGGTTTTTATATTGAATCCAATTTTTGTGGTTTTCGACTTTTTGTCTACTTTTTGTCTAGCGTTTACAGACTGAAAATATCGCAAAAGAATATATATTTATGCATTAGTTTTGATTATAAGCTCTTAGTTGAACACCCTTGTCGGCGTCCGTGGCGCGGTTGGTAGCGTCGTTGGCTACGGTTACGGATGTCTCGTGTTAAATTCCCGGTGCTGACAGTTTCATAAATTGATCTGTCAATAGATTTATGGATTTCTGTTCGTAGTCATGCATGTTTGTGATGTCTAAAACGTCTCCCTCACACCTATGCGATCCTCAAAAAGCGATTAGCTAACCACTAGTCTTGTCCTTGCCTTTTCAATCTCTCATCATCATTCTCATGAATCATTCTATCCCTACTCTCTTCGAAAAAGAAAGGTTGAGCAAGCAGTTCTTGTATAAAATTCCTGTTGAGATACTTTTTGGCACTCAGGCTCACAAAGGTTCGCAACCACTTTACTAGGGCAATGAGCTTGGCGAGGGAAAGGAGGGTTCTTGCAATAATTATTTTTTGGTGGCGATTAATCTCAACGGGAACATTTCCTATCGCTTGTCTTGACCAATTGCTGATGAGATTTTCCTGATTAAAGTAAAATACTTTCAAAACACTACCGTATTAAATTAACGGATGGAAAAGCAATGGTGGGTGGGGGACGGCAAGTTACCCTGTGCACCAGAGCGAAACCAATCCTGATTATTGATGATTGATTGTGAACTAAAAATTGTGTGTTTATACATATAGACAGTTAAAACCATTGTAGTGATGATTGTTTGTTTTGTGCTATGTCAAGAAGCAGTAGATAACATACTGTAAATATTGCCTGTATTTGTATGGCCATTTGAATTGTAGCCACGACATGACCACTGGTGGGTGAAGACCCTTGACCTCCATAATGAACCTTTGTGTAATATATTTACTTGCACGAAAACCTGCTCGTTCAACTATTCTTTAAGAGCTGTGCCAACTTGACGTGAAACGAATTGGCACATGGTGAGATAACGTGAAAGTAAATACACGAGTTATTACTTAGTTAGTTTCCTACAGGGTTCAGGTTTTTCGTGTTGGTGATAAATTTAACAGAAGGGAGCCGCCATTATTAATGGCATATTTGATTACATTTCAGGTGTTAACTGTCAATTCTTGGTTGAAAGTTGAGAGGCATTATATTTTAAAAGCAAAACATTTTTTTACTACTTCTACATTTGTATAATGGTCAGGACTGTAACTGATAAAAATAATAATCATAACAAGACCATTTATACAAAACTTAATGTAAATACTTACAAGTTATATAACAGTTGGTTAAAGAACTTAAACAAGAATTTACAGCTAATCAAACAAATTGTATATAGACGAAATCAAATAGTTCACAATTAAAATGTTAACGACCTCTTATAAATCAATAAACTAATGATAATGCTCGCGATGAGCAAAATCGATTCTGATCATAATAAACATGTGGAAGCAGTACACAAAAAATTGTGTTTAATTGTAAACCATATTTATTATGGAGAGGAATATTCCTTTTAGTGTAATCTGCACTAATTATATTTAAACCATACTACCATAAAAGGACTCTTTGGTTCCGAACCGATTTGATCGAACAGCAACCGCAAGAGTCGTTACCGGGACTGTGCTGCTGGCTCCCGATGCGGAGCAAATGGACTCGTAATGGATCATGTTATTATAATATTATTTAAATAAAACAGCATTGTTTGTAGTTTAGACAATCAATAAACGGTAATGATCAGTTGTTAATAATGTAATGTTCAAGCACTGGCAAGCCACGTTATTTCGAAAAAGTCTTGTTTTGACATATTTTAAAACACATGCATAAAACATTTTTGGAGACAAAAATGAACATATTTTATTGTATTGTATGCACGATATGTTATGAACGATTCTCAGTTTAATTGCGTGTGATTTACTGAAAAATAACCGCTTAATTTTTTGTCTGAAAACTTTGCCGGTCAAACCATATCTCGAGTATTAGAATATCAATTGATGTTTTCAATAACTATTTTTTGTCTTCCTACGTTCTACTGACATCTGTAATATATTGTGCTGGTATTAACATATCAAAATGAATCTAGTACGATCGCTGGTCTACTCCAAATGCCTTTACGGCGTGGAGACATGGACTCTAAAAGACGCATTTAAAATATGGTGCTGGAGAAGGATGCTCCGTATACTATGGACGGCCAAGCAACAAACAAGCTACAAATCCAGGATAGACTCTCGTCCGTTTATACAAGACGCCTACTCAGCTTTTTTGGCTACATCGCCTGCAATCATACCGACAATCTCGAGAGGCACGTTGAAGCCAAAAAGGGACGTGGAAGGGCTCCAACTCGCTAGAGTGGCCAAGAAAGGACGCCACAAGCCTCTCGTTACCGATGGCTCTCAGAGCAGTGGAGTGCAGGAGCGCATGGCGAAGAATCGTCAAAGGAAATGGAGTTGTTGGGATGGGCGGATGTTGTGACCCTCACACGTGAGGAATACGACTGAAGAAGAATGTATTGACAAATAATTACAAAGTTTCTAGAAAATTAGATAACATATTGATTGAACTGAGGAACTTGGTAGAACTCTATGGAAGTTAACTGTACTCTGGTGAAGTATCTAGTGCTATAAGATCCTATTACTAAGTTGATAGCTATTTCGGCTTAACGCCATCGTCAGAACGGTACCTACCAGCGGTGGGGTTCGTATTTCGTGGGGTGCGGGGACTTCGTATTTCTGACAAATGCGAGTTTATCTAAAATCAGAATTTTTGGCTGTCTCGAAAGCTCTCTTCGGGACGCCGGGACATGAGGCTCGAAACCGGGACAAACCCAGAATACAGGGACACCTGGCAGTCCTACTTACATAGAGCATAAGAAAAGAATGACTTTGAAAAACATTTATCCCAATACTTTTACGTTGTATATTGAAAGTTACGGATAGATAATAGGTTGTATTTAGTCAAACAGCGACCTCAGCGTTATCCGATACACATCTACAGAAAGGAAGTAAGTACGTTCGTCAGAGTTCATGATGTGGACGATAAAAAAGATCCACTCCACAGAATTACGTACACCGAGTCTAATCATACACTTAATAATGATCCTCTATCACGCACTGCATTCTCGCCTTGCGTAGCGTACAATGAACCTACTTACCTGAGGGACCTGGGGCTAAGGGCATCCGCGAGTTTGTCACTACTCGGACTACATACTTTAACCATAATATTTTAGAAATGAGTAGCTTTACTCGAAATTAGAACTACATTTTTTTTAAAGTAGACCAACCTCATAATGTGGAAATATTTCCAGTTATAATATTGTGTTCCAATTTGGATAAATAAAAAATACCTTTCCTGATTCCTTGAGTCTCGTCTCATGTTTTAAAAAATCTAAATACCATGTCTGCTCCCAATGTGTGGCATATAAACCCCTACAGACCTATTCTACAAAAATTGCTTGCTACTCAGTTGCTCAACTTCTCTTTTTCGAAGAGAGTAATGATAGAAGAATAGGGCTAAGACCTTGCCTTTGAACAGAAATCGAACCCGTGAGCATCGTAGCCCAACCCAACAACATAGACCACTGCACCACGAACCCGGCAAAATTTTTTTAACATTTATAAATTAGGGAAGGTGTTATTTAATAATTATGTAATGGAGTATATCGGGCAGTCAAGTATAAATTATTATTATAGAATCTCTAAATGAATCGATGTCAGAAGAAAGATTATGTGCAATAGACTTCTCCTATTAGAGCTTCTCATTTGTATAGGGCCACATTTGCGAATTTGCAAATCTTCCATCATTCTTGATGATATATTTTCCGTGGAACTCTACATCGAACTAAGCATTGTGAGGGGATATGGAAGACGGCCTTAGCAACTGGCAGCATGTACATCAAGGTGGTAGAGTGATTCCAATATTTTGTGCTGACAATAGGTTATTATTTATATTATTAAGTCGATACAGATCTTACATGACCATTTCAAAAATATAATTTATATTTTTTGATGATATGGGTAAAGCATTTACTCTTGGTACTTAGTTGAAAAAATCGTTAAAACATTTCTTATCCATTACTAAATCGAACCTTAAAATCTTGATATTTTTCGCGTTGCAGTAAAAAGAAATCTTATTCGAGTCCGTCGTAATCAAATGTAGAGAGCACTCGCAGCTCGCAGCATACAAATCGACATTACTAATTTAAAAGTGTATCACTCTACAATTTGTGCTCTCAATAATTTCTAATTCAATGGCGATAGTTGCATTTGATATGCACCAGCTTAATGACGTTATTGTATGTCCGCCATGTTAACCGCTACGTAATTGTGCAATAATACTGACCATACGAACGTGTAGCGCAGGCTTTCCCAAACTATTTTCCGCAAAAAAGCTGGAAAAGGTTTATATGCTGCAACGGGTGCAGTATATAAATTCAAACACGTGTGACTTCATATTGAGTGGTGGTTGGGAGAGAATGACTATCTTTTCACACCATTTCAAACTATGATTTCTGGGCGAATTTATTAGAAAAGTACCTCAGCGTGTCAATGAGGTCTACAATACTTTTACTTCCGTTTACTACGACATATTTATGCTAATTAGGATTTTCTTGTAGGACGCCACACAAGATATAAGAATTTAATTGTGCTTGATATCAAAAAAATTTGCAATTCAATGACTGAAGTCATTCAGAACTTAAATCTGTAATATTTTCAAAATAATTATTGTTTTTTTCTTATTTTATAAAAAAAGTATTGATGATGTATTAATAACCTACCTACCCTACAAAATAAAAAAGATTTGCTATTATAATTTCAATATTCGCAGTGTTCCATCGCAGGAGAAGTTTGGGAAACGCTGGTGTACCATAATTCATAATCAAATTAAGCTTTGAAGTTGCATATTAGCGTTCGACAAAGCCAAAATTGAATCGAAATTATATTTTGTTGGTAAGCGGTCAATATAACAATAAAAGCAGTGTTTTAAAATGCAACCATTTTTATGGTTTAGAAAGTCACAAGTATCGTAATGGCATAGAGAGATTTTTGTACAGTACGGTGACAGCATCTAAAGTAGAAAATGCACCGGTAGAAATATGCATGTCGTATAAACTGTAAAGATTTTTATCCTTCTACCTTTCACTTAAGCCCAACTATGTTTTAAGAATACGATCAGCTTGACATCGGACCAGCTGTTAACTATTTATTATATGTTTGAAATGTTGATTTGATTTATTATGAAACGTGGCTTAGATATTTATAAAATTTCGCCTTTTCGTTACATACTCCTGTTTATTATCATTGAGGGTTATTAACTAATTGATTCCATTCTGTAATGCATACCTCCCTCCACTCTCACGAACTACGCAGTCGTTTTTAGTACTCTTCATTAGTACTATCCATGTATTTTATACCCCGGAAGAGCTGCTCAACCAGCACTAGATAGACCATTTGAACAGTCAATTATTATTCGTTTACAGACTTTATTTAAAAAAAAATAAAGGAGCATTATTAGTTGCTACTTATTTTTCGGTGAGCAATACTGGTACTGATCATACCAAACAGACCTATAAAATAAAAAAAAAACTCATTGACTATGTCCGCTTCCAATGTGGAGCATAATATGGACTCTTTTAATGTAATATCTCAACAGTAGTTGATTTACCAGAACTGGTTGTAATTTCAGTCTTTAATCCTTTCTTCGGATAAGGTAAAGATAATAGAACGGGGTTTGGAATATTACTTAATTTTAGGATCGTTTCTTTCGTCATTAATTTCATACGGATTAATTAAAGAACAATCAGTACCAGTAATCTTTAAAAATGGTGTTGAAATACGATCAATACGAATTTTAATGGTAAACGGATTGTTTTCTATTGAACATGATGAGGTTCAAAAAATGCATTGAAAAGATGTGAGTGCAGAAGTATATGTACGTGAAATCTGTAATTTTGTTAATTTTATCTTTGTAAATAAAATAGTTTAATAGTGACACCGAATCCAATCGGAGGTAGAGTTTTGCAAGATCTACAAGACAGGCTGTCGGTGGATATGTCTAAGCACATATTGATACCGATACCCTCAACAGAAAAAATATGCCCTGTAGATCATGCAAGGTGGTGTGCAAAGCACAAGAAACGGAGTGAGACTCGGTACATGTGTAAACATTGTCTTGTGGCTCTTCACAGAGGGAAATGTTGGCAATTTTATCATACAAAAATTAAATATTAAAATGTTTTAAATAATTCCAAACAGTTTCATTTGATTTCATCCACTATTTCCATAGTTATAACACTTTTAGTAAACGCTTAATAAAAATGATATTTTTCCAAAAATGGGCCGGGTACAGGGTTTGTTTTACCTGATTTTGGCCGGAGCTGATAGTAAACATCACAGGGATCGATGTCTTTGGACACAAATCGCTCTACAAACTGATTTTGAAAGTTTTCGATTGACAAACACTAGATAGATATAAAAGTAGAACAAATTATCGACTTGCTATAAAATATCGTTAAACTCTTGTCCTGATTTGGGTGAAAATTAATTACCGGTCAATTAATCTTATGGAATTTCTGATTCACGCGAATACAGTATATTATAATATCATTATTCGTCTTCTTCGAAGTGGCTCCAGCCGATTTTAGCTCTTGCGGAATTAGTGAGGCTGCCGCCACCAAGCTTGGAGACATCGCTCTCGGTGTTTACATTTCGCGACAGCTGGATAATGCATTAAAATCTCCAACCGGACTATTATTATAATAAGCGTGCTCCCTTCTTTACATACATACATGTTTATCTAACCGCATTGCGTTTTTTTTGCAATTTCAACCCTTCGTTTGTAAAAGTAATTTTACATATCATTACGTCACCATTATCGACATGTGATCATAATAACGGGATGAATTCACATATTTTATAAGATGCACGATTTTTGCACAAAAATGCACTAAAATAGCTACATCAATTATTTAAAATTGAATTCGTATGTCAAATATAGTCAAAATATTTAAAAAAAAAAATGAATTAATTATTTTGTATTTTTATTGTGTTGATTCTGGTAGAACTCTATTCTTCTCCTTAATATTTGTTTATTTATTGTAAATTTAAAAAATTGAAATGCGTGGCATTACAGCTGACGCCAATGCGCCATGCATTTCACAAACGTAATAACAGTAACAACAATAATAATAATTATTGAAAACAGTACTACTAATAAAAACAATAATGAAAATAAAAAACATTTTTTTTAACTTATTAAATACAAAAAAAACAAGCATAACTAATTTAAATAATGGAGTTTAACCAAGTAAATGCCAATCCATCGATAATATTCATGCAATAATAAATGAAGCCGAGAGATCATTCGGGGTCTTTTTGACGATCTTTTTTAATCTAATAACTAATAATCGGTCCACCTGTGTAGTCCAGTGGTATGAGCTTTTTAACTCATCGGTCAGCGATCAGATCGGTCCGAGTTCGTGTTTAGGCAAGGTCAATATGAGATTCTTTCGTTTTTAATTTGATACCTAGGACCTGAGTATGGGTGTTTGTAATGTATTTTCTCCTAGAGTTAATCTCGAGTGACTTAGCTATTTCATGTTATTTTAAAAAAACTAAAAATATTTGGTGCATTTACAACAATAAGCTGTAATGCAAAATATTTACAACACAATGGTCATCAAATATCTATCAAAACTGGTTCCTTTACTTTTTCTGCACTCCACATACACCTGTATCGCAAAAAATACTGCCGTTTAAAAGCGGAATTTAGTTTTTACAACTATGCGGTAATAAAAACCATATTATTCAATGGTGCAATCTGCGACCGAAAGATGCTAAATATCCTCTTGTATTTGTTGATAATTATATTTATTTTTCATTAATTGAGAAGAATTTTCACTACATACAACTTGTAAAAATGACACACTCGAAAATAATGCCAGTATTAAATGCTTTCGCTGAAAAAATACACAAAAAATTAAATAAGTAATTTTTAAAATTGACCTTAAATTTCTTTAATCTTCTGCCATATTATCTGTTTCAAAATGCATTGTGCGGTTAGATGAATTCTCGGAAACAATATAAAATTTACCGCTTTTTACAATAATAAATGCAGCGTTGCGTGTTATAGTAGGTCCGTCAATATGACAGCTTGACGATCATTTCGTACGGCTGTAATTTACTTTATCATCGTATAAATACTCTTACATAAACGTACCTACGTCGGTTTTTTATTCTCATACGAAAAATGATAACCTTGTATATACAGTCAGGTTTTGTAAATATATTGACAATTTAAGAAAAGTGTTATAGAACACATTTATCATTTAATCACTAATTGATATTTAGATTCTTTTATAGATTTTTTATTGCAATATTATATTTATTCTTCTACTGTTCTAGCGTTAAATTTTGTATGTTCCTTGTGTCTCCTTCAGGATCCGCTTCCAAGAACACCTATCGTCGGAAACATCCGTCGAGTTACATAAGCTATTTTTTATCCATGCCCGCTCCCAACGTGGAGCATATGTTCTCCAAATGGAAGTAACTCAACAGAATTTTTCTATGAGAACTGCTCGTTACTCAGTTGCTCAACCTCTCTTTTTTTTAAGAGAGTAGGGATAAAAGAATAGGTATAGGACAAGACTAGTGATTAGCTAATCGCTCTCGCTACGCACCGTGAGGATCGGATGGGTGTGAAGGAATTTTTTAGACATCACAAACACTCAGACTACGAACAGAAATCCATAAATCGATTGAAAGATCAATTTATGAAAACCGTCCGCACCGGGATTTGAACCCCAGACATCGGTAGCCGTAGCCAACGATGCTACCAACTGCGCCACGGACGCCAACATACGCATGTTATTTCTATCCAAAATTATCAAGGAAATCATTGACTCTATGGTTTACTTGGTTTATATTGTGGGATTTAATTTTCAACGAATGGGACAGCACAGTTATAACGAAGAAACAACGAATCCATGTGTGGCACTTTTTAGTGGCGTTCTGAAGATGTGACTGAACCATAAGTCGCTCCGTTACTACGAACGCAATGAGATTAAACTGTATTTATATATTTTTTAAATTATGGATATAATCATCGAGATTTCCAGTCTCGATGATTGTCTTAACTGACGGCATATCATAATTAATAAAACGGTGGTTTCTACCTTTACTGAAAACCTTAGTATTTGATTATTAATGACGAGTTATGTTATCGGTGGTTATATTAACTTTAATATCATTTCTTATACTTTCTCTTAATAGCCATATAAAGGGTTGCCATAATTGGATGTATTTTCTAAAATTTGTCACAACTTTCTTCAGTATCACTAATAGGTATATAAAATGGTAATTAGTTCGAACATTTTGTCTTTATTTGATGAGTGCTTTAGTCATTTGCCTGTGCTTCCATTTTAACCACACAACTTCGTTTACATTCCTTTGAAATCATAATATCTAACAATCACCTCGTTATTAGAAAACACAGCTCGTTTTAATTATATCAGTTGCCATTTTGCGCTATCAAAGCTCAACCTCGCTAAAAGCATTATTGTACTCTCGGAGCTTTGTCATCTTCCCCGGTACATTATTATCTGGTCCCCGGGCAGAATCCAGCCCCATCAAACGGATGCCACCTTTGCCTCGAGCCAAACAGTGAAGACATTGCATACTTCTAAACATTCACCCCATAAAAATTTATCACTCTTCAAAGACCCTTGTTTTGAAACATTTGGAAGAGTTTTGTGATTAGCGATTCGCGCAGTTTGATAATACTGCTAAACTCCGTGTTTTGTTGCAACATCTTTTATTATATCTAGCTTTATCCATCCGTCTTACATTGGAACTCGGTAATTCATATTGGACTGTTTATAGTAAGAAGATATATCGCTCATGCTTCCCCTGAGTTTTATTTTCCTATACATCCTTTCGGCTCCGTGGTACAGTGGTCAACGTCGTTGGTTACGGTTATGAATGTCTCGGGTTCAAGTCCCGGTGCGGACAGTTTCATGAATTGATTTTTCAATCGATTTATGGATTTGTGTTCGTAGTCTAAAATTTCTTCCCACCCATCCGATTCAAAAACAGGGCATAGCGTTAGATATTAATTTGTTGCTGCTTGTTTGCACTTAGTATATGGATTCTTGATTCAATTATATCACCGCAATAACTTTGCGGATTACCAAAATTCTGCGAACAATGTGGAGCATATAAAATAGCAATGGAGCTTTTCAATACAAGGTGCTCTAACGAAGTTCTGGTTAATATCCAGCCGCTCAGTCTCTTTTCAGAGAGAATATGAATAGATCCGACGATGTCGTGATGCTGAAATAGCTTTAAATTACATTTTATAATTATTCTGAATCTGAATACTAACCTTTTTTACCTTATAATAATGGGAATTCTACCAAATGAATGTCTATTCAATCAAGAAAAGGGATTTTTTAGTTACAGTAAGTATCGACTAGTTTCTCATTGACCTATCTATACTTTTGTTTTTTTATACTAAAACAGGTGGATGTGAAGTAATTTTAATAAACATCAGGCATGTCATATGATTACCTTAATATTTTCTAATGTATTTTTTTTTAGTGATATATATTATCGACCCGATGAACGCACTGGACATGTTTACATGACCAAGATTCTATTTCGTATTTTCCGTCAAACTAGAAGGAACACTACTTGTGGATATATGTTTTAAAAAATAGTTCAAACCTTAGAGAGAATGCGACGAGCTTAGTTTACTTCTTGATGTATTTGGAACAAATCAATTACCTGAAAATAAATTGTTGCGAAAACGGATCGCACATTAAGTGTTAAACATCTTTTTGAATTTTGAAGTGTTTTAGCACAATAATCCTACCCTGTTTTTCTGATCACATAATACTCTTAATTTTTCTTGTCTGTTCATATTATATTTATAAATGTGGATTTTTTTGCCGCATGTCTTGTATTTTTTTATATCTCCAGTTACTATCGTCCAAATGCAATTTTCCAGTCATTGTCTGAAATTGACGTCGGATGCGGTAGAGAATATATTGACACCCTCTGCATATAAAGCGGTAGCCGAACAGCTCCACTCAAATGTTCCGCAGCACATCTGTCAGTGTCAATAAATCCGAAAAAAAAGAAATTATTTCAGATTGAAAAATGCATTTATTTCGCATCGTGAACCCGGTGAAATCGTTTTCACATTACGTATGGGGTTGAGGCCGAAGCTTTGTTCTGATAGCCGACGCCTCATTGTTGTGAACATTGGTGCGTTAAATAAATACATCAATTGGAAAATGTATTGATATTTGTAGCAAGTGTTTATTTTATATTAGGGATCAATTTATTATTATTGCAATATAATGGTTTTAAATCTGTCACTGTTATTTCGCTCCAATGAACGTGCATATTATGTCGTTTATAATTTATTAAATTCAGTTTACGTTAATCTAAATATACATGAAACTTTGAATTAAATAAAGGTTCAGACGCCAACAAAATCAAGTCTCAAGAAAGTTATTATGGGACAAGGACACTAAGTTATTTATATTAGACTAGTTTCTTACAGTCCGTACGATTTGTACGGACGAAGAAATGTGTGTATTTTTCTTAAACACATTTTTCTGAAGGTAACGAATTTTGTGCATATCTCTTTATTTACTTCATCTTTTTACGTATTGTATGACTAAACATTTAATTTCTTTTCTATTTATTTATTTATAAAAACCAAAATCGACTCCTATCGGCGATAGTTAGTTTTTTGGTCCCCTTAAAAAACAGTTAATCGTGGATCCACTGTATTTTAATTGTGTAATAATAAAATTTGAATTGTTGAGATTTTGTAGATTTCCATGTATTTTGTCTGTAACGAACCGTATTTCGCCTTTCGGCATCTTCAGACATTCGAGCACACGAGTGAACTCGAACTGATAGAAGCCGAAAGGCGAAACCCAGGTCATTAGTGACAAATACATGGAGAAAATCTCAACAATTCAAATTTGATATTGAAATTCCATCAAGCACCCTCAGCCAACGTCTTAAATCGTGTCATAATAGCATAAATCAACAGTTGCAATATCGCATTGTTCGATATTTCCCTTTACCTGTTCAACATTATATACATATAATATCCAACAACATTTTCTATCAATATCCCCCTATTTGCTTTCGTCCTATGACCTTTTGATCTTCTATTTCCCAATAAATGCGCACCTCAGTACCAATTTTGTTTTACAATTATAAAATGGTTATTATTGAACCCTCCGTTGTCGACTGAAGCCCTAGTTTAAAGCGCTGCCCTATTTATCAATTGCCCCCAAACGACTATGTTTCACATATATGTTATGTTTAGTGTCAATCAACCAACATTTTTTCGTACACCTACGCGTACATACGCCGATTTTTATTTTCAGTTTTATATTATTTAATAATTATAAACATTTGTAACTCGTTAAGGAGGTGCAATAATTTATGATTTTCATACACAAAACTACGATCGGATATTATTCTTGACTATTTGCATGATCGTCGACCTCAGTTCGAGTCTTGGCAAAGTAAATATCAAATTTAAGATCTTGTGTCTTTGTGTGTGTCTTTTCTCCCCGAGTTTATCTCGATTGACTTAAAAACTTCTCGTGAAGTTTATTTAATGCCAAATATTTTCATTTCATATTATTGTTTTATAATGCAATATAGATTTTAACTGTACAACTATATGACTATATTATTTTAAATATTTAGAAACATCAAATCTATATAAATACCCATACATTATTTGTTTTTTATTCTTTCCCTATCACCTTCTATCGGATCCTAAAAGCATGGCGTGTATATAGAGCGCTCAGCTAACAACTTCTTCTTGCCTACCTCCATCCTTCTATGGTTGCCCACACTAAAAGAGAAAGATTTATCCAATACTAGTTTTTTTGTTAAAAAAACTTATGTAAAGATCGTCCATTAGGATCGTTCATATGCTCGATATGGTGAGAATTCTATTATCTAAACTTAAAATGGATTACAAATAGTTTCTATGCTTTGTTAATGCATCTTCGATAGGATGAATCATAAAAAAATAGGGATATTGGTTATTTCTTGTTATGTGGTAAAACACCCTCTTTTATTTACATAACGAATGATATTGACGTGGACTACAATGAGACAATGCGCTTTTAAATTTCATTTACTTATTATTACAAATTCTGGCCTTAAACAAGTACAAAACCTGTGTATTACGAATTACAATTACAACATGCAACAATCTTTGTATTGGCACATTATCTAATATTTTATTTTTATGTATACTTAATAGTTTCTTTGTGATCATGTTATCCACATTTACACCACCACTAGTTTGGCACTCTTCAATAAATTTGATGAATTTTCTTCGGAAGTTCATTGTATATCAGTGCGGTGTCAGATTCTCTTCCACTTGGGGCGAGTGGCAGGCTGGATCAGTTCGCTTTTTTTTTTCTTGCTTCACCTCTGCGGAGGGCGATCGCCGAACCAGATTTTGTGCATCATATACTGTATTATGTATTATTTTGTCGCTATGACTACAAATCTCGTATGGCATCAGCGAGCGGCCGCCCTTGCAGAAGTTCCCCTCAATCCGGTGTTAGGTTTCTCCACAAAGCACAGTGCATTGCATGTCAAACGTTTTTTTTTGCTGCAATATGGCTACCGTGGATATGCGAAGACATTGATGGATTCCCACCCACATATCACATCAGCTTAAATACATATTTTTTCATAATTGAGCAATTGACGAAGTATTTACTAATTTGGGTGAAACTATTTTATAACTGAACGGAATAACAATTCACTGAAGTTTGTATCAAATATCGAAAAATTGAATCATGTTTTTTACCATCACACGGTTCCTCTAAGATTATCCGTCCCACGCCAGTCTTCCTGCTTCCTCCCAGGTCATTCCAGCGTCCGTAGCTTCGCCGAATACATCCTATGGATGATCATCTGCAAACTTCCAAGGCGACGGAATCCATCAGGTTGTTAGACGAGACAGGCAGGATTCATATTCCCCAGAGGCATCCGCAGCATATGTCCGAGCCAGGTTCATCGTCGCTTTTTTTATATTTTGGATGTAATAGGGGACTGGTCCGTCCTCTCTCTTACCTCCGAGTTACCGACAAAGTCAAACTACCGATGATGGTTACGACGTAATAAACAGTATGTTTTTCACGTATTATTAAACATCCTCATGCGTTTAACTTTACCAAATAATCGTCCTATTGAAAATAAGAATAATAGTAATAGGTGGAAATTTTACGGAAAAACAACAATCGCTTTCATATAGTCGGACTTGTCATTTTACTTTATTATTACAACATACTGTTTTTGCTACTACCCATAGATAATATATATTACTAGCGAGTACCCGACATGCGCTGCAATGCCACTCAAAGAATGAAAGTGTTTGCGTTTTAATTCTGTTTATTGAAGTGCTTTTGGATATACAATATTTTAGTACATAAATCAGAACGTTTCATACGCGTGAGCAGGTCACATACAGCTGTCCATGTGAGAAGCATGGATTTTCCAAATTTAGTCCACACACTTGTAACGATTGTCCCTGTGCTTTGATGATCATTGAAAATGCGAGTCGCACCGGAAACTGTAGACATTTGAATTCGACTGGCATATCATTCGGAAACATTGGGATACGAGGCAACAGTTGGTTTTCTCCTTTAAATCTTCCATTTATGACCGACAAATGAAATTGAACAATTAGGTAAAATCACTTATTATGTCACACACGAACTGAAATGTCGCTGTTTGTACCTATATGATTTTTTTTATATTTTAGATTTTCAGAAACCTTCCCAGGTGTGCGAAACTTTTTTCAACAGCATTTTTTTTTAAATTGCATACGTTTCCATGGTTTAACATGTTGCGTCATTGCTCTCTGAAATGTGTATGTAAAAAAAGTGTACTTTTCATACTATCAATGCATATCATTAGTAGGCTATGCAATAAAATTGTTTATTAAAAAGTTGATGGGAAATAATCGCCACAACTTATTACTGATAAAATTATAACTTGCGTTATATTAGCTCAAATGTCCATTTACCATGTTGGTCCTAAAATGGTGTTATAAAGAGGAATCAATAATTACTTAATTATCCTAGTTTTTTTAAAAAATAAAACACAATTCATTTGTACTACTTCCACATATTTATAATGGTCAGGATATATATTTGTATTATACCTGTAAGGTTATTTTGAACTATAATTCTATAATTCTAATGATTCTATAATTTTTGTTTTTTCAGATATAAAAATTTTATGGATGCTCATAGCTGCTCTGCGTCCTCCACTTAAGATGACTGTTTATTGTCAATATTAATTACATACTTAATATTTGATTGTTTTTAAATGGTTCATTAATTTTTTCTTACAATTTTCCCAATCCACTATTGCTTAATGCATTAGTAATGTCATTAAAAAATTTTGCTCAGCTAATGGACTTTTAATGTAGCTATATTTGTGATTTCAGATTAGTATTTTATGATTTTTAAGAGGTTCATAACTTTTTAATTGTAGACTATTTTATTTGATTTGTGTATAAATTGTTTGCTAATCAGTATTTTCTTGTCTTAGTTAATGAACCATCAGTTTTATATACCTTCATTTTTACACTCAATTTTATATAAATAAGCCTGTTATGTTTGTAATTTTATCAGTTGATAATGCTCGTGGTGAGCGAAGCCGGTCCTGATCATTATAAATATGTGGAAGTAGTACAAATGAATTGTGTTTTATTTTTTTAAATTTAGTGTCTTTCCACCAAGAATTGACAGTCAACACCTTAAAAGTAATTATCCTAGCTTTCAATAACTTTAAAAGAGTCATGTTTTCTTTTTTGAAGTAAATTTCCAAATAGTTTTCATTTCCAATACGGATACAACTATTTTTGAGAAACTGTTACGTCATAGAATGGCTTGGGTCTTTCTTTCTCATCGAATAATATGTGATTACGGCGAGCGGTTTCATGGTGTGTTTAAACAGGGCTTTGTCTCCTTGGAGACTCGCTCGAGTCTCTCAAAAGCACGTCAGAGTGAAGCTTAGAGGGTGCATCTTCATGCATCATATATGCAAGGCTTCCTTTCCAATATTGGGTACATTGTTATCGGAAACTTTAACATTAATGTCTAGAGTGGCTTACACCAATATTATGTATTAAAATTTAAGTCTATATTAAATATGAATTTTCACTAAGTTTAACCACCGAATGCATCGAAAATATCACAATCTTTTCCCACAGATGGGCAACGTAGATTTTCAAAATGAAATAATATTTTGGTAATGTAACCGTTTAATTATCAACGTACAAAATATTTGTGCCCTCGAAAAGTTCTGGAGCCAAGTGATAAAATTGTGAAATTATTGAAAGTTTTAGTTAAATGATCATCTTACATTTTTTTATCCATGTCCGCTCCCAACGTGGTGCATATGGCCTACAAATGGAGTTATTTCAACAGAATTTTTCTATTAGAACTGCTTGTTACGCAGTTTTTTTTTTAACTTCAATTTACGCGTTATTTATTTTAACTTTTTTTATAGAATAAAATATTTTTGCAGCCTGTATTAGCTTAGCTCACTTCACTTTTATTATACTTCATGACAAGTAGAGTACCAAAACGCACGTCTTTTTTTCGAATAATCAGTTGGCTCCCTTTACTTATCATTGGCTCATATTTACCGCAGTTTTGTAACTCACCAACATGCGTGTTTATTGATGTTTTATGTATTATTATTTTGTTGCCCTCAGGGTGCAACAATTTCTGTGTGAATTGTTATTCGTGCATACTAGAATAATGCTTTTTGTATTGAAAGGAGAAATACTAAATAAGTTTTACCTTTTCTACGTTCACAAAGCAAAAAGGCACAAAAGCCCTCGATCCTTCGCCAGTCACCGCTGTTTGGCGTTTCTTTGTACACAAGAAAAACGATCCGCAGAACAGCTGTTCGGCGTAGTTTTCATTATAATCGCCATGAAGATGATCGTCGATTTCTCTTTTTGAAGACCATAATAATATTGTTAAAAAAATTATAATAACTGCATTCGTGTTTCCTTTACCCTTTTACTTAACAGTTTCCTGTAAATGCCAATACAACTTATCTTAAGCGTAGGTATATATATTTAACTATGTGCTTGTAATGGAGTTTATTTCAAAAGATTTTTTTTTCGAAATGAGTAGAGATAGAAAGATAGAAATAGGACAGAACTAATCATAAGTTAATCGCTCGTGCTACGCCCTATTTTTACGATCGGATGGGTGGGAGGAAATTTTAGACATCACATACATCCATGCCTTCGAACAGAAATCCATAAATCCATTAATCCATCTAAAAATCAATTTATGAAACTGTTTGAACTGTTTGAATTCGCAGATCCTTAACCGAAGTCAACGATATTGTCCACTGCACCACGGATCCGACATTAAGCAAATAAAAAGCTATACTTTTTCTAATAATTTTGTTTCTTTCGTGGTAAATACTGTTTTTACACACACACATATATTATAATATACATATTCGATTGTTATCTATCAGTGTATAAATCGTTTTCCCTTTGTATCAATACGTGCTATTTATCTCCACTTCATCGTTTTCAGGACCTGTTAAAAGACCTCCCCAACCCATGGTGTAAGAAGTACAAGGTGAGCTGGATGAAAGGTGACATTCGCCATTTTTGTATTTGTTGACGTCACTACGTACTTCAATTACAATGTACTATGTTTACAACGGTGTTTTGGTGATAGCAAAAATTTGGTTTGTCAAAGTGACGTCACATATAATAAAAAACAACGATCCAGCTCACCTTGTACTTCTAACAACATGTCCACAACCCATTTATATACACTAATAAAGTCATCAATTTTCACAACAGTGGTAGAACACAGATGTATTCTTTATAAAGATGTAAAGCTTTATTATAAAATGAATACTCATTATATAATTAATCCAGTGAAATTAATTTGTCTTCAATGATACAAAAGTCATTTAACCAGTGAGTGTTTCCTGTGCATTATCATAAGCAATGTGGGTCAAATGACTGTTGGAAAATCATCATCCTGGCAGTCATTCGCGGTAATGCTGTAATGGGTCGTTGATAGAATGTTGCGCATTATAGGTCGCGTGATTCCAAAACGAATAATATGCTGCCCGTCCGCTGGATCGACGCCGATTTGTCGACGGACGTCGCGACGCTTGCAAATTACTTTTCCGGCTGACGCTTTCCAACCGCCTGCTACCCCACTACCTCCTTCTACTGCTTTTCATTTCCTCTCATCCGCCAATGCGATTTGCTCTAACTCTACCATCACGCTCCTCCGTTTGACTCATTATGGCTTGCAAGAACAACCCATGATTTATTTATTTATGTCCAAATATATTTCAGTCTATCTATATAATTTAAGACATCGAATGAGGGTGCTTGATGGAATTTCAATATCAAATTTGAATTTTTAATATTTTTTACATTTCCATGTATTTCATCACTAACGATTCGCGTTTCGCCTTTCGGCATCTTCATGCGTTCGTGTTCTCGAATACCTGAAATGGACAAAATCTCAATAATTAAAATTTAGTGTATTTACTTCCGAAATCTTGGGTGAGCCTTTTCGTCGCTTTCTCAACTTATTGCTTTGGTGAGGACTACACTTATAGTTGTTTGAATATACATAATATTTGCAAACATTCTACGAGTCAAAAAAATTAAAACTGGAAACCAATATTATTTTAGAAGCTTGGGACGCAGACAATAATAGTACTTATTACAATATTAATTACTTATGTTTGGAGGAGAAAATCCTATTTCAAGATATTTCGGAGAATTCTAAGCAATTTATTTTTTATAATTGACTATTTACCCATGAAGTATTTATAAATTATTAATTTCATTAAATTAGTGATTAATAAAAAATAATCCTTGCGATGTGGTTAGTATGAAGATACTCTTTAAAGAGTAGAAACGCGTCACGTTAGTGATAAAGTCAGTGGAATAACAAAGTTAACTGTTTTATATTAAAAATGAATTTCCACAAAGTTACCGCCGAATACATAGAAAATAAATCGTGATTGTTCTCGATTAGATGATTTGCAATTTCTTAAATAATATTACTTTGAAGGCAATATTATAAATATATTCTTTGATTCTAATATAATTTTCTAAATGCCTGCACATAACATTCCATTATCAGCTTGGCAGTTTTCACATAGGAGTCAGTATCAGGCCGAATAAACTTTTTGACTGAAGGGGTACATTAAATCACTGGAGTACTGCAAGTATAATTTAATACTATCTTTAGGTATACATTATTTATCACCGCGAAATAGGAATTTCAACATAAAAATGTGTGATAACAAACAATTTATTTACGGCACAGTAGAGCACACAAAAATACTCGTCGGGCTGTAGTTTACCCAGGCATACTGTATCCAGCTAGTTGAAGCTACATATTTTCAAAACAAGAAAAATATGTATGTCGAGAAAATTCATGCCGGGCGTCGACGGGTATCCAGTTAAAGTCTGCCCGGAGCGTTCATTTGCGGGGAATCGAGGAGTCGTCGCTCCGCTGACTTCTCATCAATCTGGAAGGCCCTCTCGCCGCCGAGCGAGTTTCGCCTAATTAATTACAGCGCAACTACTATCATCGCGCTCGCGTCCCTAATTAAAAACGTCTTTTTTTTCACCTGTGATATTTTCGCATTACAGGTGGACGGACGGAAGGGAGCAATCCGATTTGACTAATTATTATTAAGTTTTTACTTGCATCGCGTTCAAAAACAGGTTCTAAAATCCAGTAATGCAAAAAATACGGAAATCAAAAATTAAACATTCTTCATTGGTTATCTTCGATTTAATTTAATTGTATCATAATGGAATCGCATTCTCACT
Organism: Himalopsyche phryganea; assembly: GCA_022494535.1. Taxonomy (NCBI): domain Eukaryota; kingdom Metazoa; phylum Arthropoda; class Insecta; order Trichoptera; family Rhyacophilidae; genus Himalopsyche; species Himalopsyche phryganea. Next base: position 1,413,211 of record JAGVSL010000127.1, on the reverse strand, counting down.
CCCTATTTATGACCGTATTTTCAAAATAAAATACGAATTGTTTTGTTTTACTTCTACATTTTCGTAATGATCAAGACCGATTTCGCTCATCGCGACCATTATATTATCAACTGATGAAATATAAATCTTAACAAGGCTATTTATATGAAATTGATTTTTAATAATTTTGTTTCATATTATAAATAAATATCCTTGTATTTATATTTTATGAGTTGGGAATGTGGAAGTAGTTCAAAACAAATTGTGTTTTATTTTAAAAAAATAATGCTTTTCCACCAAGAATTGACAGTTAACATAAGTAATTATGTAATTTATGAGCGTGGCAGGTTTCTCTTAGCAAGATGGGTCAGAGACAAATATTTATCTGCGAAGCAACGCTGCTCACAGGGCCCAATACTAATCAAATCTTTAGCTGTTTCTTTAATGTGCTATCTATCGGCTTTTAAGGTATGAGGTATTTAACTTCAGTCTATGAATTAGGGTGATTAAGAATCTATATACTAATATAAATTTGATACCTTGTAATTAAGCTATAGAATTTGTTTTAAAAATACCTTGTCGCTGGAATGTATAAATTTCTTGCATGCGACTTGTATGTCCGATTTCAAGAATCGAGCCCTTGAACATCAGTAATAAATTGTAAAATATTATTTAACTGTATTTTGATTACATTCATCTGACTATTCAAAATATAACGAGAGAATGCTACTTATGTTGATTATGAAAAATGTATGCAATTAATGTTAAAATATGTCAATGGTTTATTTCTGTATATTAATAATTATCGTTCTTTTATGACGTATCACTTTATTCCTTTCACACACAGATAGTTAAAAATCGTCGCCCTAAAAGCTAAAGGGTACTCATGTGTGCTTGTAGTGATGAAAGCAGTTTTGTTCGTATTTTTTTCTCTGCGTGATAGCGAATATTAAATTTGCGAAACTAAGCTTGTGAAAGCACAAGTGAAGAAAGATACAAGTCAATCTTCAACGCATCTTTTGAGTTGAAACCTGTATACCAATTAAGGTATATTTATAATCAGCATAACCACACCCGTCATAGATGACGGTATTAAAATTGAAATACTGAATTTCTAAAGTAGCTTGTACGTTGGGACTTGGGACCGTGTGTGTTTATTGCATAACATTTTATTTTATTACCACCGCAAACGCTTCGGTCATGAGAAAATTTCATACCTACATGTAATATGTGATAATAATAAAACGTCTACAGAGCGGCCTGGGCTATTACATGTTGATTTTAAGATATCGACTGATATTACTTGATTGCATTTCAATATCAAATTTGAATTGCTCAATTTTAATTTGATTTCACGTAATAAAACTTAGTATGTGACAGAGGTCTGCACGGGCCGAAATTTGATGAAATTACCCGGCCCGAGCCTGAGTATTAATACCACACTTGTTACCCTAGCCCGACCCGAATCTTAAATTTATATATCTCGGCCCGGAAAAAATCCGATTCAAAAAAAAATTCAGTAGCATGGAATTTATTGAAATTTAACACACTTGACGTACCTACCCAACTTTTTCACATGTAGAAAAATCTATTATTTCACGAAATGATTTCCACACATCACCACAGTCACCACTTTTTAACATTTTCTTTATATCGTTGAAACTCATTTTTTACGCCTGTATTTTTTTATAAATTTTCGGCACATGAAACAGTCGTCTATCTAAAACGAATAGAAAGCAGATACTGAATAATATCACACTTTATTCATTAACGAACTATTTAAATCTACTATCCGTGATGCTTATATAAGTAAAGCATTGTTTTACGGATCAATAACAATCTTATGAATTTTCAGTTTCAGATTACTAAAATATAAAATGATGTCTCCACACTTATCAAATAAAAGACTCTATTGTGTCCAATGATATTCAAAACGTAATAAATTATTTTTGTTATCAGCAGTATTTAGTTATCAAGAGTACTCATGATCCGAACATAGTCCGAAATATTTTTTTGAAGAACAAATCCCTTACCTGTGCTCGGCCCGAGCCCGAATAACAATTGTCGCTACCCGCCCGAACCCGGCCCACGGGCCAAGGCCGGGCCCGTGCAGACCTGACTTAAAATCTCTTGAAAATTCAAAATTGAAAAATTATAATGCAAATTACATTTCGAAATACTGAAAAATTCACCTAGACACGATTTTTTCACTCTAAAAACATTTCAAATGCTTGTATCTCAATACTCGATTTTTGTACTAGTGCACTTTTGCTTTTGGGGCGACTTAATATTATTCGTAGTGTATTTAGGAACACACTTATTCGCATGAAACTTTTTTTTACTTTATTAGACTCTAATAAACATTTTTATTTTTTTCCAGGTAAACATCTGAACTTCAACTACATTATTTTTTATCCTACAGTGCCTACAGTAAAACACGAATAAAGTTGGTTAAGACACGAGGTTGGTACAGTATTAATTTAAATAATTCACACTGCAGTCCTATCTTATAAACTACATTCCTTCGTTTGAGAAAATTTTTATTGATGGGAATAAAAATTGACTAATATCCTACATATTAAATTTTATTGATCTGTAAATATAAAATAAAAATGAACTCATTTAGTACTTAAATCGATATCGTCTAAAATTCAATAAAATTTACAACCAATTATTAATTGCACCTTTTCTAAGAAAATGAGAAATGGTATCGACAACGATTAAAAAATACACCTTCTTTATTGTAGTAGGCAATGAAATAAAATTATATTTTGTTAGACTCTTAACCAAATTTTCAACAGATCTATTTTACCGAAAATCCAAACTAATTGTATATGTTTTACTAATGTTGTTGATCATAATGTTGGCTAGGACAGGACTACTGGTTAGCAGATCGCTCTTGCTGCGCCACGTTTTTAGAACCGGATGTGTAAGAGGAAATTTTAGATATCATAAACATTCTTGTCTACGAATAAAAATCTATAAATCGATTTATGAAACTGTCCGTTACCGTAGTCAACGACGTTGGTCTCTGCACCACGAAACAGACAAGGTCTTGCCAATACTCTTTTATACATTGTTATTCCACCAAAGATTGTCAATCTAAAATAAAGATTTATTTATTTACTTTTATATTTTTAATAAATTTAAAAACAATATCTGGCATTATAACTGACAGCCAATGCGCAAAATCTTTTTGAAAATCGGAAAATCACACCAGAGAAACTCAATGAGAATTTGAATTATTGATATTTTGTCACAAGCGGCCCGGGTTTCGACTTTCGGCATCTTCAGTCATTCGAGCAAAATATCTGTCAATTCGAGTCCATTTGTGTGCTCGAATGCCTGAAGATGCCGAAAGGCGAAACCCGGTTCAAATTCAAATTTGATATTGAAATTCCATCAAGCACCCTCAGTCGATGTCTTAAATTATATCGATGAGAATTTTCGAAAAAACTACTCATGTCCAAGAAGAAAAAAATTCTGGGACTTGAACCAGGACTCACCTGATCTCTTAGCCAAAGCACTTACTACTAGACCGCAAAGCCGACGAATTTTATATATTAAATCAAAAATGTTCATAAAGTGGTCGAAGCCTCTCAGATGCAATTCTTTCTGAATGCAAATTGTTTTGAAAAAAGGAGACTATTGATTTTTTTATGCTAATCCAAGGTATTCATTACTTTCGTTTAACCCTCTGGTTTATCGTGCCCCCTGGCACGTGCCAATCTCGCCAGCCCCCCTCGGATTCGAACCCCAGGTCCGCTTTAATCCTTCCGCCACGCTGATGCTGCGTGCTCGCGACCCATAGACACAGATTCAACCCAAACAATGGCATTCAAATTGCAACCCTGCTTTATTGGATTGGCGCATGTGGCAAAATATTCGCTGACCATTTTCATTGGACAATGCCTAATGTCTTAACTGAGTTTTTAGTACGCGTGTTTATTCGACTTTAGAAGAATATAGTAAATACAATGTATCAAAGCAGTTTTGGACACAGCTGCCACTATACGCTTACTGTCAATTTGTTTTTTTTTTTACAATAAATGTTTCAATGCTGGTTTTCATTTGTTTAACCAAATCAAAAAGTTACCTCCCGGCTTTTTGTTGAAATGATGATGAGAGTTAACTATGAATCAACTTTTCACTGTTAGCCTACGACAGTGGTGTCGAACTTAGGGCACGCGTAGAAAAGATTGCATTTCAGCAATTAAACTGACACGTAACAATCGACAGGTTTTTTTAAATATATCAATCATGGATAAGATATCTGAACTTTATTTTATACTTAATTATTTCGACTAGCGACGGCAATATTATCAATCTTCTCTTCCACATTTGTCTTATTTTCCAAAAAGAATTTTATGAAATATATAAGGTGTTTTTTTTAGAGATAGAACTTTAAAATGATAATAAAACTTTTAATAATTGTGGTTATGCTCATTATATGGGATTTTTTGAAAAGTTTATTAACATTTTAAAATGATTTCCGGTATGTGGGTGGCACGGCTGGCTCAAAGAAAGCGCAATGTCGAAGTCCAATTTTCAAGCACTTACTGAAGCAGCTACCGCCGTATATCGGCGATAACGCGGCGAATGTTGGCTTCAAGGTCACTAAGCGTTGCTGGTTTATCGACGAAAGTGACGACATATGAACCGGATATAAAGTATTTCATTGAATGTACTGCAACAAAAATCTCATTTATACTAATAACGTGTATTTTTTAAATTTTTTTAAGTCATTTTTTTTCCATTTCCCTCTATTAAAAATTACTTTGAAGGATGAATGAACCCATTCTATCTTATCGGGAAACGCTGTTAAATGATGACACAGTCATCGATTTTTTTTAGTTAAACTAATTATAGCGTAATGGCTTATAGTAATTATTAAAATAAATAATTTTACAAAAAACTGCTCGGCACGGCAGTTAGTCATTATATATTATTTGAGGATTTTTCGCACGCACACGTAAAAAGGTTCGCCACCCCTGGCCTATGATATATCGATCTTCCAGTTCATTAGTCAAACAACTCCAAAAATGAATTTTGAGTTAAATATTGCTCTGATATGATTCAGTTCTCTGATAACACAAAAACTCTCAGCAGAAAGGCTTCGAAAGAATTAAACAAAATGTTGATATTTTCTATGTCAGTAAAAAGATATTTCTAAATATCCTACTGAATATACTCGAAAATTACCTAGTTGTTAAACACCTGTTTGTAAAATTTAGAAAACTCTGGTATACATCAATAACATTTGATTTATGGCAACCATTTGAATATTGCTCTTCCCATTATCTCAATATGGGTTATCTGGAGATGTCTTAGTAATTAACTGAACGATCGATATGCTTGATTATCTACTCGGAAATAACGTCCGTTTTCTAATTGTCCTAATTATGATCTTATATCGTAATTTACTTTGCTAAATATGTACTGTACTAATATTTATTACATAGCTTCGACCGGAATAGAGGTCGCTAAAATTTCGAAAGTTAATTTTGAAAGTTGGAAGTTAAAAGTTGAAAATATCACCGTGGCCCGTAGCCCATGTTAACACCCACAACATATAGTCCACCAATTAACATTAATAAGTTGAATGTTCAAATTAGCACAGATGACCTAGAAATGGCAGCCAGAATGACATACAAATTTCACGTCGCTATCGTACAACGTTCGGGAGGAGTTCTTGTGATAGACATATTTACACATTATTTTTTGTTATATAGTAAATATAATCTATGAATCTATCAACAATATCATTTAGTCAATTTTATTTGTTAAGTCAATTTCGTTATTCACTTTTTTTCTCTTACGCGTTGATAACTTCAGCAGACGGTTATATAACTTACTGCGTTGCTTTGGTGTTATTAAATATTTGAAGAAAAGTATCACAGATTATTTATAAATAATTCTCTTGATATATAAATTAGCTTATGATCGCGTTTATAATGTGCAATAAAATTGATACACGATATATTAAAACCCAGATGCCGTTGGCCATAAATAATGGACTCTGAAAGACGCACAAGGTCAATTTACCCGTGTCTGTCAAATCATAATTTAGGTAGATGTATGATTGGCTTCCTCAGATTTTTTTCGCGTCTCTGAAGTTCTCTATTTTCAAGAATGGCTATCGACTTAAACATGAATACCACACGAAACAATGTTTTATATCCGAATTATGTTAACAATAAGTTTGACCTTAAATTGTAGCATTCACTAATAAAACGTATTCAAAATATTGATTTGAATATCTTATTGGGATGGAGATGCCGCAGAATGAAACCTGTGCTTTAAATTACAATGACACACGTAACTTAGGAAATTTATTTTACTGAACCAAACTCATAGAATTGTTCCCTATAAACTATAGAAGTGAACAGGCTCGGGCCTGGTAATTTCATCAAATTTCTTCCCGTGCAGACCTCTACTGGATACACACTTGTGTCACAGTATGAAGGGGTTAGGATTGCATGGGCAACGATTCTTTTAATTATTTTTTTATCTTATCTCTTTTGTGAGATAGCCGATAGCTGGTCTTTGAAATAAATAGAGTAGTCATTCCAATTTATGTAGTACAGTAAAAATTAGAGTAGAAGTCGACAAAAAATATTTGTTTTGGCAAAAATTACTATTTTTGCTCACCGCTGATCTAAACTAAAAATATCAGAGCTTCTTTTCATTTACCTTGTCATACAACCGAGAGAAAGCGTGTCAGGAAGATATTTTTTCATTGGACCTTATCTGTTTTACATTTTCTATTTAACATCATAATATTAATTGATACTGATTGTGATAACTTATATTTATTATCCTTAATATCTACACTGTGTCGAAGAAGAAACACTCTTAACCATGCTAGCCATAAATCAACGATCAAAGATAAATCAGAAGATCTCATTTTATTTTGGTTACCATGTTACATGGATCACCAAGTTGTAGTATGTATAAATATTATTTAATTTTAACAATTATCACAATCAGTTATATTCGTTGAGAAAATCTGTTTTCAAAAATTAAAATATCATCGTATAATTAGTTCGTGCAGGTTGTCCGCAATTTCCCATTTATTTGTTTTTCATATCGCAAAATCCACAACCAAGAAAACCGCTCCGGCTTTGATGAACATCAAAGACCTAGTTTTTGTACTTAGGTACCTACTTAAGAATACGTCAGACTTGCGCACAGTGATTAATAAAAACCGAACCGATTTTCTTGAACTCCATATTTACAAATATTTGCATACCTAACAATGATGAGTTTTTCATTCTGACATCTAAAAATATCATATCCAACTAGCTTTATAGTTTTTCTCATGTCAAGGTTATACCGAAATTAAGGTCACAGTATAGAACAGCTAATAAATACTAACTGTTGTTTTTTTTAATCGTAACGTTATTTATTTTTGTTTACTACCTTCGTTTGCTGCATTTAAGCTCCGCTGTTTTCCGACGCGAACTGTAAAAATTGGAAGGCCATTACGTAATAATTTTTATTGTTTGATTCGGTTTTCGCCATGACATTCTCACTTGACATTGAAATAAATTATTACCAAGAATGTATATAATCGTCTGCGTTCTGGCGCGGTTTGAGTTATTGTTACCAAATAAATAACTTTGAAATAAGTAAAATGAAGTGTACATTCTCTCATGTTACTAAATTAATATGAAATTTTAAAAAGGCACGTTTGCTCGAAGAATGTGTTTCACAAAGTCAACAATAAAACATATCTTGTATTTTGAATGCGTGCATCCATAGCGTGTTTTTTTAAATTTAAATATATTTAAGATTTCGTAAAACGGACGCCATCTTCCACGAATGGTTCCGCGATCACCCTGATAATCTATATTCAATCGCAGAAAAATCGTAAACGAAGTTAATTATGAGGTATAAAAAATGATTAAACAAGTAAAATTATATAAGTTTAGTTAATAAGAACACGTGAACAAAACAAAATGGATGAAAGCTGTTAACACCTTCTTGAATTGAGGTCGTGACGAAAATATGTAATAATTAGTATCCTACATAATATATACAAGTATATTAATAGAATATGTTTTAAAAATGAGATATGTGTTTTACCTTATTTGAGTGTCCACGGCATTTTGAATTTATTTCCATCTAGTTATAACAGTGAATCATGGAATCTGGCGCCCCGTGGTGGCGATATGCTCCACATAGGGAGTGTGGAAGAAGAATTCTTACTTTTTGCTTAAAAGTTGCAGAAAAATTCTAATTTCAATAATAAAACCCGGGAACCAAAAAATAACATAATCATTAGCATGTACAGTCTGCTAATCTGTTAAAAATAATCTTACAAAAAAATCTTTCAGGCATTGTCGTTTAGTCGCCTTAATCTGAAAAGAGGATCGTTAGTTATCTTGTCGCTCACCTTTTGCAAATTGTACGATAGTTAAAAATCTAACAGATTGTTATAAAATCCGGTTTAAAAATCTATTCTCAGTTAACTTGAAAGCATTATTATTAGGTAACCGGTTTGTTTCCACGGTCCGTCGCATCACAATTAACCATACACTGAAAATCTATTGAAGGATTGGCACGACAAAAAAACAATATTATTTGCGTATTTATAAACAATTTCAACTGGAGCTGATTCGTGGTTCTACAATTTATCTTCTAAATCATTTTTCTATAGAATTTATTAAACTTCCATCTGTTGTCTTATGTTTCAACATGATTTTGATTTGGCCATCCGTGTTGTTTATTGAAGGTCTGAAGTCCTCCCGTTTTACTTTTCTCTATTGAAATCGATGAATTTGTGTATGCTATAAATTATAGTATACATGATCAATTCTGGAGATACCATATATGTGTTTTGGTTCTTTCCGTTTGGCAGGTATAATATATACAAATTTATATTGTACATCCATATCTAGAAATGCATCAAACAAAAATACGACATAATTTAAGACATCGACTGAGGGTGCTTGATGGAATTTCAATATCAAATTTGAGTTATTGAGATTTTCTACACTTCCATGTATTTTGTCACTAACGACTCGGGTTTCGCCTTTCAGGTATTCGAGCGCACGAATGCCTGAAGATGCCGAAAGGCGAAACCCGGGTCGTTAGTGACAAAATACATGGGAGTGTACAAAATCTCAATAACTCGAATTTTCAAAAAAAATACCACAGCTGAGTGAAATCACCTTATAAGAGAAACTTGTGTGTGGCAAGTTTCGTTAACTGACTCGATAGTTGGCGGGCATTGCTGCCGTGTGTAAATAGATGAAAGTGAAATTAGCGTCCAATGTTATGTATAATAAGATCTATATTTGCGTGCAGTACGAAATTGAAAGATTTGTTTATGTTATAGTATATGAAGTTTTGTTTGCGGGGGTAGCAACAGGAAGCAGGACATTTTTCAAGAACTCGTTTGTTGCATAAACTGGGCTTGTTGATTTCAGGATACCATCTAATAGTAAAGTACCATTTGTTTTGTCTTTTATTTATCGACAATATCATTCTATTCAATATTTTTTAAATTAAATTGCAAGTCATCACATTTTCTAAAAATGAAAGACTACATGAGAGGACCCCCGGATCGAAGAGAGGCGAGCGGCTGGTTATCCGGAGTCCTGGAAGGGCTGATCTCAGACAAACACCATTTCAGATCCGGTTCAAAACTTATTTATTTTCCATTCAAGATGCAGTGGTTTAATATTACACAAATATATAAATCTTAACACATAAAATTGATTCTACATTTACATTTACTTAGCAACTGAATTTACTTTAAGTTATAATACAAATAACACAACGAATTTAAATTAAATCCAACGCAAATCAAAACACAAAAACAAACTTAAATTTGGATTATTGAGATTTTGTACACTTCCATGTATTTGTGTACAAAATCTCAATAATCCAAATTTAATATTGAAATTCCATCAAGCACCCTCAGTCGATGTCTTAAATTACAAAAACAAACAGTTCACATGTCACCCCCGCTGCCACGAGACCGCAGCTCGTCCCGCTCGGCGGATCGTAATCGACTCTCTACAAAGTTAAAAAAAACTCCGTGCAAAGTTGGAGCTACCCTTTTCCGTAAAAATGGACTCGTCCAGCGGCCGAAGCCGGGGGCTATTTGAACGCCTGACAATAAGAAAGAGTGGATTCTGCGAAATATTGCTGTTTGCCGCAGGCCGATTTCAGTTCAGGACACTAATGACACTTATACTTAAGAAAAACCAGGGTGTGTCATACATATTTATGTAATTTACAATTAGACATCTTCTATAATTTTGCATTATTATTATGCTCACTCACTGAGTGAAACCGGCCCAGATCGTTTTTTTAATAAATTCTGCAGGTTGTGTTTTAATTTAATGTGCAAAAATACAACTCAACTTGTGCGTGTAAACATGTACGAACTTGTTTAGAGTGAGAATGTCACAGTCATTAACTAAAAATATGGAAATTGGAACATTATAGGAATAAAAACATGCAGTAAATCCATACGTTACAAGATCGTTGCTCTATGGTTTATGAAAATTATTTTACATCAATTGTGATTTTAAAATAAAATGTTTGCAATTAAATTCATTTATTGTTTTTAACTGACCAATACAGTGAAAATTCGTCGATGACATTTACGCTATGAATCTGCAGCCAACGTCGGTTCTGTTCTCATTCCGTCAAAATATCTGCCAGTCTGTGTCTAATAATCGCGTAATCTCACCGCTTCTCCCCATGTGGTCTTACTATTTATAAATAAAACTAGTATGCGCGAGATACTTTATTACCGAGAGAATACTGAAGTATTGAAACGCCTGACACCCAAGACTATTTTCTCGCTGACAATGTCATACGCAAACAAGTCCCATCAATATTATTTCTCAATGTAAAAATATATAAACAATTACAAACCTATAATACGTATCGACTGTGTTTTGGACAATTGATGTAACCCTCAAAAAATACGAAAATGAGATAATGAGTGGAACTCTGTTTTAAGACGACAGAGCAGGTCTCGGGCAAATGATTTAAATTAGAAAAATAAATTGACGACTACTCGGAAGGGAAACGTCATTTTACATTGGTTTTAGGTTTAAAAATTCTTATCGTTATTTGATTTTAGATACGTTGACCTTTTTTTAAAAGCAAATAACAAGGCTCTTGTTTAATTGAAAGCAAGCATTGACATATGCATACTGCAGCGCAGACTTGTTATATTGGGCATCATATGATGTTAAAAATCAGATAAATTCTCGTGAAACAACTTCTGTTGAGTTTCTCCACACTTTACGGACACGGCTAAAAATAAAAGAATGATGACGTTTTATTATGCACAATAATGCGCGCGCCAACTTTTGACAGGCACTGAATTAAATAAAGCACACACGCGTATACGCATGCGTTCACATCACATCACACGTCACGTCCGCAGCACGATAAAAGCAAAAGCAGTCGCATGAAAAGAGTGACACGCGTTCAAATCCCGCTGACGAACGACCCGCGATGCACTGCTGGGGTGACAGCTAACGAGTCCAAGGGGGTAAAAATTTCGAAGCCTTATGCTCGTAAACTCTCAGAATAATAACATTATTCTCCGAGCTGCTTTTCCTGCAGCAAGGGGTAATCCTGCGGTCGTCGCTAATATCCTTATATTGTCTTGCTTGAAATAAAATAATGTACTTCATCGTAGGATATCAGGTTTATCCAGTTTCTCTGTTCCAGATTATCAAAAGTTTTGTAAAATGCAACAAAGCCCCTTCGATTATCGTTTCAAACTTCTATTATTATATCCTGTAAACAATTTCTATAAATACGTTAATCGAACGAATATTTGTCTTTTTTGTGTTCTTAGTTAAACCAAAATAAATAAATATACCTATAATATATATAAATCTTAATGTATAATCTGACGGCCAGTTTGTGGCGCAACGAATTTGCTTGCGATAAGTTTTCCCTACTATAAATTTCTCGCGTAATGTGTTGTTCACTTGTCAAATATTGTACCTTGCGATCAGTTGTCGTGTATTTAAATTAATCAGTCAGTAAAACCTCCAACTACTAGATTATTTAGCATTACAAATAAAAAACAACGAATTCTCTATTCAATAGATTGGTCGTTTAATAAATAAACATGCTGCTTGCATAGAAGATGACAACTGAAATAGCAGTGCATTATACCTATATTATATTATATTATGGCTTACAATTAAATGCACTTTTGTTTAGATCATATTCACTTAAATAAAAATTGTTTTCACTTATAACAAATACATTCCACAAAAAACAAATTCTTTCACTAAAAATAAAGTAATACCACATAATAATATATATTTTAAAATTGAAGAAATATATTACCCCTACGAAAAAATATTTTCACATAGATAAAATAGTTTTCACAGAATATGAGTATTTACTCACAGTTTGAAATCGATAGTTGCACGAAGCTGTAATGAAATGTCACTTATTCTGCTACCCTATATTAGGCCGCCTATATTGTCTTTGCTCCACGCATTAGAATACATTACACAAACCAAATCAGACCAACCCTAACATAACCTACTACAACTTAACTCACTTTGTTAAAAGAATCCGTGACTAAATAGAAACTATTAATACTATCTAATCCAAAGTGCAAACTATCGAAATAAAAATTCAACTGTACCAAGTGAATACTGTCTAACACAAAGTGCAACTATTTATAACCCTTATATTGTTATGTAAGAGTATAATATCTGTATAAACGCACCTATACCCTGTGTTTGTCAACGATTTAAACTCCAAGTCAGCGATTCCCTTTATTTCCATTCATTTCTCAGTGTCTTATGATTTTTTTTATTAAAAAATTGTTCAAATATCTGTCCTCCATCAAAAAATCCAAACGCACACTGGCCCCCTCCCCCTCTCTTACAGGAAATTCTTCTATAGCGGAGGTGGATGCGGAAGAGGCCGACGGCCACGCCGGTCTTCAATAAGTCGCCCTAAGAGATAAATCTTAAAGTAACGAGCCAGGCTCGAACATTTTAGTTAGGGACTGGGCAAGTCTTAATATAAGCTAAGTAAGTTCTTCAAACTTACGCCAACATTACGAGCAATTCTGGTTAAGAATTGAACCTTTTTGTTAATGATTCAAAGACAATCATTCTCGTATGGGGTTTTTTCTTAAATGTTTTCCCCACACAAAGCCTTCAGCTGACAGAATCTTTTAGACAGCAGTACGTAGCTAGCTTACATGCGGGAAAGGGATATAAAGACTAAGTCTGTACCCACCCTAGCACTGACTTTAGCCAGGAAACTAGGAGCCCGCTTAGCGGACTCCACATAATAGTTTCAGTAGGAAAGAAGAGGTAGGAAAAAAAAACATGCTTCTTTCTCATACTCTCACTTTAATACTGAATAATCCGATTTGTTCTTACGTATGTCAATATTTGTAAACAATATAAACTATTTATTGTACATATTAAGACAGAATTACTTATGGCCATATTGAAAATATTTATTGATCATGTTGTGTAAGTATAATGTGGTACAGCGATGAATCTGCAAGCTGCGCCTAACTATTTCTGGCACGCCCTCCCATAGAACAGCGTGGGAAACTTATATGAAAGTAAATGCTGTGTTAGTCGCTAATTTTTTTTTTTGTGAATCGTTGTGTTCAACAACCTGATAACCCTCTGTGCTCTATGAATTTGTCGATCGAATATCTGACAATCGAATCCAAATACTGAATGTGTCGAAATTTTCTTTACGCATACATTTTATTAAATATCGAGGATATACTGACAGAAGGCATTAAGTCATAAAATCGTGTTCTGAGATAATCGCATCTGAAGCATTATTTTTTTCATAGTAATCTTCTCTCCCAAGTAGAATTGTTTGTGATTTTAAAAAAATGTACATTATAAAGAATAATCTATTTGACATACAAATCATAAGATTTGGTATCGATGAGTTATAATGGTCATATCATGCTTCTGCCAGAAAAAAAACATGACAACACTATTTCTATTTCAAAGCCATTATATGCTATGATTGCGTGCGTTCTACCAGTATGTAATTGCCTACAGTTTGACATTTAAAACAGAAAATCATCAATGCGTTCTGTCAGTATAGCCCCGATATAAGACAATTCAGATGAAGCATAAACTGCACTCCATGAAGTTGCAAAAAATTTTGTTTCTCCAAATGCTTGCAGTTTCTGTTAACAGCTTGGTAACCACTGGATTATAACTTAAATACATATTTCATAAATGCGTTTGGCATGATATGCGCTCACCCTATTTTAATCACATGTTTTGAGATTAGTGACCAACGGCCAATTAGCTACACAAGTGGGAGATTTTAAAGAACCAGCTTGATTTTACCATATTCATGCCTAATCTAAATTTAGTATAAAATTAATCTCGTTGCTTATGTAATTTTTAAATTTACATACTAATAAGAATTAAATCTTTTCTCAGCTACTCCCTAAACAGAGAGAAGTATGCAAGGAAGGAGAAGTCGAATTCACAACGTATCGGTTTGAATAATTTGAATTCGTAAATGGACAATTCTCTATCTGTATTTGTATAGGCTGTAATATTTTCATGTCTTGCCGCAAACGGCACAATACAGTGATTAGTGAATTTACATACTAGTCCTTTTCGATACCCACCCTTATAATCCTGACAATCGTGACACTAGATGCTGGTTGACTTTCTTATAAATAGTTTTGTAAGATGACTTTTATAAATTAATCATTATGAATCCACATCCTTGAAATTGGGAACGGACATACCAAAATATGTATATTAAAATATCTAAATACGATTTCCATTACGGCTTAAATATATTATCAACCAAAATTGTATCCAATTGAACATTCGACCCCATTGCGGAGTCTTCAATGCTCTCACTAATAATCAACGTTTTATAACATAATTTTCAATTCTCAAACAGCACAATATGCATATCACTTTTTAATTTAATAGCAGTCCAGCATAGTGCGTCCAGCCAATGAGGGACTGAACTTTTATTGATAAGATAGACATCGTGTTGTTCACAGGGCGCCCCGTGAACTTCAGATGAAAGTATTGTAAAATCAAGTTGCTCAATCGAGTTCGCTTATAATACGGGTCATTAGTGCATTTACTTATTGCTCAAACTTCCAACATCAATCTAACACCGCTTTGGGTACAAATGTATTACTTACTTCTTTTAAATTCACTGAACCACAGAGTACCCATATACTGTTCTTCGAAAACAGATGCTTGCAGCGAATACTAGGGATAATGCGGTTTAATTTTGTCAGAAACTCGATGGCTTGGACATGTGTTGCGGATGCCCCAGGGGAGCTTGAACTCTGCCTGTATCTTTTACCAACCGGGTGGATTTTGTCGCCCTGGAAGGCCGCTGATGACCATCCATAGAATGTTCTTGATGGAGCTACGGGACGCTTGAATTACCTGGTAGGAAGCAAGAAGACTGGTGTGGGAAGATAATCTTGGAGTCACCCTGTGGTGGCCAATGGGCGGTGGCAGCAATGGACGGATATGGTTAAAAAATATCTTCGTAGTTATTCGATCAATATGAGCCATCAAAAAATTTCAACAATTCAGATCAAAAAGTCAAAAATATCGCGTAACGATATAAATTAAAAGAAAAAATCAATAATCAGGCATGTTATGAAATTTACTAAAAATTCTCTTGAAAACGGGTTAGAAACCGTCGCACGATGTAGAGACACTCGGCGAGATTATGAAATATTCGTGTTATTTTTTGTTTAAAAGAAATTTGGTCATGAGTAATTACTCCTGAGACACTCTTGTCAATCCTTTTAAAGCGTTTGACAGAGCTACACATTATAACGTGCTGCAAGTTCATAACGGATGTTTGTAGGAGAATGCTGAATTAACTTGGAAATAAAGATATGTGTACATTGTCTTTGTAGAACTAAACACTTTGTTATTCTATCCTATAATATGGGTAGTCTTGCTAATACCATACATACATTAATAGAGTCGATGCATCGAATCTCGACATTTTAATTTTGGATATTCATCTTAGCTGCGTGTTATTATTTTTGGATTCAATTTTTATTCTATTTTATAAATCGTTCATTACCGAGCCTACCTCAAACATTCACTTGTTACATCACACTATAAAATATTACCTCTTCGTCAAGTTGGCAAAACGCACCTACCTATTCATACTTGATGTATCCCTATATAAAATACAATAACCAGCGGCTCGTTAGTATATTCAGCTGTCGCATCAAGTTTTTTTCCTGCCATCATCGTGTATAATAAAATAACTTTTCAGTCGGGTGTACGGTCTTGCTCTCCCCTAGTGATCGTTTTTGTTGTTGGTACTATTTTTATTATAGATGCATAATAATGGCCATGAATAGAACCCGTACTGGTTCCTTGTGACTTGTGATCACCTGCTCTGTGGGTCTAGAACCTGAACTTAAGCCACTACGTTTTACTTGTCGATACAGGCCTAAATGAACAATATTATGTGGTGGGTAGAATAGCTGTACTTATAAAATATATATTTTCTTATCTCAATGGATGATTGTATCATAGTTTTATGAAGTTAGTATGAACGACTGTTAAATTTGAATGATTTATAAGCAAATTGTAAGAGGTCCTTAACATTTGAATCGTAAACTATTTAATTTCGTTTATGTTTAATTTGTATAATTATCTTTAAATTCTTGTCAAAGTTCTTAAACCAATTGTTTGATATACCTACTTTGTAATCATTACTAATCAATTTCATATAAATAACCGTGTTCAGATTTACATTTTATCAGTTGGCAATGTTCGCGATGCGCAAAACTGACCATAATATAAATGAGAAAGCAATACAAAACAAATTATACGTTGAAACACCTAACAGATGTCACTAAACGTGGAATGATTGTATATATTTACCCTTTCGTCGAATTGCATCCCGTCGAATCCCACAATGCTATTATAATTGTAAAATCACAGGTAATTCCATAAGAAGTTGGAAAGCGGCAATTCGCCACTCTGTAAATGTGGTGTTTACAAAATAAGGATTAAGGCAATTCTCGAAATTTTAACTCAGGTATCAGTGTGGCTCTCAGACTTATAATATCTTACCTCTTAAATAATATTTGTCGTATTTGTATCTTCTATATAAACGTTAGACACTGTTTACTGTCTGTCAGTTCGAGTCCATTCGTGTGCTCGAATGCCTGAAGATGCCGAAAGGCGAAACCCGGGTCGTTAGTGACAAAATACATGGAAGTGTACAAAATCTCAATAATCCAAATTTGATATTGAAATTCCATCAAGCACCCTCAGTCGATGTCTTAAATTACTTAAATTATGTTTTATTTTTGAAATATAATGCCTTTCCGCAAAAAATCAAACAGTTAACATCTTGAATGTGAAACATTGACTAAATCACATTTTTTCTTACTAATTTTACAATTTTATACAATGATCAGAACCGGGTTCACTCATCGCTAGTATATTCAACAGATAATAAATTTTCATCACACACTGTTTTTATTCCAAATTGATAAATCGATTGAAAAAGTCCAATTACACAATTATTGCCCGTCGGTGATTCGAACCTGCAGACACCGCAAACAATGAGGACGATGTTAGCCAGCAAGTAGTATTACATAGGTACATAGAATAAGTTTTAATTACCATTTTAATTTATTTGTCTATCGGTAGTCGTTATTTCTGGGACAAAACAATATAATTATAATAAAATATAGGATCGGTAGCTTCATGCCATATTCAAAGTATAGAGTGAGTAAGTGTTAGGGTTTATGTTATCTACCGAAATCGTCACTCATGGGGAGATAATATTATCAATATGAGATCCTCTCGGATCATCGAATAATCCGGTCTGGTGGATAGCTCCTGCTGTATCATATCATGTTACCTGACTTGACGCCTCACAGATTTTCAAATTGATTATGGAGTAATTTCGTCAGGTGTTCATTTTGTGGACTTGTGATTGAGTTTTCGTCTAGCAATAATTGACTGCCGCTTGGGTTTAAGCGTTTAAGGGGACATAAATTAATGAAAAAAAACATTATATGAATATAAATGAGACAGACACTTTCGTTTACTTTTTCCCTCAAGATATTTAAAAGTCTAATAATTCTACTTTGAACTGTTGAGATTTTGTACATTTCCATGTATTTCTTCACTCACGACCCGGGTTTCACCTTTCGGCATCTTCAGGCATTCGAGCACACGAATGAACTTGAACTAAACGAAACTTTCATTTAGTTCAAATTTACAAAATTTCAACAATTCAAATTTCATATTGAAATTCCATCAAGCACCTTTAATCGATATATTATATCAGACAGTGAACATTTTACATCGCTTATATACAAGATAAAATACGACAAATTCTTATCACTAAGTCTAGGAACTACATTGACCCCTGGATTGAACACAACAGTGACCCCAATCCCAGTCGGGAAAACAAACGCATTATGGGTGGAATGGAGTGTTTTAAAAATGCAATTCGAAGAACTACCTACTTATTCCAGTAGAAAATCTCAACAATTCAAATTTTATATCGAAATACCATCAAGCACCCTCAGTTTATATCTTAAATTATGCGTAATACTTCTATTATGAAATTAAAATTGATAATTTTTTTATTACACTGATTGTGTCACTAAATATGTCACGTGTACATACTACGTAATACTAAATGTATAATGTAGACATTAATTATATTTTAACTTATAAATGACAAACGTGAAGAGTGTAATTTTTTCTTTTTACTGGGCGTGGGGCACAAACAAAAAAATTAAATAATATGTACTACTGCGTCCGGCAACTGAACTTACTTACGTTCATAACAGTATTCACGAAAGCTCAATGGCTATTGAGATGAAATTATAAAAAAGCAACCCCTTCATTACGCATTGCATTCTACTAACCCAGATCCGACTTGTTTAATTTCAACCCTTGCACTAGCAGGACAATAACAGTGGGGTGAAAATATTCCGGGTCGATCGAACTGTGTCTCACTGACACACCTACCACGGTTGCACTGTGCAACCTGCAACCCCTGATTTTGCATACGCTCCCCCCCACTCTTAATCATCATACAATCCGAATTCGTGACAGTAAATACACGTAGAATGTACCTGACTCCAATCGAATGTGCTCAAGTTCATTGAATTCGCGGCAAGGTAAAATTTCATGCTGATATGGTGATTTGCATAATCTTTTTTAAAACCTTATTTTCAATATTTAGTGTAGTGTTTTTTTTTACTTTCTAAAACACTTTCATCAAACAGACAAAAAATAAAGAAACTTATTAGAGTCTAGAAGTATTATGTAAATGAGAATTTAAATGGGATGATTGTCCCCCTTCTTCAATTTATTTGTTATTCCCCCTTCCCTAACGTGTGTTTTATCAATGTTAGTAGCGAATCCTTCTCCTCTCCTGTCAGTAAAATACCAACATCATCCTTAATTTACTAGTTTTTTTTACCATAGATTTAATCTGAGGATGATTCTAAAATAAGCAAAACTCGTGCCACATTTAGTGATACCAACCACTAAAGGAATATAAAAGATTAAAATTAATCTTTGCTAAGTATCCGTCAAATCCATCGAGAACAGTACAATATTAACTTACCTATGTATATATATTAGATATCTATCTTTATATCATAGACTGGCTTGATCATAATTTAAGCTTTGAACACAATGTGATTGAGCAGGTCCCGATACAATAATTTTACTATATGTATATCTTCTGCACTGTTCTTGAGAGTTTCTGTTTTTTTTATAGGCATACGGTCCTCAATACTTCTCATCGTTGCGAACGTAGCTTGCCTCTCGCTAGGGTTGCTCAGCCTATTGTGCTCCAAGTCAGTAGTAGGGTGAGGTAAAATTTGTATAGGTGGACGGGGGTGGCTGGAGTGGACCTCGAAGCTCTACCCTTATTTAAACAGCTTCGCCGACACGTTTGTTTAATTATGTCTGCCTGAGAACTGCTCCACGAAGGGATCACTCTTTTCGGAGCAGCGGAGGGTGGCTTTTTCTGCAAAAATCAATAGCGTCCCCGTTTTGACCCAATTATGACACTCATTTCGCGTTTAGTATACAGTAAGGGGGAGTGACATTGTCAGGGTCATGCCATTCCCCAATTCCTACGTTGCACGTGTTAATTTAGAAAAACCCAACGATCTAAAAATCCACCTTTATCTACCTTTCCTAAACGCTTTAACTTACATATTTTAAGTAACATCAAGAACACGCCAAAATGATTATTCAATAACCCTTTAATCCAATATATTACAACTTAATGCGTTGCACGTTTCGTAAAAGTCACGGCTGTGAAGTCATTTCAAACAGCGGTTGCCAACTTTTCAGACTTTACCAATCACTAAACTTACAATTTTGAATCTCGCAGACCACTAACACCATTTTTTCTTAAAAAGTATGTAATAATAATGATCATAAAACTAATATTCTTTGTTATGGAATGATATTTTCACTTGTTATAGTACCTATGATAAATTAATTATAGTGATTGCGCTTCTGCGTGTTTGAAATATTTTTTTACTGCTGCGATTGTTGGCTCCAATTACGTTACTGACATAACTTTGCGGACCACCGGTTAGTGAACGCTGATTTACAAAAAAACTGTAGACTCCATGTCGAGGCTTTATCATCACAAAAAACAATGTTTGGAGATAAGCACCAATAAAGTGATGGTGCCATGGACGCCGGCAAATAAAGCGCATGTTATTACATCAACAATTTTTATGAAAAGAACATAATATTATCACATTATTTCAAACCCACATATTTTATTATTATCTATGACTTGATACAACTATATTTGAAAAGTAAAAATCAGGATTAATAAGTATATGCCATTTGTATATAATCTCCCCCCCCCCCCACCTATCCGTCCGATCCTCAAAAACGGGGTGTAGCAAGAGCGATTAGCTAACCACTAGTCCTGTCCTAGCCTTATCCGTATATCCCAACTCTCTTCGATAAAAGAGAGGCTTAGCAACTGAGAAACAAGCAGTTTTCATAGAAAACTTCTGTTGAGATACTTCCATTAGGAAGCCATATACTCCACGTTGGGAGCGGACATGGTTTAAAAATGTCCAACCATATCTTGCAAACTAGGGGCTCCCAACCAATGGGTAGTTCCCCCCCTAGAAGTCAATTTAGACCTTCAGGGGGGGGATTGCTACCGTTTATTAATGATTTTCAATATTACAGAAATATATGCAAATTTCGAAAGTACCATTTGAGTTAGTTAGATTATCTTATCTTAGGTAGGGGAGAATTGTATTCTGAACATTGGTGAAAGGGGGAATGAAGCAGATTGAGAACCCCTGTTATAAAAGGTTATCATGGCATTAAAGAAACCGGGCTTAAATAAAAACATTCATTTTTTTTTGTAAGGCCCCCGATATATGTCTTACGATCCGATCCGACTCCAATTTTATTTCAACCACGCTCCGATTCCAATTCCGTCGTGCCGTCAGAACATAATGCTTATGTTACTGAATTCGGACAACTAAATGCATATTGAATTAACGATCTGATATATCTTTCATGCTGTTTACACTTATCTGGCTTCCTTTGTAACATAGGTAATAAAACGACATGAATATACTTCCAACAAAAAAGTCATTACGTGAATTACGTCTGCTGCATGAATTGCCCGCATGCCTCCTCCCTAGGGCGTGACATGATGAACAGCAGCAGCTTGGATCTCAATTAAACTTCATCATTATATGTATACATACATATTTACGGACGAAATATATTAATAATAATAAATGTATCTTCATACACCTACACGTAATTTATGTGTAATTGACTTGCATAGTGCTGCATAGCATGCGACTTTGAAGTTTAATTATTTCAATAAAACAGCAATATATTATTTTATTGTAAATTAGAGGTCTGCAAGTGCCCTGTATTGGCCCGTTGGGCTTTACCCGACCCGGCTCGTGGACCAGGTCGCACAAGTAAAGACAATTCAGATTCGGGTTCGGGCCGGGACCGGGTAATGAATTTGATTTCCAGAAAAATCTGTCGGACTATGTTCGTGCCAATACTATTCATAACTTAATTTTTTCCCATATGTTACGAATATCGTTGGATATATGGAAATAATAATAAATATTGTTTGAAAAGTGTCTTTTCTCTGGCGGAAGAAAATAAATATGGACTTCGGATCGGGTAACAAGTGTGATATTGAGACTCGGGCGTGGGCTGGGCCGGGCCTAAAGATGTCGGGTTCGGACCGGGTAATTTTGTAAAATTTTGACCGTGCAGACCTCTATTGTACACACATCGGCAATGGAATTTTCAAAGAACAGCATCACAGGAACTAGATAATTTATATATATATATATATATATAAAATGGTTTATCACATCAGAACCGATATTTGTTTTAGTATCTGTTCTGGCAAATAATTTTATGTTGACAAATTCGCGTATTGACATATTCTTAGGGTTACCAGATGGAAAATTTTTAATGGAGGACATTATGGCGGATTTGGAAAGAAAAACAGCTACATAAGTTAATCCAGATATTACAAAGAAGCTTCGAATTATCAAACTAACTTTTGAGGCAGGAAATACATTACAATATATTTTACTTGATGTTCTCCTAGATTATAAAGAAATGAAAGTATTTATATACAAATACAATATTAATGACCTCTTAAAAATGAAAACCACGTTACCAAAACCAAAGTGAAGTATGGAAAATATAACGAGTTTTTTTTTTAATAATTATTAAATAAGTATTCATTTAAATACTAAATTGGCAAATAGGATTTTTTTTACGATAAATTGATGAATTTATTATTTTTAAGATGTCGTTAAGATTTTAACTGTTTATAATTTGTATGATAATGTGTATATTCTTTCTTCTTCACATTAATCAGTAAAATTTCGAAATATTTCACGTGATGCTTACCTGCTACTAGTCGTAGCTTCCCTTTATATACGGTGGCAGACAGTGGCGAAACCCATCAAATATACCTAAGTAAGCAGCGATCTATTCTATTTTGTTAAATATACAAAAAATGGCGATATTCTTCTCGAAAATATATTATGTTCAAGGCAAAATTCCTTTTATACAAAATGTTAAATGGTGTGTCAAAACCTTGAAGTGCCAGTTTTTGCCTTTTCCCCTTTCTTATACAAAACAGTTGGGAATATAAATCATTTTTTGAAACCGACAGAAGAGGAGATGAGGCAAATATGGACGCACAGTTTCGCACACGCATCGCTGCATCCCCCTGGCGGCCCTGGCTCACTACTGAACGCTCCTTTTCTAGTTGAGACTAACGTAATCTACCCTTGTCTAGCTCTCTGCACTGGCTAGTTGATGTTGTTGCTTTGAGTAAGCTTCAACTAGTGGCACATGTTACACCAGCCTGGGAAAACTTTTTCTCCGATCAGCCACATTAGAAATTTAATATGAACGCAAATAAAATACTATTTTAAATATGCATTCTTTAACGTGATGAAAGAGTCTCTTATGACCAATTATCTAATGACATGAAAAAGCCGCACAAAAATACTCGTCGGACCGCACTTTTGCTCTGATCCGTGTTACGCAAATTCCACTTAACGTCTTTGTTTCTGCAATGTTGACTTTATGTAAAAAAGCACATTGACATATATAATTGAATATTTATAAGACTAAAATCAATTCCTACATAATATAATTTAAGACTTAGACTTAGGGTGCATGATGGAATTTCAATATCAAATTTGAATTATTGAGATTTTGTACATTACCATGTATTTTGTCACTAACGACCCAGGTTTTGCCTTTCGGCATCTTCAGGCATTCGAGTACACGAATGGATTCGAAATGTACTCGAATGCCTGAAGATTCCGAAAGCCGAAACCCGGGTCGTTAGTGACAAAATACATGGTAATGTACAAAATCTCAATAATTCAAATTTCCTACATAATAAATAAAAGGCTTACATTAAATTTTGTCCTGAAGATCTTTCTCAAAGAATCGAAACACCTAGTGACACAACACGTATAATTAACAAAGTTTTCAATTTTAGTAATAATATTAACATTGTTTTGTTAGTTTCTGATATATTTAGCGACTACTTTATAGAAATTTATTGTATTGATAATAAGCGTCGCTTTTCTATCACTTTATTCGTAAAGCTCTAACTGCTCGGTTTTTTTAGTTTTCCATATCGATGCGTTTTATTTATGATTATATCGTTGTTTTAGTTTTAAATGATATTTAATATAAATGTTTAGCTTCACTTGTTTTCCACACTGCCCATGCGCAGCCGGCGGATTTGAATTTAGATTGGTTTATTTACGCGCCCAATAAAGGAGGGCTTAATTCGCAGCGTGAGGATTAAGTTGGATCACGTATTCGATCGCCGGGCCAATATCATTTTGTATTCACTCACATCATAAAATACTGCTTCGTCGACCTAAAATTTATTTATTTACATTTATAGTTAATTCATTTATGATTTTTTAATAGTGCTTCTGGCAATATATCAAAAATGATTGGATTGCCTTTGAAGACAGCTTTTGAATACATACCTTATTTTTTTATGATCAATTTGAAATAAATATTACAAATGTGCCTAAAAAATCATGCGAGTGAATGTCGTATTGAAGAATTCTACTATCGAACACTCTTTTTCTTAGTATTTAAATTCAATAGATACCTAGTTTTATTTTTTAATCATGTTCGCTCTCAACGTTGATTACATATACACTTAGTAGAGTATTTCAACAGAATGAGCTTTACGAGAAGAATAGCGTGGACAAGGTTTAAAATTATCACAACAAATTCATAAATCGATTAAAAAAATCTTTGGAATCGTAAACCATCAGGGGTTGTATTTAAAGGGACACAGCTAAATTTCCACAAGTTGGATAAAAACGTAGTTTCCACAGCCTTTTACAAATGTTTTTTGTTGCAAAGCAGTTTTTTGGGTAGTGAAACAAAATTGATATAATTTAAGATATCGACTGAGGGTGCTTGATGAAATTTCAGTATCAAATTTAAAACCCTCTATTCCACCCATATTGCGTTTGTTTTCCCAACTAGGATTTAGGGTCACTGTTGTCGGGTCGGTGTTGGGATTAAACCATGTTTCAATATAGTTACTAGACTTAGTAATAATAATTTGTCGTATTTTATCTTTAATATAAACGATATAAACTATTTACTGTCTGTCAGTTCGAGTTCATTCGTGTGCTCGAATGCCGAATGGCGAAACCCAGGTAGTTAGTGACGAAATTCATGGAATGTACTAAATTCCATCAATTCAAATTGAAACAAAATTGATTTTTGCTATACGGGGATATTTTAGTGGCGGGATCTGGTTAGGTGAAAGATACGAATTAATGAAAATTGCCGTCCCGGGTCTAGTTGTAAGTTGTAACGTTATCTCTTAAAATTATTATTTGTTTTGATGTTAGGAGCTTTGCCAAGTTAATTCGAGAATATTAATTCTTTTAATATGTGTAACAATGTTAAGAGGTAGCGATGCATTGTTGCTTTCTTACAACAGGTCACGCCTTTTCACAATCGTTCTTTCGATCATGTTAATTACATAGTGAGTTAACACCCTCTTAATCGGATCTCATGTGGGGGACGAAACATCGGAAATTACCCCTCCCTGCCTCGCTGTTAATGGACAACTCCTGCAGGCTTTACAGTAATTGGTATAGCATTGCAACAGGTGTAAGTTTATTTGTGTTTAATATTCTGGAAAATAATTTTGGAGTAGGTTAAATTAAAACTTTTTCTTACACTCCTAGTATAATCCTCTCAAAAGGTGCTTTCTGAAAAGTGTTATTTTATTGTTACTGACATTTTTTAGTTTTCTTTAAGATTGAATAGGCATTGGAGTTGAATATACATACACATAGAATGTAAAGCTTTGTGTTCCTAATCATTTTTTGAGGAATCGTGGATACAAATTGTTTGTTCTTCCAAACTGTGAACCAGCCTGCCAATGGGTATTGCTTCAGAAGTCGACATATTCCGCGTGAACGTGAGTGAGTTCAGATGAGCACTATTTTTTAATGATAGAATTAGATTTTGTCTGAAAATACTAAATTGACTTCCTTGCCAATTTCCAATGCTTACTGTTTTTTTTTATGTTGTAAACGTTCTCTTCTATCGATTTATGGATTTCTGTTCGTAGTCATGAATGTTTGTGATGTCTAAAACTCCCTCTCACCCATCCGATCCACAAAAAAGGGTCGTAGCGAGACCGATTAGCTAACCACTAGCCCTGTAGTAGCCCTATCCTTCTATCAATACTCTTGAAAAAAGAAAGGTTGAGCAATTGAGTAACAAGAAGTTCTCATAGAAAAACTTCCCTTGAGGTACCTTCCTTAGAAGGCCATATGCTCCACGTTGGAAGCGGACATGGTAAAAAAATGTTCTTTATCCTGCAAACGCCATAAATTTATAACTTTTATAATGTATTTATAAATAGGTTAAAGAAAAATTATTTGTAAATTATTACAATTGTATTTTTTTTCCAGGTATGTATACTTCAAACGATTTTCGCAACATGGTATGGTATCAGATACATCGCCTTTCCTTTTGACATGTCCCCCCGCGGCGTTGTTTGGTTCTTGAGGTAAGCATTTAACAAACAATCTGTTGTGGATATTATAAGTATTTAAATATTTTTCTTACTAAGTTGTTAAATTCTTG
Source organism: Himalopsyche phryganea (assembly GCA_022494535.1). NCBI lineage: Eukaryota > Metazoa > Arthropoda > Insecta > Trichoptera > Rhyacophilidae > Himalopsyche > Himalopsyche phryganea. The sequence goes on along the minus strand of JAGVSL010000127.1, from coordinate 1,386,533 downwards.
ATGTGAATCGGTGTGTATGAAATGTACTAGATCTGCTTCTTTTGTTTGTTTTTATTAAATTATAATTTTAATAAACTAACTTTATTTTTATACCATGTCATCCGTGGTCGTATCCCTTCTCTTATCATCTGTAATTATCATCAATAGAGCTTCCAATCCTGGGATCCAAAATCCCAAAATCTCGGTAATGATATTAAATAAATCCCTGTGTTACTAATTATTATTGAAAATAAAAATTCTTACGCGATGAACTTGCTATACTAATAAAAAACCGGGTTCGCCAGTATAACTCTTTTCGATTTACGAACATACTTTTTACCATACACTCAGTCCTCTTTTTACGCTATTGTTTTGGATGGTACCGTTTCTTATTTTCAACGTTTATATGTAAACTATTAACCTTCATAGATGCCGGCATTGAAATACTATATGTCTAAAATAGCTATTACGTCGGAACTACGTGTTCATTTCATAACATTTTATTTTGTTATACACCGCTAAAATTTCATATCTAAATACATGTGATATGTGATAATAATAAAAATCGTCTACAGAGCGGTCTAGATTATTTAAAAGCTTTTTTTACACGAATTTAGTTTTTTATAGATTCTTGATTCTTTTTTTACGCGTCAATTTCTGAAACCAATGTATCGCTTAAAAAAGGATTGGGTAAATACATGTACATACATAATTAATATATGTATTGTGCTCTCCCTCCAGCTAATATTTCGTAGACAGAAATAGACAATGTATTTTTGAGTTTTTTTTACATCTTTTCTTTCGCGGCTCTCATTAAGACGGCTTATCATGCAACCCATCTACTGCGTAAATCTGGGGATTATTGCATACAATTTAAAACATGAAACTCTACTCAATGATCAATCCAGGAATCCCGAAATTGAAAAAAATCCAATTAATTCGTACATTTATTGATTGAATTGGCATTTACTAGGTAGAACACCATTATAATACGATAAATTATCAAAGTATTTAGTTTCACAAAATTTTATTATTTAATTGATAGCTATTTTGGCTTAACGCCATCGTCAGAGTTATAGTTCTGATACCTACATATCTATAATATTCAATTGATATTTCATAGAATTTTTTTCGGAATATGGCTGATGTTATTTTAGTATTGGTAAAAAAAAATGATTAATGCAGTCGTTTTCTATCATAGTAATTGGTATTTTTTATCTTATAAGTTCATAACATAGAGATATAGGGAGGCTCTTATCAGTTGCTTTTTTATTCGGAAGAATAGGCACAAGTGTCAAATATGTGATGTTGATATTGCGATTAGGAAATATTGCCATACAAGCTTAATGTTTCCAGGTATTACAATAATGTAATTTTTATTTGCTCTTTAAATCACTGCTCACCAACTATTTTCCAGATGCTACCCCCTCGTCTCTCATCATCTTGTCATTTTTAAGAGGATATTTTATTAGAGAGACGTATATACAGTATGTATTACAAATTTATAATTTTTAATATCACCGTTTATTATTTCTTATTTGCTACTTTTTTATAAATATTGGAAACCAACTTTATACTGACTAGTGATATTTTTGGTAGAATAGACAGACAGGATTCAGACTTCCCTGGGGCATTCGCAGCATATGTCGAAACCAGCTCCATTGTTATTTTGGACGTAATAAGGGTAATAATACCGTTTGGTGGTCATATGATCGGAGTAGGGAGCGGATATGGTTAAAACAATACTTTTAGTGTTGTTTTTTTTTATTCGTTTTATATTTTTTAGGAATAGTTTAAATTGATTTTGCAGTGGTTGACAAAGCATCATTTTTTGAAGAATTTTTGTTTTCAATAAATAAATATCCTTTGTTAATTGTTTAAAAATATATTTTTCTATTACAATAACGATTCCAATTAAAATAATCTAAATATAATGATTCAAATTCTCATGCATATATGACTATGTTGTGAAAATTTGAGTTTAGGTCGCCTTGGGTGTGGTTATCAAAACTAAAATATTTATCAATATTCGATAATCAGGCCAATATCCCTTGCTTGAAATTGTTATTTATTATTCCGAGAAAAAAAAAATATCCCTTATCTTGAAACGCACAATAAATTGGATAACATAATATCTATACCAGTGGTGGCCAAGCCGTGGCGCATTGTATCCTTGCGCCTACAGTCTATAGCTACAGTCTTCTTAGTCATCAGTTCGTCCCATTTTCTTGAGAGTTACAATTGTAAGATGTGAACAGTGTGTGGATGAAAGAGAATGTGACGCGGTAAAATTGAAAGACGGTATGATTGAGACGCGGTGCGATTGACGTTGGGTGTGTTTGAAGCCAAGTGCGGATAAGAGGTGGAGAAGACATTGTTTAGCCTTGTCCCCAAATATTTGCCCGACATCTTATTAATAAAGGTATTAAGAGGAAAGCAGACGAAATTGCTATATCAATCCAGACAGTTACGAAACTATCTAAGAGTATCTAAAAACTATCTCAGGATGTACCTCAGCAACTGGAAGACCTTGTCCATTCTTGTACTTTGTTTTCTCTAGCTTTGGATGAATCAACTGGATCAACAATTTGGAAATATGAGATGTTGCCCAGTTAATCAATTTTATAAGAGGAATTGATGATAATTTTAATGTCTTCGAAGAACTTGCCAGTCTGGAAAATTCATATTTGAAAAATTAAAATCACAATTGATTCACAATTTTTAATTCGTTTTTATGTACAATATATAATGTATTGTACATAAATAATTATTAATAATAAGTATAAATTTATTTAAATGACATATTTGAAAAACAAACTTGCCGGAATTTACAAATTTAATATTAAATATAAAATTTGTAACTGACAGAATTGTAAAAACATAGTACATTTTTTTCAAGAAATTGTTTTTATTCATAAAATTTTTTCTTAACTTTCATCGTAGTCATTAACAAAAAAATTGGAGAAAAGGTGGCGGGGGGGGGGGCAAATTCAAGCACCACCACTGCCTCTATCTCTATTTTCCAACCCCAACCGTGAACGTTAGTAGGTAGAAAAAATGCTCGAGTTGTATGGCGCATTTGAACCCGTCTGTGAAAAAAATGGTGCATGGTATGCTAAAGGTTGGCCACCACTGATCTATACTATGATAATTCAACGTGGTGCCTATGTAACCTGAATGAAGTGTCAAAGCACACCTTAAAAATAAAATATGACTACTTCACTTTTTTTTCCATGTCCGCTCCCAATGTGGAGCATATGGTCTCCTAATGGAGTTATCTTAACAGAATTTTTCTACGAGAACTGCTTGTTACTCAGTTGCTCAACCTCTCTTTTTTCGAAGAGAGTAGGGATAGAAGGATAGGGCTAGGACAGGTCTAGTGGTTAGCTAATCGCTCTCGCTACTCCCCGTGAGGATGGGATGGGTGGAAGGGAGGACTCAGACTACGAACAGAAATCCATAAATCGATTGAAAGGTCAATCAATGAAAACCGTCCGCATCGGGAATTGAACCCGAGACATCCGTAACCGTAGCCAGCGACGCTACCAACTGCGCCACGGACGCCACGGACACTACGGACACTTAATAATTTGCAATATTTACCAGTAGTATATTGGTAGTGTAGCCGAGTATTGAACGTTGTTCACGTATACCTATGTTTACGTACCAACATGTTTTTCAATAGATTTATGGATTTGTATTCGAAGGCACGGATGTTTGTGATTTTTAAATTCTTTCCCATCCATTACATTTAAAAAAAAACTGGGCATACTAAAATAGTCATGTTCTCACCCCAACTCTCTATCCGTATTCTCTCCGGAAAAGAAACGTTGAGCGACCTAATGGTGCGTCTAGATCCAAGGCCGTTCTTACCGGCCTGAGCAAATTAAGACGCATAGTGTGTTGTGACAATATCGTCGCAATTCTGGAAAAAAACACTGAATCGAAAAAATTACATATTGAGTTAATTACACGAAAATCTTCCTTATTTCAAACTCTACCATATGAAAGAACACACTTATTTTAATGAATTATTCTTTTATTTAAAAACAGCTTTGTATAAAGAACGTAAATGAAAAAGATATAGGATTTCAAACATTTATAAAACTTGAAAGTCCAATTACTCAAAACTAGTATTTTCAGTTATTGTCTTCTTTCAGAACAACGGCGGATGCTCCACATAGTAAACAAAATAACTGATGAATTGAATCAAGCGGGCTTGAATTGTAATAGTTGCAATTCTTAGTATTGTAAATATACGAAAAAAAACGTTTTCGTGAATCTTATCGCCACCTAGAAATTCGAACACAACATTTACGTAAATAAGCCGCCCAAATTTGAAAAGGCCCGTAAATATATCATCAATTATTTACACTGTTCGAATTACCTAGAAGTAAACATCGTAAAATATAATCAAAAATGTTTCACACTTTAAGCAAATTTATTCAAAAAAAATTACCTTATCTTGATTTCTTATCTGTTCTATCTAGTGTCAGTTTTTCTTAAGTATTTATTGAAAAGATAAAAAAAAAATATAAGTAGGTGTGTGGTATTATTCTTAAAATGAAAACCCGTCAGTTACCGAGAGTCGGTACATGGTTTATATATTTATTTATTAAATTGAAGTTTAGTTTTTAGCTTGTCATTATAATAAGGTAAGAAATGTAAATGCTGTCGGGCCCGTCGTGCAGTGGTCAACGTTGTTGGCTTCGGTAACCGATACCGCGGTTTCCAGTTCTAGTTCTGACAGTTTCATAAATTGATTTATCGATCGATTTAAAAATTTTCCTCCCACTCATCCAATCAAAAGATCGAAGCAAAATCGAGAGCGACTAGCCCTGTCCCAGCTCTATCCTACTCTCTTCGAAAAAAAGAGAAGTTGAGCAACTGAGTAATAATCAGTTTTCGTAAAAAAAACTTATAATGAAATACCTACATTATGCCATATGCTCCACATTGTTTGATGACATGGTTAAAAAAATGCGAATTGTAATTAGTTCCACAAGAATTGTTTAACATTGACAATTACAGCATCACGCAATCGTCATGTTAATACTATTTCTATTTCAACATTTATTCGACAGTTATTGTGTAATATAACTACAGTTTTAATTTTATTCTAACTTACAATTTTATTTAATTTTAAAAAAACAATTATCACCCATAGAGTATATTATTTTGGCTATTGTAATAACCCGTCCCTTGAATTCAAAATGCTTGACTGTATTGCTTGTCCATGCCACATATCATCGCAATGCAAGAGGAAGTGACCAAGTGTATTATGATGTCTTACGACTTAATAGATACTAAAAGATTTTTGGAATGAAATTTCCAACAAAACATCTATTAGAAATCGTTTATTATGTAACTTTATTATTACACAGATGAAATTTAAGGATAGATCTGACGGTATGGCGCGTTCTTCTGGTGTCTTTGATTCCTGTTGTCAGTGTTGGCAGCTCGTCTGTGTTGCCATTCGTATGTATTCGTTCTCCACACATTCATATATTTACACAAATAAAAAAAACTAACTTCAGAAGTGTGAGTGATATACGAGTTGTTTTGAGACTAATTACAAATTGTTTTTAAACAGTTCTCTTGAACATTTTCCTTTGTTCACTTGATCGTTTTCTACTGTATGAAGAAGATATTACATATCGCTTTAATTCGTTTATACAAAGCACATATACTGCGATTGAATGGAATCGAAAAACGATAAGAGAAAGAATATTTGTTAAATAATCCGTCAATCGAGTTTGTTTAAAAAAAAAAGTGATGTGATAAAATTTCAATTCGCCACTCTGTTAATATGGTGTTTACAAAATAAGGATTAGGGCGATTTCCGAAATTTTTAACTCAGGTATCGGTGTGGCTCTCAGACGTATAATGTATTGCCTCGTAAATGATATTTGTCGCATTTTTATCTTCTATATAAGCGTTAGACACTGTTTACTGTCTCTCAGTTCGAGTCCATTCGTGTGCTCGAATGCCTGAAGATGCCGAAAGGCGAAACCCGGGTCGTTAGTGACAAAATACATGGAAGTGTACAAAATCTCAATAATCCAAATTTAATTTGATGTGATAAAGTTGAATTCGTTTTCTGAATCCAACTCGTGCCTGACGGGTTAGTTGTAATGAATAAAGAATGACCTTACACAATATTGTGTATATTTGCGAATCGAGGCGAATGAACCGAACCACAATGTGATATTCGATGACATTTATTATTAGTTCAATGTGAAAAAAATGCGTATTTTCGTGACATTGATTATACATTGATAACGTCACAGTTTACTATCGTCTTTGGTTTGAATATTATGTGGTTTTTATTTAAATTTATTAATATAATACTCTTAGAGTCTCAAGACTCCTAATGAAGATATTTTATCAGAAGCTTTTTCTAGGAGAATTGCTTGTTACTCAGTTCCTAAACCTCTCTTTTTCAAAAATAGTGTAGGGATAGAAGGATATGGCAAGGACTGGATTAGGGATTAACTAATCCCTCATGCTACGCTGCGTTTTTATTGACATCACAAACATCCATGCTTACTAACGGAAATCCATAAATCGAATGAAAAATTAAATTTATGAAAATGTCCAGCCGTACGTAACCGAAGCCAAGGACGTTGACCACTTCACTATGGATCCGACAATAGTTTTTCTATAATTTTACTAATGACCAAAGCGAAATACAAAGTGAAAGGGGTCCACCTTTCATATTATTAATATATATACTTCTTGTATAGAAATTGAGAAATGGCAATAAAAAAAGCCGGTGACGTTTTCCCAAACAGTCGAACATCCTAATATAATTATTAAATTGTCATTAACTAGATAATCGAAGATAAATTGGCTACACGTTCATAGAAGATTTACATTATAAAAAATGCTGAAGAACACCATTCTGTCTTACCCCTAAGTTACAACAAATTAGAAAAAAATGTATATATAGACTTAAGCTGGATTTGTAATATCATATTAGATAAATTACAATTATTAGATTAGATAAAATAATACATAGTTGATTGTTTTTATTTCACTGGGTATTTAAACAAAGTCAGTCAAGATCTCTAGGAGAAAATACATCGCCCATGATCTCAAATGTTAAATTGAAAGTATCAAAATTAGATCCATCAGACAGGGCCATTTGATCGCTGGATCAAAGCTGTTACCGCTGAGGTTCAGCTGTCGACTAGACCAGCGGTCACCAATGTTTCGGACCTCACGGACCACTAAAATGATTTTATTGGAGGTTCAAACAAATATACAAATAATTATCATTAAAGCACCGCGAATTTTTGAAATTATGAAATGATTATTACTTACACTTAATTAATTATGCTGCATGTAACAACTTCACGGACCACCGGTTGGCGACGACTGAATTAGACTTAGACTAAGTCTTGTGGAATTAAAGACATGACACAACAGATACAATTAACATTTCTTACAAGCTTTCAAAGATGTGATCTTTATTTCTATGCAATGTCCAATGTTGCCCCAGTGTGTAAGGGGTAATACAATAGGAATAGTTTTTACGGTCCATGTTTGCATAGTGCAATAATATAAATCTTGTGATCATTGGTGAATGAATAAATCCTGTTCACATTTTCAATAATAGTTACTTATAACGTAAAATTTATTACAATGATCGTAGTCTCGCATTGAGGTCACGGAGTTCGTTAAGTTGCATCGTTTTAGGAATCCCCTCTTTTAATTTATTGTTGTGGGTTTCACAATTATTATTGCATGCCTCTAGTTGCATCACTGTACCTTTTGCTTCTCACGAATGTCATTAAATTGCTTATTAGAAATAAATTTTACGAGCCCATTTTAGCAATAAATAAAGATAAAATAATTTACATCTTTATCAAAGAAACAATGCTGTAAAACGACGATTTAAGGGACTAATACGGGAGATAGGAATAAATCCTAAAGTAGTTTTTCCAAATGCATTTTGGTGAGAAAATAAACTTTTTTATATATAATAAAAGGCTAGTGAAGTTTCTATGATTTTCGTCTCCAAACACTAGTAATTGTTTTGTAATTAGTAGTCTTATTGTAATTAGTCTATCAGTGTTTATGTCTTACCTCCCTCCCCACGTCCAGTAGAATAGAAGAAAACCCACCCTATATTTATAAAGTAATACTTAGAATAATTGTTTACCTTTGAAATAAATAACCTTGCAATATTGTTATTATGAAGATGCTGCTTAAAGAGGCGAAACGCGACACGTTAGTGATAAAACGAATTTAATAACAGAGTTAGCAATTTTAATAGCATAAAATAACAAAGTATTAAGTTGTACAAAATTTTATTAGGTAGTTGATAGCTATTTCGGCCTGAAGTGTCAAGCCAAAATAAAATTTTGTAGAACTAAATACTTTGTTATTTTATCCTATTATAATGGAGTTGTACCATGTAAATGCCAATTCAATCGATTTTATCATTTAGCATTTATTTTAGCATTTAGCATCGCTGTCACCTCTCACTCCAGTCATTAAAACTCAGCCTCTCTACATTACCCTCAGTGTCTTTCATATGGCTTTGCGAGAGCTCTAGAATTCTAGCGTTGGACAACGTGATCTTCTTCTCAACGTCGTCTTGCAACAAAGATATTTGATAATAAATTTCTCAAAAATCCTATAGAAGAACAAATACGATACGTTTAGTCTTATTTTATTTTCAACCATCAGGATAACATTTTCGTAATTATCCGTCAAGGTTAAGAAGGTCTTACATACAAAAATAGAACGTTTGATTTCACAATCATGTTGTATACCCAAAATAGGTTTTTTTGGACGGCAGTTTTGTCCTGAAACCCCTAGATACTTCTATATTGCTATACGATATCACATAACTTGTCCAGTTGCTAACCACTTTATTAAAATAGATTAAAATATCAAAATATTTAGTTCTACATCATAAGAAATAAGAAGTTTACGTAATTACGCATATGTAATCAATAAAATGTCAATGCATTTACTTTAACGATCAATTAATAATACCATGTTACTTTGTTTTCCAAAAAACACAATTAGCACGTTAAATATTTTAATTTCAAATACATGTTATGATCACTCTTATGGTGTTTACTGTCAAATTTTGGTGAAAAGGCATTATATTTTAAAAACAAAACACAACTTGTTTGTACTACTTTCACATGTTTATAAAAGTTCAACATGTTCATCAGTTGACATTGCTCGTGATAAGCGAAACCGGTCCTGTTCATTATAAACATGTGGAAGTAGTACAAACAAATGGTGTTTGATTTTTAAATTATATGTTATGATGTTGGAATAATCTTTTCTAAACAGTATATAAACGTAAGCTTAAATAAATTTAAGCATAGCTTTAAACCGAATAACTATTTACTAATTACCTTGATATTTTATCCTATTATAATGGAGTTCTACGAAGTAAATGCCGATTCAATCAATAAACTCAGCATTATTGTTTTTATTTTCAGACTTAAATCTGTCTGACCTCTTCTCCTTTGTTTAATTGATCGTAACTACAATTCACATCGCCGCGATAATTTTGCCTTCAGTGCTGATAATATTTATCTTGCTTCTATGTTGTGTCACAGAATCAGGTCAGTGCGTTATGCATTACGTACCTACTACCTATTCATTGCTCACTGCATTTCGCGGGACCTTGGCTATTTGCAAATGTGTTATTTTCTCTAACGTCAGCTACTACTTCCCAATGCATTGCAGGCATGATAATTTGGAATAACACGAAATAATATGATGGATTATCTATCTAAATATATATATATATATGTATAAAAAAATGAATGTTTGTTTGTTTGTCCTGTATGCGTTCCTTTACCATTCATCCGACTTCGATGAAACTTTGGTGAGTTGTTGTGCGCACACTCGTGATGGTTTCTGGAGAAAAAAATAATCAAATACGTACACACAGCGACATCTCGGGAAAACCTTCTGATTTATTCGTGTACGCACCAGACGAAAACAAAAAATATTGTGTATCCAAAATAGAGGTCTGCACGGGCCTGGCTCGGGCGGTTAAACATAATTCTGATTCGGGCTCGGGCCGGGCCCGGGTAAAAAATTCAAATTTAAGAAAAATATTTCGTACTATGTTCGGGTCATGAGTCAGCCATAAGGCAATAGTATTCTTAACTTAAATAATTTATTTCACATGTGCTTTGAATATCGTTGGAAATATGAAAACAATGACATATATTGTTTGAAAAGTATAAATGAATTAGTTACGATATTAAAAAAATTCGGGGTTTTGTCGGGTTGAGAAAAATAAATCTGTGCTTTGGGTCGGGTTCGGGTATTTCACCCATAATTAAAATTCTGATCCATTCTTACGATACACCGTGTCAATTTCATATCGTTTGACGCCCGCCGTATGAGCAATTTTGTATAATCAGCATATCTGCCAAGAATATTGTGAACCGTTTTCGTATTATTTGTACATATTAGCTTCCGCTCTTTTAACATATATTTTTCATTATGAGACTGAATAAAACGGCTGCATCAGAATTTTTTAATCTATTTATACTTATTCGTTCAAAATAATTTTCAAACAACATTCAAAACATACTTGCATCTTGCAACCCCGTTGTTCTGAGACTCAATATCGATTTATTTTCCTGATAGCTAATTAAACTTTACTGCAGTGTTAAAGAAAAACAAGCGAATTCTCGTGACGCGTAACTTTGCCAATGACTCGCTTCGCATTGTAGTAATTGCCATTATTGTGTTAAGTGTAAATTTAATGTGTTTGCATTTCTTTGTTCTAAACGTAACAAAAGGAAAATTTACAGCGTTGTGCTCAAATGTTTTGTACAAAAATCTGCATTTCAGAGTAGTTAGTGTAAATCAATACGGATAAAGCAACCTTGTTACATATAAATTAAAATATGACTTGCAAATAAAACGCCGATTGGTTGATGTAGTGTGTTTTCACTGAGTGATCTCTCAGTGCATAAATTATTTTTATTGGTTTGCATGTAGATACAATAAATTACCTTTTTTTTTAGTGTAGTAAACATTATCAATAGGTAACAGTGATTCGTTTTAGATCACCAACAAAATCAATATAAGTAAGTTTTACTTTTAAATCTTTGAACATATTTATTAATAGAGCGATGTCTTGCGTGTAAACCGAATGAGATAATATATTAAATTAATGCTACTATGATGCAGCATATTTGTATTTGTGAGTGGCAGTGGAAGTGCAGCTGAGGCTGGGTGTCCTCGACTCCTCGCAGCAGAACGGCACAAATGCATCACGATATGAAAACCTTGGAAAGTTAGATACATAGCATTTGTGTTGCACATAGTTTTACTGCGATTGTCAAGTTTTCTTATTTAGATAAAACATAAAATCAATGACATCATTAAGTTATATGAAATAAAAGTCGATTGCCGAACAACTGATGGATCATTTAGCCATGTTTGGTCGATCGTGGCTGTATTTATCCGGGTTGAATACGAGAGCAATCTGCAATACGATATCGCATTTTATGTTTTGTTTTTAAATTGAATTGGAAATATATAATTAGCATTACAGGTAATATTAATCCAGGTACCAGATATTAAGAATTTTTTCTTTGTTTCTCCCTGATTCTGTCAAATTCTCTTTCTAGTCACATTAGATAAACTCAAAGAGAATTTTTATTTCAATCAAGTAGAAAAGACATGCATGCTGATCGCTTTTCGATATAATATTACATCTTTGCCACTTCGGCCATTTTCTTCTCACAATTGAAATATATACCTACCTGGCGCGTGCCATGGACTTCTTTCTTTCTCTTTCAATCACATGTAAAGTGAAGTCTGCGAGCGAGACACAAGGTCATGCGGGCGCATACTCTTGTACCCTACGTGCTTATACACTAGTGAGGTTGTGTGAAAGAGATAGAAACAGGAATAAACTCGCATGGGTGAATTGAAAGAAAACAGTTATAATATTAATGATAACTGTATATCATTTTTAGCATTCGGCAACACTTGTTTCAAAAGTGTGGCATTTCTGACATATGCCAAAATTGTCAGTTCGAATCCATTTGTCTGCTCGAATGCCTGAAGATGCCGAAAGGCGAAACCCGGGTCGTTAGTGACAAAATACATGGAAGTGTACAAAATCTCAATAATCCAAATTTGCCAAAATTGTATTTGAGGTTACGATGAGTCATTAGTTCGATGATATAGATGGAAGTAAGGAACATTATTTAATGTCGGATCACATATGAGATCTACGTATACTTTAAGCCTACAAAAAATATTTACAGAAACGTTCCTGTTTTTATGTATGCAGTTAAAATCGGTAAAAATAAACACATATGTACATGTGCACCTGAACTCAAAATGTTGAACATTACATTTCCTTGGTTCTAAGTTCGCCTGAATATGGATCTATTATGTGGAGTCCATATGAAAATTCCTACATGTTGAAATTGGAGTGAGTTCATAAGAAATTTCTACGATATTTCTATTTCAAAAATTCAAATATTTTCCCTTTACAAGATTACTTACCTAACCAAATTTCTTTTAGGAATGCTATCTTTTCACTCTCTTCAAGCACGAAGATCGTTTTCGATTCTAAAGCATTTTTCTCTTCTTCCTCGCGGACGAGTTTATAATCCTGAAATTCTCAAGATCATTAAACTTACATGCTCCAAATTTTTATCTACGTGGCCGAAACCATAGCCAAGCATTTTTTATTCTTAAAACTTGTTCTTCGCGTCGTTCATTTGAGTCACCAGTTGCAAGAGCCGTTCGGCTGATAAATGCATTGCCTATAGAATTGCATATTTTCAGCGTTAAAGTACTGTTCTCTAAATATTTTTTCCTTGTAAATTAATAATGTCTTCTCTTTGTATTTCATAATTTTAATTTTTTTTTATTTTCATTATTATTTTTATTACTATTATTATACTGTTGTTATTATTGTGTAAATGCATGGCACATTGGCGGTAGCTATAATTCCATATATTTAAATTTTTTAAACTTACAAAAAAATAATTAAACATTGTCAACGTGTTAACTTACAAAAAAAAAAACAATTTGAGAAACACCAGCGATAGTCAACAGCTTATCTCCCACTTAGTTTTATTCGCACGCTTCAAGGCTAAGTTTTTTCCTCTCTTATTATTCTTATTATTTATTACAGTTTCTCAAGCGCTTACGTAATAGTAAAAACAACTTTGGCACACTAGACAAATGAATAATAGTGCAGCGCGAGGTTACTAACGGTGTTTTTTTTGGTTGTAAACCTGGAAATGCAATTCGCGAATCATTGAAGGCGGCTATTTTTTACGATCGCTATTCGAATTTGGCGAATTTTTATTACTACGGTAGTGTTTATTGCTCTGTCTGATTGACGGAAATACTGGTTTGGTATTAGCGTTTATTACAGTTTATTTATTACATAGTAGTAAATCTTCCATCAATAATATCGTCGGTGTTCTAGTAAAACTGGCCAAGTCCAAATGTCGAACATGTAAATTTTATATAATAAAATTCTATTTTTTTAAATCATATCCGCTGTTCTGCAAGTTTCTCTGCCCCCCGCCAGTCTTCTTACTTACTCACAGATCATCCCAACGTCCCGTAGCTCCGCCGAATACATCCTATGGATGTTCATCAGCGGCCTTCCAGGACGACGGAATCATCCGATTTGTAGAAGAGACAGGCATAAATACTTTCAAATGTTGTAAGCATAAATGGTGTAACATTAGTTTTCATATTTTTTGTTCCTCCCCTTTTCTAAATTGCCACATTTTCATCTCTCCTCTTTTAAAAACTTGTTATGGTCAAACGAAATATATAACTAATATCAAAATAGCACTTTATGCTAAGAAATGAATCCAAAAATCGAATTTTTGTAGTGAACAATAGTGACTCGTTCGCTACAATAGAAATATTGGAATCTTTGCGAATCATTGGATTTTTTTCCTACTGTAACACTGCTTTGTCAGTAGCATGCAAAGTGAGAAAACAGATGATTCAATGTGAAACTAATTAGGATTGATCCCTAAGTCTCTTGTTTTCGTTATGCAGTGATCAAATTAAACGATCAACGTGTCGTAGTGAGCGATCGACTTCAAGTGTTCGCTTTACGCTAAAGTAACGCATTTCCCATGACCAATACACATAATAAAATGATGTAAAACTTATTGGTTTTGTGACGTCACCATTTCTCACAACCCCTTCCTATCCCCTTAGGGCATGATGTTAAATTAATATATCTTACCCTTACTGATATAGCTTTATTATTTCGTAAATCTATATCATAAATCAACATTTAGTTCTGACCATCGTATCTATCATCTGTTATAACTCGGTATCTTCTAACATAGGTACTATAGTCGTTGGTTGCGACGAGCTAAATATTAAATTTAGCCAACTTCAAACGATGTGGAATAATTTTATCATAGACTCGTTTTGAAACTTAAAAATTGTTTATGGGTTGCAGCAGTGCAACGGCTAAACGAGTCGTGTTTTCTGAGAATTATTTCCAACAGCTTAACTTCACTTTCGCAAGCGGCGTCTGCTAACTCCGCTTAGAATAATTTTTGTTGCAAGAGCAATTCGTTACTCCATTATCTGCCCATTTATGCTTTATTCGCAAGGAAGTCGTTTTGTTTCTAAAACTACTTATTTATAATATGCACAACTATGTGTAAAACCGGCAACATAACTCAACAAGGACAATTTAAATGTACAATATGTTAAATAAGGCATTTTAAACATTTATAATATATATATAATATAGGTGCGTTGGTGTTGTGTAAATTTTCATAGTTTATTAACTGTTGTGTTTATTATCGAATTTTGACAGACGAATAAACGTAGGTACGTGTTTTTCATACTCTTCGCCATAGCTACATTACTAACAAGTAGAATAAATAAAAAAGTTAAGGTTAAGTGATGTATTTCGATGTATTAGTTAAAAATACCAACGATTCAATTAATCAGAGTTCACTAATACTATTAATATAATGCTAAATTTTATTTTAATTAAAAAATAAATGGTTTTATTGCATAATATATTAAGGTAAATGTACTGGTAGTTGATTATGTTTTTTTTTTTTTACCATATCCGCTCCCTATTCGGAGCGTATGGCCATCACGCGGTTCCTCCAAGCATCTCTGTCTCCCGCCAGCCTCCTCGCCTCCTCCCAGGTCATCCCAGCGTCCCGTAGCTCCGCCGAATACATCCTATGGATGGTCATCAGCGACCTTCCAGGGCGACGAAATCCATCTGGTCGGTAGAAGAGACAGGCAGGATTCAGGCTCCCCTGGGGCATCCGCAGCACGTGTCCAAGCCAGGTCCATCGTCGCTTTTTTATTTCGAACGTAATAAGAGGCTGGTCCGTCCGCTCTCTTACCTCCGAGTTCTTGACAAAATCAAACCACCGTACCCCTAGTATTCGCCGCAAACATGTGTTTTCAAAGCACAGTATACGGTTACCTGTGCCTTGGTGAGGTGCCATGACTCGCAACCGTAAAGCAACACCTGCCGCCTCTCCTACTTCAATCTGGTTGTCCATGAATCGGATTTCGGAAATCGGAAATTTGATGGATGCTCATAGCTGCTCTGCGACCTCCACTTAAGATGGCTGTTTATTGTTAATATTAATTACATACTTAATATTTGATTGTTTTTAAATGGTTCACTAATTTTTTCTTATAATTTTCCCAATCCACCATTGCTTTATGCATTAGTAATGTCATTAAACAATTTTTCTTTGCTAATGGACTTTTAATATAGCTATATTTGTGATTTCAGATTAGTATTTATTGATTTGTTAGAGGTTCATAACATTTTAATTGTAGACTATTTTATTTGATTTGTGTATAAATTGTTTCCTAATCAGTATTTTCTTGTCTTAGTTCATGAACCATCAGTTTTATATACCTTCATTTGTACACTCAATTTTATATAAATAGGCCTGTTATGTTTCTATTTTTAACGTTTGATAATGCTCGTGATGACCGAAACCGGTCCCGATCATTATAAATTATGTAGAAGTAGTACAAATGAATTGTGTTTTATTTTTTAAAATATAATGTTTTTCCACCAAGAATTGACGGTTAACACCTTAAAAGTGAAGAGTGTTCTCACAGGAAGCTCTGAGGCAACTCTGATGGAAGGTTGTCATGAAACCGTCTGATTAGACTTGGTCAACTACTGGAACTTTCAATGTTTTAGATGTTCAACTACCGAAACATTAACATGGTTGTTAAAAATTGAACACATATATCCGTTATGTGTACCTTTTTCAACATTCAGTCTAATGCGAAAGGTTAAACGATTTTTTTTTTGTTAAATTTCTCTCTTAAGCGGTCAGCTACTGGTACATTTACCTTATTTGTTTCTTTGTATTACGTAGTACTGTGCGCAAAAACCTTTTCACAAGACAATGTATCAGTATCCGACTGTGTCTCAAATTGCTTAATACATGTTGTATTTTAAAAAATAAAACACAATTCGTTTGTACTGCTTCAACTGAGTTGATAATACTCGTAATGAGCGAATCCGCTCCTGATCATTTTAGACATATGGATGTAGTACAAACGAATTTTGTTTTATTTTTTAAAATAAAATGTCTTTCCACCAAGAATTGACTGTTACAATCTTAAGAGTGATAAATGTTGTATCTTATATATATTAATTAGTATATTAAGGATTCCCTAGCATGCATGAACTATATAAATACTCGTATCGATTTTGACGATCGCTGTCAGAATCTATAGACAGTTAATAATTATATTTTATATAAGAAAAAAACATAAATTCAGTAGCAATAAAAATAGCCAGGAATCTGGGAACCGCTTCATGGAATGAGTTATCGCTTCGACAAGATAGTCGAGGCTCGAAAAAAGATTTGATGGTCTATTTCAGCATTCCATATGATAACAACATAATACGTATCATAGAATAAGCTATTTTTCCACAAGCATATCTGTAGAAATATTGTTCGACATACCATCTTATAGTATAATACAATTAAAGATGAGCTGCATTGATTTAATAAAGAAATATTTTACAAATGGAAGGGATAGGTCTACCAATGGATCTTATTAAATGATAGTATTTTTTTAATATCACAAATCAATTCATTAAATAAAAAAAACGTGATTTATGTTTAGCGATGCTCCGCTTAGCGATTTAAAAGTCATGGCAAGATCAATATCAAATATTGATTTATTAAATTTAACACGAGATCTTCGTCGTTTGTGATCTGTTTCTGCTAGAATTGATCGTGAATCTCTTTGTTAAAGTTACTTCTTAGATAATCGTTCTTTTTAGTAGTAGTAGAATTTTTTTTTTAATTCTCATGTCAAACGGTCGTGATAGCTGGAGCAGAGCTCTAGAGTTGGAACTCGACTGTCGATGCAGCCGTGACGCATTCTCGATAAACTGGAACTGAAAATCACTTTCACATAAATATCTGCAGCTTGCACTCTAAGTTGCAATCAATGTAGGTACTTTCCTAATTCACAATATCCATAATACGCCGCATAACCTGTATAAGCGTTATCTAAGCTATAAAAGATACCATCGTTTTATCCATCAGCGAATAATTCTCAATTCACTCCTAATAGATATGGACATTTTTAGTGACCCACTTAATGTATTGTGTTTACATCTTAATTTCGTTATTTAATTAACTATTGACCCTTTTTATATAATTCTTAATTTAGTCTATTTTTCGCTCGTTCACATAATATTTATTTTTTTTATTTAAATTAAACATATATTGATTATTTTTCACATCCACGCCTACAAACAGAAATCCTTGTATTGATTGAAAAATCAATTTGTGAAACAGTCCGTACTGGGACTTAAACCCGGACATCCGTAACCATAGCCAACGACGTTGACCACTGCACCACAGACCCGAAAAAAAATTCTCTCCTACCTCTCTGATCCTAAAAACGGGGCGTAGCGAGAGCGATTAAGCTAGCTTGTCCTAGCCATATCCTCCTATCTCTACTTTCCTTCGAAAAAGACAGGTTAAGCAAGTCAGTAACAAGCAGTTCTCGTAGAAAACTTATGTTGGGATACCTCCATTAAGAGGCCTACGATGTAATAATATGTTGAATTCTTTTCGCCACAGCAAATTGACTTGAAAATTTTCTTTGCTGCTATAATTTCCCTCTGTTTTCTATAAATAAAACTATTTCTAATTGTTTAAAAAGTTGAACTCGTTATGTCAAATATATGCGGAGCAAATTCTTTCCGATACGGTAAAAGTATTATATCTAAAATCTACTTCCTCTTGATAATTTTCTAAAACCATTTCAACATTTTTTGTAGCCAATTTTATATGAGTAATTCGATTTATAAAAAAGTGTTTTATTCCACGTCTTCTTCGATATTAAAAGATTATAATGTTGTGCTGAAAATTGTATACCCAATCTTAATACAATATATATATTTTTAATAATATAGGAGAAAAAGTCTCTCAATGTTTATGATAACATGAATTCCATACATCAATGGATTGCGATAAAAGAACGCTCTTGATTCTCCTGTGATGTCGACATATTCGAAACAAATCCGCTTAGGCGCAAATGCTTCACAGTAAATTCCGCACTTACTGGAGGGCTGTCTAAACTTCAAAGAGATTATCTTCGTCTTGTAAGAAATAATACCTAGGTTGCCTCTTGAGAACAGTTTTCCGAAATCCGATTCATATATTGTGAGAAATCCTACGTAAAAATACCACAAACTTTTCTTGGAATTTAAACCGGCTAATTATTTATACGTGGTATTGATAAGTTTTGCCGAAGTATAAATAAGCCACAGCATACAGATACTAGAATAGGAATCTCCCAGCAAATCATCGACACACTTTTTATTCTGAAAGTTATTGGTGATTCATTCGCAATAATTGCATTGCGGTGATGAATTTCCCGATGTTTTGAAAATCCAAGCTAATTAAATAAATAATAGTCATTATTATTCTCATACAATTACAGTAAGCAAGGAAAAATGTAAGTAGATGCTTAAAAAGCTTGCTTTCCAGTGTTGCAATAAATTGTTCATTCATATTCCTTGCATATATTTGTCGAACTTTTCTGTATAATACACAGAACGTGTCAGTGTATTAGTATGTATGGATCCCGTGATCCTAAATCCTTGAGCTAGAACTTAGAGCCAGAGTGCAAAGTTATACGGCGTATACTCTAAATCCTATGGATGGTCATCAGCGGCCTACCAGGGCGACGGGATCTATTCGGTTGGTAGAAAAGACCGGCAGGACTCAGGTTCTCGAGTCCAAGCCATTCCCATCGTCTGTCAAGGGGCTGGTCCGTTCGTTCTCTTACCTCCGAGTCATACCACCGTACCGCGTATAATAACAGGCTGCTTACCATATACCTATCCCTGAGCTAACAGTTAAGAAATTTCATATTCCATACAGATCCGCTTTCGAAAAAGAGTTCGCTATCGCTGAGCTATCGTAATATATGAAGTTCAGACTGCTCATCGACAGTGTAATATATCTGTTATTATTTTAGAATCGTATTTATTGTCATACCTATTAATCATTTACAGTACAGGCCTTCACCTTATGCGGCTGAAAAATAATACTGTATTGAATCATTTAGCATTTAATGATTTTGACCTGCCATTGATACTTCTGCATTGGTTATCCATGCCAGTGTCCCGATATCACCGCCCGCGTTGTAAAAATTAAGTGCATCTTGGCGGCACACCACGCTGCTCGCTCAGTCAACATTTGCCCACCTGTCCCCGCGGACTATGGAGCAACTCTGGCCAGCGCACAGCTGCAAGCTGCAACGATAATGCGATCGTATCCATTATCACTATCGCGCATTTAATTCGTTTTATAATTGTTTCTTTGCAATGTTTTTATTAATATTCTGTTACAATTATTATTGTTAGTCATTTTATATTAGAAGATCAATTTCAGTGCATATTAAAGATAAGGAAAATTGTTGTGAGTTTTATTATTTCTGATTTAAATCAGTGTTGAATCAAAGTGCTCTCGTTGGTTGGTCTAAATACTCTAAATAAATTAAATATATATTTTAATATCCACTGTTGTTATTGCAAATTGGGCGCTAACGTTGAGAGTAAATATATTAATCAACATTTGAGTGTTTTAGTTAAATGAATTTGAATCCTATGCTGCTGGTGTGGGGTATTTCATACACACTTTAAAACGGCTTACAATTAAATGCACTTTTGTTTATATCATATTCACTTTCATAAAAATAGTTTTCACTTATAAAAAATACATTCCACAAAAAACAAATTCTTTCTCTATAAATAAAGTGTTCCACATAATAAAATATATTTTAACTTTGAAGAAATATATTACACTAACGAAAAAATATTTTCACATAGATAAAGCAGTTTTCACTCAATGCAAATTACTCGCACTTTGAAATCGATAGTTGCACGAAGCTGTAATAAAATGTCACATATTCTTCTACCCTATATTAGACCGCCTACATTGTCTTTGCTCCACGCATTAGAATACATTACACAAACCAAACCAGACCAACCCTAACATAACCTATTACAACTTAACTCACTTTGTTAAAAGAATCCGTGACTTAGTGGAAACTATTAATACTATCTAATCCAAAGTGCAAATCATCGAAATAAAAGTTCAAGTGTACCAAGTGAATACTATCTAGCACAGAAAAAATTTTTTTTATAACCCGTTTAAAATTGACAAACTTAGGCGAATGGTTGATATCAGAATACCCTATCCTAAAACATTCATTCTATACTTTTTTCAAGTGTTACACGTAATACAGTTTCAAATTTGAATTGCTAGAATTTTGTACATGGCCATGTATTTTGTCACTAACGACACGGCTTTTGCCTTTCGGCATCTTCAGGCATTCGTGTACTCGAATGAACTTGAACTAAACGCGAACCTGGGGCGTTAGTGACTAAATAAATAAAATTTTCAACAATTCAAGTCTCATATTGAGATTCCATCAAGCACCCTCAGTCGATATCTTAAATTATATCAATACTGTTTGTAGGAGCCCTGTAATCAAATCTACGTCACAGCGTTGGAATATTATATTATTTTACATTTATAAATAAAAATAATATATTTGATGATACAGCGTAAATATTCAAATGTTTTTTTAATCATTCAAGGAGAAATTTTAAAAAGTTTCTAGAGATTAAGCTCGACTAGAAAACATCCATGCCAAAATCAACATTTGATGACAAACTTGCCAGAACTTGGATCCAAAACCTTCTGATAAATAAACGGAGCTTTTACCGGTTACATAGACCAACTACAAAGATTGGGAAAAAATATTCTATTACTCTTAATATTCAGTTTGCAAACTAGACACATGAACCACTGCTCAATATATGTTATTTATTTTCATATGAGTAGCTATCATGTATAACTATTACTCAGCATTTGTGAAAGTGAAAGCGTATTATGATTATTCAGAGATTGAACGAAAAAATTCAATGAAATTCATAGAATTGTATCGGTTTTTCTTACTTTGTAATGATTGAAAATTTATCGCTAGAAAGAATTAGTTACCTATCGTAAAAAACCTTGTACAGTAACATCGACCTTGTCATATGTTGTTTTGATACTTTGTTGCATTGATATGCACTGTCCAATGCCGTTGCTTCTTTCAAATGACATCTACGTGTACTTCAGAGTTGTATTTAATACATACAATATACATTAAAGATTTTTTTACTTATCTATCATTATTTATTAAAAATTGTTAATGGCTTTATCAATTAGCTAGGTCCATAATCAGTACACTACATACCTACAGTTAAGCAACAGTTCGATACTATTATTATATACTGTTTATTATAAAAACTATATTTTTTTATGTGGGAATTCAAATATAGATCTACCTAACAAAGGAAACATAAAAAGAAGAGCAATATTTATTTATGTGATCGTATTTAATCATCAATAATTAATGATTTATTCAGTTCTCAGTCGTTTAGTGACAAAATCTCAATAATTCAAATTTGACCTTTGCATATTATTTGGAATGCAATTTTTAATTTAGAGCTAGACTATCTTCGGAAGGGGTTAGTTATAATTTGAACATTTTTGAAAGGGGGAATAGAGCAAAAAATGTTTGGGAACCTGCTTTGTAATTTACAAGAAAATATTTTAAACATTCATTCAAAACAATTATTGATGATGTTTTTTTGTAATACAAGCCCTACGCAGTTTTGTATCTAAGCCACAAATATAGTAGTTACGTTATTTAATTTTGTAGTGTAACCGAAGCGTGCTCCGGCACTTCTGCAAATAGTCAAATACAATCATTTAGACACGTGAAAATAGGAAGCTATGTCGTTTTACTTTTTTGCATGCAAAACACGGTCATTGGTAGAATCATAATTTATAAATTGATGTATCTAATGTACATTCGAACTCAGCATCGTTAGTTTCTACGGAAGTCACTTCGCAACAGCAATACTAAATTTTAAAACATTCATTCCATCACCTTCGTGTGCATAATAAAAAAAGTGAATACGAATAATAAAAAGTAAGCAAAATCGAAGTGCAAAATATCTACTATTCCTGAATATTTTAATCAATCTCGTTTCAGTGACATGAGAGTTCATCAAACAATGATAACTATAGCAATCAGTGAAAGTGGTGCAGCGTTTATTCTGTGTTACATGTTTATCGTGACGGTTGAATGAAACCGAGATAAGTCACTTATCTCATTGCGCGCCCAGCTGACATTGACCCGCGCCGGGTCGATGGTAATTTGGCAGCGGCTGATGATGATCGATTCCAAGTTGGCGATAGCTTCGCGGCAAGCAAACAGGTTTGTCATCGTTGTTCTTTGTTTGCAGTTGGATGCCGACGAACGCGGGGCGCTTTGTTTATAATATGAATTTCGCGGTGCATTATTTTTTATTGTTTTCGATTTCGTTTTATGGCAAAATTTGCAGTCCATTAACTGGTTTAATAAAATATTTGTATTGAGGCGCATGTTTGTATTACTCGTAATCGGACATTTTACTTATAGTTTAGTATTAACAGTGCAAAACAAATTTAATTGATTAGAATAAGTACGTAAGTCAGAGGAAGAGTATTGTTTCGTAGATGAAAAATATGGAATAGATTGCGGATGTGCCAATGATTCGATTTGGCAATAAATGCCATTTTTTCCCACCATTCAGTTATTCCGTCGATTTTATAATAATAAGTTTCCTTCTCAAAAATAGATACTATATCGACTGTGGAAAGGAAAAAGGACATAACCCTCAGTTTTTTCAAAATAGCTTTTTTTCGATAATCACAATGTATGCAACTTAATACACGTTATGTCAAAAGGATGTATGTTGTGAATGCCTAATTAGTATCAAAATTTGGATTTTAAGTTTGAAAAAAAGAGGAACTTTGAGATTAGCGGCGAGGAAAAAGGACTTACCTCTCACACCACACCAATAATATTATTAGTCGCTCAGGTAAGATTTTCGTAATTGTAATTTACAGTTATATTGTTATAAAATAACCCTGTTACAACAGTACTATACCTTAAATCATAGATCAATGATCTCTTGTTCATATTAGATGAGGAAATTAACACAATTTTTGCTATATTTACTAAAAACATCACCGCGCGGTTTTTAGGTTATGTGTCGTGTCAATCTGTTTACCTGAAATTATTATAAATACGCTTATACTTATGATTAAAATCATTTTGATAGACGAATGTCATTAGTAGTTACTGCTTTATATACAGTTCTAATATTATACGATGTATAATATTCGATTATGTTGTAAATTAGTCAGAAGAACAGTTCAGCTTACACTGCTCGTAAAATGGAATAAATATGACGTACCGATATATAATCTCGTCTATTTTTTGTCATAGCTTAACTTGTGGTAAATAAATAGTAGAATAGTAATAGGTACTATCATGCATTGTTTTTAAAAAAATTGTTGCAGCGTGCTATTAGGCTTGTATTGATATAATTACAACTAACATTTTTCCTATGCTTACATACTCTATGTGATTTATTATATAGAGTAATCAAATTCCCAGTTAATTAATTATGATGCATTCTTAAGAAATCTATTTTAAATATATACAAAAGTGTACTAGCTTCCATAATTCTATACGTTTACTCAAACATTCATTTTAAATTGATGGAGAAAAAGACTGTAAGCTGCTTAACTACATTGGTGTTGATAATTTTTGTCGGGGAAAAAAGACGTAACCGTCAATTTTATTGGTTTTTCTTAAATAACTTATTAATTTAATATAAGATTGGGTAAATAAAACGCCAGATTATTAGTCTTCATGCAACTCGAGGTTGTGTATATTTAATATTTTGACCGAAAATCATTCAAAAACATTTTTCGTGAGTCCTGTAAAAATTGTTAGGTGTGGGTTACGTTCTTTTTCCTTTCCACAGACAATTATCTATTATCCAAAAATATATAGCAATTTACACATTGAGTAAACTTATTTTTGAACATATATATATTTCTTTAACCATCTCACCTAATGGAGGTATATCAAAAGAAGTGTTTTTACCAGAACTGATTATTAAGTCTGAAGATGTTTTTTAAATAAGCGAAACACATCCAGTGGAATAAATAAGATATCAATTTTAATTTTATGATTATTACTCAGTTGGTCAAGCTTTCTTTTTTCGAATATAGTAGGGATAGAATGATAGTTTAGATAATCGCTCTCGCTCCGTTTTTAGGATAGGATGGGTGGGTTGGAATTTTAGGCATCACAAACATTTATGTTTATGCCTTCAAAAATCAATTTATCTACTATGAAACTGACGGACTGTAGCTCGAACCCGTGAGATCCGTAATCGAACCCAACGACGTCGACCAGTGCATCACTGACCTGGTCCGTATAATATTGGTACATCAATAACAGAAAAGGTTGAAACATAATCTGTTTTCCCGATAACGGTGAAACGAAATTACTTCGCACTAGGATCGTTTCGCCAGTGCTTAGCCAATTAAGCGACAGGTGTACTTTCAAAAGGGACTTCAATGAATGATAAATACAGATTTTTTCGCTGTTATTCCATTAAACAGGCATTAAGCAATGTAACCAAAATAAAATAGTTAATATTGTACCAAGCATAAAATAATAGAAATTTACAAAAAAATGCCAATTGTCCCAGTGGTCGGTCCCCAAAATCCAATAGTCGGCCTTTCGTTTCCCAGTGTTCGGCCATCACTATGAAACTTCATGAATATCGCGATATAATCTACTGATAGTAGACAGGACAATAAAAAACATAATGATGCAAAGCATGACAATATAAAGTATATTTTGTTAGCGATCCCCATACAACATGAATTTGTTGAAACTTGTGAAGTAAAAATGTGCTTTTTTTATTGTGTATTGCATCATATACGTCAGTATAGTGCAGATATACATTGGAAAGTGGCAAGACTACCTACACGAATTAATAAAAAATGTTTTTTTAAATATATCTGCTCTTATTTAAGTTTTTAGCTCGAAAGATCGAATACTGGCGACGGCTGATTTTAGGAACAAGCACCCTCTATCGATTTACTACGGGTTAGATGGTAAATAAATTTTAACAATTACAAAGCTACAAAGTGAGCGGTATTTATAAAAGGTTGACAACTACTCTTACTGTAAGATCAAATAACATGTAGGTTTTTGTAGCAGTGCCTTAAAGACGCCACCTAGCTATCAAATCTCAAGAGGCCCCGCTATATTGAAATCTCACAAATTCGCATACTTTTTATCGGGCCTTAACAATAGTTTAATGATCGGAAATAATACTTACACAACAAGTGGAATGATGAAGTTTTCAATTTTGATATATTCACATTTTATTAATTTGTATACAGACA
This sequence comes from Himalopsyche phryganea, assembly GCA_022494535.1. NCBI lineage: Eukaryota > Metazoa > Arthropoda > Insecta > Trichoptera > Rhyacophilidae > Himalopsyche > Himalopsyche phryganea. The sequence continues at coordinate 1,360,695 of JAGVSL010000127.1, read as the reverse complement.
CTTGCATTTGTCCTTACAGTCCCAGGTGCGTTGTGAGGTCACTATCTGGGTCATAAGTCGCGAGGCGCAGGTCACTGGTCGCCTGTCGTGACCTTGTTTTACTTTTGTTGATTGTTTACGTCTGGATATACAATAAATGCGAGTAAATATTAATTCATTTAACTTGTTTATTCTGGCGTAAATAAATTCCAGGTATTTAGGTATAATGCAATATGAATGTTTTGCTTTCCAGTCTGTAGATCAGGTACAAGAAATTTGAGAACACATCTCGATAATTAAGTTAACGTTTGAAATCATCTTCGTAGGAAAATATAATATGTTTCCAGTCTTTCGTAATCGAAGCCAGCTAGTAGTATTAAATCAGGAGGCTCCAAGCCTTATGAAAAAATGTTGTACGTATAATATATGTAACGTCACGCATGTTTATTATTATTTTCTCTGTGAGGTTTTGGCAGTTTTAAGTATTTTTTGTAAAATGATTGATTTTTTTGGCTCTACTTTTTGAGTCGAGAAAGACTATTATAACTATAGAATATAACGAAATTTACGATTTTAGTATATTTTATTTTTTGTGACATTTTAATTTATACACCAACAACATCACTTTGTGTTTTTTTCGTATACATGATTTCTCATCTACTCACATCAGCACGAAAGCTTTCCTTGATTTTCCCGTTTTAAAAGCATGGCCCGATAATTTAATCGAATTTGAATTCATGAAGTTATCGTGGGAGCGGATATCCGGAGCGGTTTGGCCTGCCGATGGAGTCACGGTGCTTCCTGTTGGCAAGAGTACGTATGTCTCTTGTTGCCCTTTTATGTAAATTGGCCAATAATCGTTGTACAAAACGCCTGGGAGCGTTTATCATTTTGCTATTGGTTTACTATATTTGCGATGTGCAAAAATAAAAACATATTTATTCATACCGATCGCCATCGCCATGTCAAAGTCGATCATATAATCGATGTTAATTTGTTTTTAGTTTCTAACCATTTACACTTCCATACTGCATTGAGCAACGTTGCGCCTTGGCTCAAAATAATTATGATGTCTATTTTCTATTAGGTAAATAATCAGGATTTTGTGAATGCAAAATGCTCAACCATGTTGAGAAAATTTACAACAAATGTTCAGAATTTTCTGGTAACGTAGCGACGTATAAATCATGTGTATTTCGAGTTATATAATATTATTATATAACTAATTGAAAATTCCTAGTAAATTACAAATATCAAACTAACATTAAATTTCTATCGAATGATGATAACCTGTGAATCTGATTTTGAAAATAAATGTCTTCCTTGTTGATAAAACTTGCCCTTGTGAATAAAAACCGTGATCAGTATTAGGATGTCCTATTTGGAAGCATAACACACAAGTGAATGACCCTTGGTCGCTAATTGATCGAGTCACGTTGCCCCCTTCCGCTGGTCCGATTCGCTAAATAAGTACATACACATCTACCACTCAACAGTAAAGTTGTGCGTTCTGTCGGAGTTTTGACATTCCGGTTGGCGATTGTTCGTCGGTTGAGGTAGGTCCTGGTCGCCAGACACATTTTACACCTCTACACTCGTCGCGAACGTCATGAATAGACATAATCAGATGAATAGCTTTTCGCGAGCATAAGATATCGATCGTAAGTTTGCGGCTATTGACATCCGCTGTTATCGATGCAAAGGCATTACATTTATAAAAATTAAACAATGCTTAGCACACCTGATTCTCGTCTTGTGAGATGGTTCGTGTATGTTCCTAGGAATAGCGTGCAAATATTTTTAACCTTGTTAATAATATTCAGTAAGCGTATAAATATTAGGGATAGGTACCCTTACTTGTAACATTATAATTTCAATTTCTAAATAAATACGTATTTTAGTATTTTTTTATTCATTATAATATTTTCAGTTGTTACAAATTTATTATTTTTAGACCATGTTCGCTCCGCATATGGACCCTTAATGGAGTTTATCAAAACAGATTTATTCTACAAGAACTGCATGTTACTCAGTTACTCAACCCCTCGTTTTCAGATAGGGTAGGGTTAGTAGTTAGGACAGGACTATTGGTTATTGAAAGACTCTCGCCATCACAAACATCCGAACCCGTGAGCACCACAACCGAACCCAACGACGTTGACCACGGAACCGGTAAATTACAAATTACGGGATTTTAAAAATTACACTGTTAATTTGCCTTTGCAATTGTATTTCCGTGTCGCTGTTTGTCAAAATATAGTTATGAATTTTTTTTTTAGTTTTTGGTACATACAATTTAGGCGTTAACGCGACCTTGAAACAACGGCTGGCTGCTATGTACAGCGGGTGTTGGTGGGAAACCAACTTGTCATCCTGATCCATCAATGTAATTTATAACAATGCGAGTATTTGTCATCCATAATTATTGATATTTAGATTTTTGTTGTTTATATTTGATTTTATTCATATTGCACCTATAATTTAAACGACGCAACATATGCCAGTAGTATCTAACGAAGCATCTGACAATCGGTTTTGCCATACGACCCCATCATCATCTTCTCTGTTATCAGCCTGTCATATGAAATTAGTGGAAATGCTGCCATGTGTTGTTAATGATGGGGTCGCGCGGTGAATTGGCACCCCCCGCTGTGGCGTCGAACCCTACGTTCACAGAGAAGGGGTGTGTTACCTAGATGCTTTTATCACAGGGTGCACAAAGCATTGCAGACTGGTCAGTGGTGTGCTCCTGTCTATAAAACTTTTTCACATAATGCCCATTTCGAGTATTATAACTATATATATTTGTAGATTTAAAGTATTCTATCTATTTCTATAAAATTACTTGAACTAAAAAATATTATTTAGAACTTCATAATTATGATAAGCCTAACTAAGTGTAATAAGTGTTTCGCCGCTCAGAGAAGCATCTTCAGACTTGCTATATCTTTTCTTAAATCAATAATAATTTACCACAAAGTTACTACCGTATCCATCGAAAACACGTTTTTTTACATTGCAATATTTGACGCCTATTAACTTTTTTATCAATAATTCACCTAATTTAAAACAGTGATTTCGTCACGTTTCTTAAGAGTATATAATGATAAGCTTAATCATCACGAAAGTGCAAACCAGAAATAAATACATGTCTGGCAATAATTTTATTCTTACACTCAGGAAATTTGATATAACATCAATGACCGTCTTACACGAATCGGGTGGTGAATATTTAATACATAATATGGCTATTAATTTACTCTACATATATAGGGTCATTTCGCCAGTGGTCGGTCAGTTAAGCGACAGGTGTACTTTCAAAACTGATTTCGAGTCTGACGATGAATGTTAAATACATATTTTTACGCTGTTATTCCATTAAACAGAAATTAAGTAATGTAACCAACTAAAAATAAAATAGTTAATATTGTACCAAGCATAAAATAATAGAAGTTTACAAAAAAATGTCAATTCTCCCAGTGGTCGGCCTTTAGATTGCCCAGTGTACGGCCATCACTATGAAACTTTATGAATATCGCCAACGAATTTACTGAGAGTAGACAGAACAATAAAAAACGCAATGATGCAAAGCATGACATTATAAAGTATATTTTGTAAGCGATCCTCATACAACATGAATTTGTCGAAACTTGCGAAGTAAAAATGTACTTTTTTTATAATTTAAGACATCGACTGAGGGTGTTTGATGGAATTTCAATATCAAATTTGAATTATTGAGATTTTGTACACTTCCATGTATTTTGTCACTAACGACCCGGGTTTCGCCTTTCGGCATCTTCAGGCATTCGAGCACACGTCTAACGTTTATATAGAAGATACAAATCCGACAAATATTTTTTACGAGGTAAGATACGACAGTTACTTGCCTCGGTTGAGTAGCTTTGAACACTGCTCGTGTAAATGGTACTTTTTTTACATCTTCGATATTATCATGACACGATTGCACTTAACATCATTTAATGCGTTGTGCCGATGTGTCTCGTTGTGATTGTGAAATTGCTAATCTGTACTTACTGTGTAAAGCAATGGTAAATGCTATTTGCAGAATAGAATACCTCCTGTAATATGTCACCGGTACCTTTTTAAGAGTATTATTCGGCTTACATATCAAATGTACGAATATCTTTTACATGACTCTTGCCAGATCGGTAGAATGTTTGGTCTACACGTAAAACGTACATGCTGATCCCCTCAAATACTACCAATATAATTTGATTGATGATCGATTTTTCGTTGAAGGAGAGGGGACGGTCACAAGGTGTGTGAGTAATATTTATGAGGCCATATAAATACCACTTTCTAACAACATACATTATATTATGTATACTATTTAGATTTTAAAATTCACTTGTTCGTGTAAAAAACAGAATCACAAGTATATTTCAAAAATAAAACGCATTTTTTTGTTAACTGATTCCACACTTCAGTTGATAGTGGTCGGCCAGTTAAGCGACAGGTGTACTTTAAAAAGAGATTATGAGTCAATGACTGATAAATACATTTTTTTTCTGTTATCCATTAAATATGAATTAAGCAATGTAACCAACAAAAATAAAATAGTTAATATTGTACCAAGCATAAAATAATATAAGTTTACAAAAAATGTCAATTCTCCCAGTGGTTCGCCTCTAAAATCCAATAGTCGGCCTTTCGTTGCCCAGTGTTAGGCCATCACAATGAAAGTTCATAAATATCGCCAACGAATTTACTGAGAGTAGACAGAACAATAAAAAACATAATGATGCAAAGCATGACAATATAAAGTATATTTTGTTAGCGATCCCCATACAACATGAATTTGTCGAAACTTGCGAAGTAAAAATGTGCATTTATTAATTGTGTATTGCATCATATAGGTCAGTATAGTGCAAATATACATTGGCAAGTGGCAAGACTATCTACACGAATTTAAAAAAGTCCGTTTTTTTATTTATATTCACTATTATTAAAGTTTTAAGCTCAAAAGCTAGACCTCTGGCGACGGCTGACTTTAGGACCACTCGCCCTAGTCACGTTCGCCGTAACAGCAGTGTTTCACCAGTTTCGTTCGGATTCTTTTGAATGTAATATGAACGGTATTTCAATATCTCGAATGGCAACATTCAAAACTCAATTCTTTCGCATTCTGAAAAATCAATTCAATAAAACAAAGTTTCTTTTTATTGGCATTCCTTATCGTAATAAAAGCACGATGCACATTGTACGTGATGTTATTCGAATATAAAAAAAATCTCAGTCAAGTCATAAATTTAATTATAAATCGTTGTGGGTCGACCGCGACGATAACATTTGACACGCCAACTTTATCGGATGACGCTCTCCGGCCCATTTTATCTTCAAGTTATTTGAAATGTAAAATATCATAAAAATAGTCTTGTTTTGTTTATGCATTCATATATACGTGTGGATACTTCGGGGTTAAAAGATAGTGTTTCACGCACTACTAATAGTGAAACGCCAGAATTTAAATTATTTATTTACACGAGATCAAAGTGAGAATTCTGCGATTCTTGATCATGTCGATCGTTTGTGGTCCTAGTGAACTGAAGTACCTCCGACATGAATTGTTTATTTTCCCTATCTGTAGAACCAGCGGCTTCAGATTTTAAATTGAATTTTATCGAAACTTGCTAGGTAGATTTCCTTATATAAATATAATTATGTATTTTTTAACCATGCCAGTCAAAATGTGTCGCGTATGGACTCGAAATGGAGGAGGTATCTTCGAAGTTTTTATACGACAACTGCATGTTACTCAGTTGCTTAACCTCTATTTTTCGAAAGAGATTAGGGATAGAGGGGTAGGGTTGGGACACGAATAGTGGTTTGCTAATCGCTCTGGCTACGCACCGTTTTTATGATCGGATGGGTTGTAGGAAATTCTATACATCACAAACATCAACGCCTACGAGCAAAAATACATAAATTGATTTCTAAATCGAAACTGTCCTTACTGGGATTGAAACACGGAAGGTCCGTAAACGAAGCCAACATCTTTGACCATTGCACCACCGACCCGACTATATATATCTAATGTAATTTTTTCGTGACGTGTTTTCTGTACATATAAGTTGAATCATAAGTTATGTCATAAACCGTTATGGTATCTAAATTTTAGGTAAGTTCGAGAAATAGACAAAAAAAAATGATTGCGTAACACGGTGCACAGATCATTAATTCTCTTCACATTGATATGAACTATGAACTAATATGGCAAGGGATTTAATTTATACTTTTTTATTTTATTTAAAAGAGCTAAATAATGCATTCCCTACAGTTTCTTGATCGTCTGTAAGTAACACTTTATATAACAATTTGCTTAGTGATGCATATCAAACACGTGTTTTCCATAAAGTAGTGTTAGGCGATGGTCACATAATTTAATTTATCCTTTATTTTGAAAGCGTTTACGTATGCAAACTATGATAGTTTATGCATAGTAAACACCAGTGGCGTACAGCCGGCGTATTGTAAATGTTGAAGCATCCACGGCATGCACACACGCAATATTAAATGTGTGTATTTCAGTTGTGTACTTAAAAAACATGCAAAATGAAATCAAAAATAAATTTAGTTAATTCCACCGTTTTAACGAATATCTCGAAGATCTGTATTCTATGGATGAGTACAGAATCAATGAAACCTCTATTCTGACTTAGGACATTTAGTAAATAAAGCTGTATTCACACAACGGTTGCTTGATCGCAGCTATACGATTTTAATCGATTCATTTTTGAATTCCTTATAATTTGTACGTATTTGATTTTTCAAAAAGACAGTAAGTGAACCATTTAAGTCTCCTTCAGCAGAGTCCGTATCATTAGAACGGCCAATGCATGCCTTGGACATTGAGTCACTGACCTGGACTCCGTAACCAAGACAATCTCTCTTTCTAGCTGCACCTCTACTGCCCTCTATTTTTTCTTGGAGGTTTCCCAGTTGGAAAAAATCGTATTTTTAATCGCAGACATCGTCGTGTCTTCGTGTGCCATGTGTGTTTATTAGGTATCTTCGTCTTTTAAAAGACTCGTCCCAAAATCTTGCTTAGGTTATGGAATTTAGTCGTGAGAATGAAGTATTTAAACTTTCGTTCTGATGGCAGTAGTCTTGGGTGATTTAGAGCTATATTTTATTATTTCGGTCGACCTTGACTAGGAACGCTGTGGCGCTTACCAGGACTTCTCTCAGCTGGGAGATGATGGTCTGTTAGTTGTCTTCGACTTCTGTGTAGGTGACTGTAGTATCAGTCTTGCTTGTGCGTGTGTGTATTGTCGGAGTTATCAGAGTCTCAGGTCATTTTTTATTCGGTTGGTATCGGCTCAGGCTGATTTCTGTTTCTTTTAGCTTTCAGGTGGGCTGTGGCCTGGATAAGGCAGCGATTTTTATCAGCCTCTGTAGTTCGCCGGGTATGCTTCTCCGTAGTTTGCACAACCTATCGAAGTATGCAGATTTTCTGCGTTAAAACGTCGCTATGAGATGTCTTATTGTCTCGTCCTAAACCCTCATCTTTGATGACGTAGTTGTGATCGGTCAATGAAATCTTTATTTGTACGCCAAAACCGTTACAAATTTATCGAACTGAAACATCCATTTTAAACGTCAATCTTTCGTTTAAGCTTAATCGTCAATAAGAATAAGAAATCCGAAGTTAACGATTTTGACAAAAAATATTCTTATTTAAGCGTAAAAATCGTCATTACAGCTGTGACCTGCCTTGAATGTCATACAGCTACTCCCTTAGTGTTTATAAATGCTCTCAAGTCTCTCCGTTTCTTGAAATTATTTTAAAAAATACATGCCGTCACATTCGTGCCTTCACTGGTCTATGGGTCGTGTTTTGTTTCAGCGGCGTCGCGGGAATCGAACCGAAGCTCCTCTGCGGTGCGACCGTGTTATGCAAATCACTCGAGCCTACTGCTTTGTGATTTCACGATTAAAATTTATGTTTCCTCCATCGGCGCGTGTGCGCTTTTCGATTCTAGAGTCAATCGACTCGCCGGACTTAGAAACTAATACCACCGCTGCATTTCAATGACGGTGGACATCGCGAATATTTTAATACATCATTCAATTATGCAGTATCTATCACCACTTTCATAAAAAGGCAATAGTGACTTGCTTTGTGCCTACTGGTGATGCAAAAAAGGTTCTGCTATTTGCTTTACTTCATCGCAGGACATGAATCCATTGGAGACCACTTTTTAGTTTAACTATCTCATCAAAGATTTGTAATTACAACGATAGTCGAAGAACAGTACGAGTGCCTAAATTTATTTATGCCATCCTTAATTGCTTAAAACGTCCACATAATAATGGTTTTGCCTTAAAACCTACCGAATGACGTCACTGCCATGAATATGGGTTGGAAAAATGCACCACAGGCGAAATCGCGAATTGTATCTTATGTGGACGAAGTCTTTGCGTGTGTGAGGCGGCACGGCGTAGCTCTAAAATATCAATCGTTCTCCGACAATGAGAGTATCCTACGTGACAGTGACGAACAGATGTGGCGCGCTAACACCTCGCCGCCTCACGCTCGTAAAGACTTCGCCCACCTAATTTGCCGCGTCAGTGTGTAAGTATTGTAACTTTGTTTTCGAAATAAATGACATCAAAATACTGTTAAATTTGTGACCAAAACTATTAGCATTAACTAAGTGTGCATCTGTTTTTTGTGCTTTCGTTGTTTTCAGTCTGTTTTTATTATGCTCAATCCATTTAATAGTAAAATGAAAGTTAATTCAAGACAACCACTAAAGCCTCTCCTTCGTAACATAACATAAACCGCCGACCGACAATCCAGCCAACCACCTTGCGCTTCGGAATGCCTTATTTTGAATATCTCTTTATATCCATAGATTCCATAGCCATCTTTAAAATGAGCTCTAATCCATGATATGTGATCGACAAATTTATCATTGATTTGTTCATATACCCTGTTAATTAATTTTACTCAATAAATGTCAACGTGTTTGATGCGCCAATAATATCAATGGCATTTGAATTGTTGAAATTTTGTATATTTCCATGTATTTCGTCACTAACGACCCGGGATTTGCCTTTCGGCATCTTCAGGCATTCGAGCACACAAATGAACTTGAACTGACTACAGCAAATAGATTATATATGATATAAAATACGACAAAATATCATCTCCAAGTCTAGGAACTACATTAATACCTTAATTACTCCCAACATATGGAGTAGCAAAAAAAACTGCCATCGAATATTCCTTGCCAATTCTGAATGAGCAGCTGAACCTTCCTAAGTCTCCGTTATTATATCCAATACGTTGAAACACCTAACAGATGTCACTAAACGTGGAATGATTGTATATATTTACCCTTTCGTCGAATTGCATCCCGTCGAAACCCACAATGCTATTATAATTGTAAAATCACTGGTAATTCCATAAGAAGTTGGAAAGCGCCAATTCGCCACTCTGTAAATGTGGTGTTTACAAAATAAGGATTAAGGCGATTCTCGAAATTTTAACTCAGGTATCAGTGTGGCTCTCCGACGCATAATATCTTACCTCGTAAATAATATTTGTCGCATTTGTATCTTCTATATAAACGTTAGACACTGTCTACTGTCTGTCAGTTCGAGTCCATTCGTGTGCTCGAATGCCTGAAGATGCCGAACGGCGAAACCCGGGTCGTTAGTGACAAAATACATGGAAGTGTACAAGATCTCAATAATCCAAATTTAATAATACCATGTAAGTTCCTTTTCAAAAAACACAATTAGTTTTGTACTACATCCACATTTTTTAATAAGGATCGGCGTCGCTCCTCACAAGCATCAACAAATAAAATATAATACTTCTGTTGGAAGTAGTATTTATTATACAAACCAAATTGTGTTTTATTTAATAGCTTTCCACCAAGAATTGACAGTTAACACCATTAAAGCTATTTACATCTTTCTGTTTATTTGAAATTATGTGATCTATGCTTTAACATACAAACAAATTTCAAAAAAAAACCATCACATTTTCATCGCTGTAGAATAACAGCCTTTTTGCTCTGAGAATTTTATGTATGTGCTTTCTTCCCATATTTTTTGTCAAACATTATTTTTATGAACATTAAATTAATACCAGTAATTTAAAAAAGATCCTACGTTTGAGTTTTATTTTTATGCTTTGTAACATAACTCATGTTTCTGAAGCACAACACATGAATTTCATATAAATAACAACACAACACGGGAAGTATTGCTTCTGACACGGTAATTCGTGTTTATTCTTATCGGAATATTTTTGGTTTCTTTTTGGTGAATTCTTCTCATACAATCGTGGCTATTTCACGTAATTTTTCACCTGCCAAAACTTAACTTCCGCTTCTAGGGAATCACACGTTAGATTTAATCATTTTTTATATATTTACATACTTGGAAACATTGAAACATCACTTATAAATTATAGTTGGATTCTCATGACATCATGTTCAATATATATATGATAAAAAGTATTAAACTACATTCATCCTATAGCACGGTTGACCAAACTTTTTTTTTCTAGGAGCGATAGGTTAATAAAATTATTGATGGCGATCAACTGATATCGCTTGCCATGAGAGTAATGTCAATAAAAACTCAATTCAAACATATGTATGTCGAAAACAGATATTTTATACATTTCAAAATTAACCATACAATAAATCGAATTAACGACAGTAATATAATTATGTATTTCACTTCTAAATTAAAATGAAACATTAACTGTAATTTTGACACAATTTCTGTGTATATCGAATATTAGGTATCTTACAATTTATTTTTTATTTTCACCTGAATTTTTGCGTTGTGCATGGTATGAAGATACCGCTAGACGTAAGTACGTAGTCAAATTAAGAGGTGGAACGTCCAGTAGTTTTGATTCGTTTGAACAAGAAATACTACAATATATGTCCACGATCGACCCACTGGGCATCCCTGTTGAAAAGGCTCGGTTATTGTATGTATAACTATTCATATCCGAGTGTTGTGTGACCTCTGAATATGAAACCTATCACTCTTTTTAAAGTGTAATTACCATCAACCCAAACAAGTGTCTTATTAATATACTACTCATCAATTCATTTTTGCGGTATGCACTAAGTATTCTTATTGCAGGAAACCTACGTTTGCTTTGGTAAGCTATCAATAGTAATTAATATGGCACTTTTTTGATTAATAAAGTAGGCTGCGTGTATTATTGATACTTCTCTTCATAGCTTCAGAAAGAGTAGTGTATAAATCTAAAACAAAATATCTCCATCAAGCTGTTAAAAATTCCCATAGCTTCAATCCAGATTCTAACCTGCTCGAAATTTGTTGGCTAAATTTCTCTTAGGAATTATCATAATTAGGGGATATTAAAAGTCAGTAATGGTCTGGGAAATGCATAAGAAGTATAACTAATTGCGTAAATGCAGTTGCCACACAATAACCAAACACCTAAATATAACATGTAGGGTATCAAGAACAAAGGGTAGTGGTAGAAATTGGTCTACCGCTGTCGTTACAGGTCACGACCTTTAGGGATAAAATACTCACGAAATAAAAAAGAAACTACACAGACGTAATTGTAACAGAATAAATTTCGTATGTCACTGATAGCCACACTGTATCCAAATAAAATGATTGATAACTTTGATACATGTCCCTTTAAATGCTAATACAGTCGTGTCCCTTGTGCTTGGTTAATCTTATCAAGAAGACGTATCGATTCCTCAGGTGGCTGAAAAATTATTTACTCTGTCTTTGGTTTTTTTCTATAATATATTTAAATCGTGTTTACTGTATTCTATTCATTCTGTCGACTATCTTAAGACACTCGAATTACGGTCACAGATAGCCGCATTGTTTCTCCGTGGGAACGATTTTTGTTTACATACACTGGAAAATAAATTCAAGAAGTTTTTTTAAATCCAGAACAAATATATCGAGTTATATGATTTTATCTTTGTCACGCTGTCATACATTATAAACATGGATCCAAGCTTTTAAGACTTTCTGCTTCCATCGTTCATTTCGTTTGTTCACAGTGTAGTTCACGTTCAAACTGTAGCGAAACGATAATGTCCGGAATTAATTATGTTATTTTACATAGATTGCTATGATGGATGTCAATCATGCAATTAATTACTGCATATGAATTAAATTTTAAAAATAAAACACAAATTGTACTATGTATTTTAAACTGATCAGTTGATAATGGTGGCGATGAGCAAAACCGGTCCTGATTATTATAAAAAGTGGAAGAAGTACAAAACAAATTGTGTTTTATTTTTAAAATATAATGCCTTTCCACCAATAATTAACAACTTAAAAATGACATGTGAATTACTTGAACACTTGTTAACTGCCAGTATTCATAATGGGTTGACGTATTTGTTTTCCCCTTTCAAAGCCTTCTGTTTACAGAATCTTTATTCGTTCAGTACTTAACTAGAATACATGCAGGGAAGGTATATAAAGACTTTTTATTGTCTGTACCCAACCTAGCAATAAAAATAGCCAGGAAACTGAGAGCCTGGAAAGCGTTATATTTACATAGTTTCAGTAGTTAAATAAAGGTAGAAAAGAAAAACTTATTTCATAATGTGTTTCAGTAACAGAATGGGTGGGTCAAAGAAAAACACACAGAATGATTTTTCTTACAGAATACTTTTTAATTTGTTATAGGTATAAAAATATTTTTTTATCTTAATATGTCCTGTGTGTAACTACCTGTATGTTTGAAAGTAAATAAATAAGTTTACCAATGTATAATACAAATCGTCAAAAAATCTGGCATTTGATTTGGGAAAAAATGGTATTTCTGCTCACCGTTGAATTGTAAACGAACTGTACATTCGTTCGACAGCAAAAGTTCTTTATTAGCAAATGTGTGGTCTTTATTATTAATGTATGCTATTACTTAAATTTGTATATTTTCGTGTTTTCTTTTGTAAGTCAAATTTATTTTTATTTTTTAACTGTATCAAATTCAACTATACATTCTACGACTCTAGCTCACCAGCCTTGAGCGTGTTCCAAATATGTTAATTTTCGTTTTTTTCCGGTTTACCACAAATTTGATATTTAGATTCACAGTATAATAAAGCAAGATCAAGGGTAACAGACATGGCCGTACCTATGGATTTATGGATTAAGGATGCGCCGAACCACGTGAAGTGATTCAAGATACCAACCAATTATTATCTTCCATAACAATGCCATTCGACGGAAACGAGCGAAGAAGTAAACGCCGCCGCATCAAAGTATGAAGTCAATTATCTGATTGAGTGCATAGTATATTTCAGATATCCCTAAAATATGTACGTACCATCGTCGTGCGATGAAATTATCTCTATCTCTATCGCACAACCTCACTTATCTCAGGATACAAGAGCATGCGCCCGTATGCCATTGCATCTCGCTCGCACTCTTTACTTTACATGTGATTGATCGAGAAAGAGAGAAAGCCACGGCACGCGTCTGTACGTAGGTACTCATAAAAATATGTCTTTCAGTAAGTTATATTTAGGATTTTTAACATATATTCTATAAAATCCTACTGTCTTACTCCACTCGCTATTTTTTCCATGTCCGCTCCCAACGTGAAGCATATGGTTTCCTAATGGAGGTATCTCAACAGATTTTTTCTACGAGAACTGTTTATTACTCTGTTGCTTAACCTCTCTTTTTTCAAGAGTAGGGATAGAAGGATAGGGCTAGGACAAGCCTAGTGGTTAGCTTATCGCTCTCGCTACGCCCAGTGAGGATCAGATGGGTAGGAGGAGGTTTTTAAGACATCACAAACACTCAGACTTCGAACAGAAAGCCATAAATCGATTGAAAGATCAATTTATTACAACCGTCCGCACCGGGAATGGAACCCGACGCATCCATAACCATAGCCAACGACGCTACCAACACGCGCCACGGACGCCGACAGCTATTTTTCGTAAATAACCAGTGGTGTAGTGGGAGAGGGGAGGGGGGCACGTAGGTCGGTCATATCTTACAAATTAATCACAATATACAATGCCGAAGAAAATCTTACATTTTTTCTTTTAAAATGATAAAAATATGAATTCATACAAATTATTAATACACCTCAGTACAGTGATCGCCAATGTTTCAGACCTCGCGGACTACTAACCTCACAATTTTGAATCTGTGTGGTCCACACGATTTTTTCCGAAATATAAACATACATAAAATAATGATAACATTTTTATTATTATTATTATTATCAATGGTATTTGTGCGATGTATTGCTGCGTATTTGAACCAATCTAATGAATTCATGTCTTCAATTACGTTACTGCGATATTTTTCTGGAAAACCAAAATTTTCTCGCGGACCACCGGTCGGCGACCGCTGCTTTAGTATGTAGAATGTTTTCTCTTAAATTACCAAGACGTTCTCATTTAATGATATAATTTTTGTTTTCTTTGTGTATCGTTTCTTTTTATACTATGACAACTTTGACAACAACAAAGATGTTCCCTCACCTCTTGCTAATTGCTTCTTTTCGAGCGCGAATAAAATAAATCGTCCCCCAGTTGTTGATAGCCAAAAAATCATGATCATTTTTTAAAATGTTGAGTGTGTCTGCGATGTCAAGGTTTTATATATATATATTTATTTAAAAGTTGAAACGTTATTTACATCGCGGAATCAGCGATTTTTTAACGTTAGTTACGGTACCTTACACTACGTTTAAAATATCGGATCCCAAGCAAGCGTTTCATATTATAGTTTATTTTATTTAATTGACAATTCGTTACCTTACTTTGAAAAGGTTCTAATTGCACTTGTCCATGTTTTGAGATACGAGTTTTGAGTAATCAAATTTTGTATTTTGAAGAAAAAAATGTATTTTTAATTAGTGAGTTAGCATATGTTTATAAATACTTTACTTGTTTTTTTATATAAATTATTTTACCTAGAGTCTTTATATTAGAAAATAATAAGTATCTAAAGCTTTAATTAGAACTGAAAATAATGTTTTGTTTGAAAAGGTTTTATCAAACAAAATGTTCTGATTTTTGAGATATTTCTTAATATTATATATCATGACTAGCTGAACCATATAAGCTAAAAATAATATTACAATACTACAAAATAATAATACATATACACTTTGAATGCTTCAACGAAGTCAGCTAATTTTCTTCAATCGATAGAACACACCAACCATCGAGCAAAGAATGTTCGACATGACCTTAAAACCTTTTCAAAAAACTGTGATGTGTATGTTTATTTCTGTGAGATGATAATAAGCAGTTATATCGATTCATAGAACCATATAAAACAAATTTATGAAACAGAATGTGTCTATAGAACACCGGAATACTGCTAACTTCCTCATTGATTAATATATAACTCTGAAATCAACGTATATGGTAGAATGTTGCTAATACAACATTTTTGAATCAAAAGGTCATTTCAGGCCAAAATGTCAGTAAGTACCTTTTCAAAGTAAGGTATCGAATTGCATGTGGTCAACAAATATTGATTAATTTTTGTTAGCCACATATTTCAGCATTCCAATGGTTACGATAATTATTATGCTAAATAAATAAAATAATTGTATGTCACATAATATCAAGTTGTGTTACTTAATATGTGATACGTGTTTCACATCTCTAAGTATCATCATAAGGCTATAGCGTAATAATTAAATCTTTTCTTTACATAAAAAAAATAGTTCACATTCTTATATAATTCTTAACTTTTATTATTTATTTTTCTTTTACTGGGCGTTAAATAACAATTTTAATTTTACATAAAAATAATTTACACAACTTTCCATCGAAAATATTGATTGTTTAAAGAAGTGCCAAAGCGCGCTCCAGTCAATAAAGGTCCTTCTGCACTCTGTCCGATTATCCCACTGGATTCATAGCACAATAGTATACCAGCAATCAGGGACGGCTCTTGTAAAGGAGCAAAGGGTGCACTGCACTCCAATAAGTCCCATCAAAATATTCCATTAATAAACGATATTCAAATATAATAATCATACCAATTCACTAATTTTAAATTTTCCTCGTGTTTCCCATAGGAAAATATTGGAGGAAACGATGATCAATAAACACGTCTAGCAAACGTATTCTGCGTCGATTCAGAATACGCATGAAAGTCGGTCGATGACGCGGTAGGAGCATAAATTCTTTTGCACTCCTTAGACGTCTGAAATGTTCTATGTATTTTGACATATTTGTGACGTTGCAACAGTATGAACTACGCGCCGGGTGCATTTTGTATGGACTGTTTTTGAGCATTGATCCTCCTGGCGGAAATTCCCGAACGTACCCGAAAGCGATTTGACGTTTGCGTTTACAAGCCTGTAACAGTCATTTGTAAGAATGAAAAAGAGCAGTGGAACAAGCGTAGTAAGCTCATTTAATTTCAATATGATTCTTTAACTATATGCTCTTCAATAAGAATAATATTTACCTACCATTATAACTTTTGGAGTGATGAATACAATTTATAAAATTATAACTATGATCGTGTATAATACCGAATAGATATTATTGAATATTTAAAATAGGATAGTTTCGAGTTTTCTACCTGGCTGGCCTTACCTATTCCATAATATTCAACTGTGTATCTGGTTCAGTTTCGTAATACACCTTCCTCTAATATTTTTTATATTCTTCAATATTGAATTCTACAAATTACTTTCCCCAAAAAATACTTATGCGAAAAATTTCCGGCTTAATACAGAATTATTCCAATTGCAGACATTAATACGGTAACCTTAACATATGATTTCATCGAGGAATTTAAACTTAAATTGAACTAACTGTCTTATACAGCAGAGAAGATTTTTACGATGTCGTTGGAGCCCTGTCTATACTTCAACTCTTCACAAATAAAAAATACATGTAGTATTTAGCTAAACCGTTAAGCCATTACAAATAATTTATACAATATCGATGACTTCCGTCGAAAGTGAGTGTTACTTATAAAATTTAAAAAGGATCAATTCATTTTGAGAAATACCACGACTAAAGACAGACAAGGTTTCCCAAACTATCATCCGCGACAACCTGGAATGGTTGTATATGCTGCTAGGGCTGCAACAAATTTAGACGTACTCAAATTCATATTGATATTACCTACCCAAAAAAAAGAAAAAAGGTGGTCCGTCGAAATTAATCCGCAGGAAAGGTTTGGGAAACCCTGGTGAAGAGAAACAGTTGATATCGCCAATATCAGGCTTATATTTTCGTATATGTCTGATAGTCTGATTTCAAAATCCAATATGTGGAGGATGGATTTCTTGCATAAATATGTGAATCTTTTTTTGCACTCCCTAATATTCCTGTCACCGGCCGCCACTGCCAGCAATATATGCATAGCGGACACTTCACAATTATAAATGAACATATTATATAATTTTTAGCTTGGAAAATGCTTATTTGTTGAGATAAATTTTCTCTTTAAAATAAGTTCCTAATTTATTGTTAAATATGTACCCTATTTTTTGAAATTTTTAGGTAAGTATTAATATGAATTCTGCGCAATGTTAGAGTGTTATGATGAATAGCGACTGTTAGGAAATCGCTTTTCCCTCCTTTTCAGAGTAGGTTGTTAAGTTACGAAGGATTATTAATTTGATATAATAGTAGGTTAATAGACTTAGATTTTCTAAATAGCCGTTTCTAGTAACATGTAAGAAATATCGTGCGATTATATTACTAAAGAAACGATCTCTCATTATCATATTTGTTGTACAAATGACTCTTTGTTCGAGCCATATGGTAGGTTATGTTTTTGACCATCGGCAAATAGTGAATGCATTGTTTTTACTGCTAGTAAATTCGATGTCCTCCCCGCCGTTAGCCGAGGTGGGCGGCGATGGGCGATGCACCCCGCCTACGTCAAAACCATAAAAACGTCCCGGGTCCTAAATAAAATTGATTTGTGACCGCGCTGCGCCGTCACTGCGTTTCCGCCCATCACTTCCGCCCAAAGGTCTTCTTCGCTCAGTCCAACCCTCCCGCCAGCCTTCTTTGTAATGTGAACATTGTTTTTTCTTGACTCAGTGCAAAAATGCATTGGTGACCGATCCTATATACATATATGTACTTCAACAAGGTTACTTCAAACAACGACAATGATCCCATTTTCGTGATGTTTACTATTTCGCACTACTATGTTTGTGAATTCCAAAATAATTGCACGTATTTCGTCACCATTGAAGTCCTTATTTTTGTTATTATATTTATCGATCACAATGACATTCAATTTCATTGATGCTCATTTATCATATATTATATAGGTAAATAGGTATGTACCGTCGGCGTGCGATGTATATATCTCTATCACACAACCCCACTAGTGTATAAACAAGTTGGATAAAAGTGTTAAATGCCAGCATGCCCTTATATCTCGCTTATACCCTTCACTTTACGTGTGATTGAACGAGAAAGAGAAAAATTCCCTGCACGCGCCTGGTATATGGCTTGACTGCCTACTAGAGGTCTGCACGGGCCCGGGCTCTGGTGGTGAAAGACAAATAAGATTCGGGCTTTTTTGCTCAGCTAATGGACTTTTAATGTAGCTATATTTGTGATTTTAGATTAGGATTTATTGATTTTTAAATGGTCCATAACATTTTAATTGTAGACTGTTTTGTTTGATTTATGTATAATTTGTTTACTAATCAGTATTTTCTTGTCTTAATTCATGAACCATCAGTTTTTTATATCTTAATTTTTACATTCAATTTTATATGAATAAGCCTGTTATGTTTGTATTTTTATCAGTTGATAATGCTCGTGATGAACGAAACTGGCCCTGATCATTATAAATATGTGGAAGTAGTACAAATGAATTGTGTTTTATTTTTTATAATATAAAGAACATCAATTAATAATAATGCTTAAAGTTGAAAGTTGCATAGATGGAATAGAAATGGCAACCAAAATGACAGATGAAAATGTCACGTCACTACTGTTCACCATTTGGGAGGTGTTCTTGTGACAGATAGGGAGACAGGTTAATACATGTGTTCTACTATGTTTTATTTGTATAATGTCTTTCCACCAAGAATTGACAGTTAACACCTTGAAAATGAAATAACCTTGTGATAAAGTTAGTCAGAAGATGCTTCTTAAAGAAGCGAAACGCGTTACAACACAGTAAGTGGGATAACGAAGTTATCAATTTTAATTTTATATTAAGTTTGTATTCATTTATATTTTCATATTATCTTTTCTTCATAGATATGTGCTCGCATATACTAATACCTACTATCTATGCAGAATGTCCTGTATTCTTACTTATTGAAAACATCTTAAGTTCTCATTGAGTTATGCTAATTATGCCTGTATTAATTTTTAGAAATCTGTAATTATCGGTAATTAAACCAACTTCCTAATAACTATCGAGACGCTATTGTTGGCGAGTTACCAGCAATGAAATCACTACTATTGATAAGTTGCGAACAACGCACTTTATATAAATATATTATACAATATTATTGGTTAAAGTAGAAACACGTTGGAAAAGCCAGTTTATAAATATGATTCATCTGTTATCTTTCATGAACCCCCCTGTATTTATATTCCGCCACCCCTCGCCATATGGATAAGGGTCTATTAATAGATCGAGTTTTCAATCGTTTACGCCACTTGATTTATTCATTTAAAATGGGTAGGTATAGGTATGTAGATGAATGAGTGAGTGAGTGTGTATATATGTATATAAATATGCTGTTTTGCGAAGGGTTAACGTATACTTAAATCATTTTGCCACTAAATCGTTTAAAATTTCTCTCATATGCAATATAATGCATTACATTATATCGTGAAGCTACAATGTTAAGCACCTTGCATATCTATTTGCAATAATAAAATCCATTTCAAGCATACTTTATTATAAATTAACGACAAATTTATTTTGTATGTATTCATTCATCATTGATTCTTGAGAAAGCCAGGTCGAAGGGTGGCGACACACTGGTTATCAGTATCGAGGATTAGAGGGAGAATCTCAATACAAACGCTACTTCGGTAAAGTTAATTTCTTTTATTAACACTCAGGCAATCGGCGGTTTCGCGCAAAGCTTACTCGAAATCCCGCACATTTCGCGCGCGAATCGAATTTGCGAATACACAGCGGAAAAAAATCATATCTTTATAACCATTTGAAGTAATTCCTTCAAACACAGAAGTTTGGGAAGCGCATAATGTTGTGTATAAAAATAAAGAAACACTGATTCTAAAATTAGAATAGTATAGTGAAAAAATCAAATTAATCTTTGCATTTATGTTGACTCCACTTATGAAGACGCAAAATAAAATAAAAATGTGAAACACAAAATAATGACTAACCATATTTTCTATGGATTCGGCGGCAACTTTGTGGAAGTTCGAAGTTTACACTTTCGAAATATAAGTTAAACAATTTAAAACAAACAGATTAATTTAAGTATAATTTAAGATATCGACTGAGGGTGCTTGATGGAATTTCAATATCAAATTTGGATTATTGAGATTTTGTACACTTTCATGTATTTTGTCACTAACGACCCGGATTTCGCCTTTCGGCATCTTCAGGCATTCGAGCACACGAATGGACTTGAACTGACAGACAGTAAACAGTGTCTAACGATTATATAGAAGATACAAATACGACAAATATTATTTACGAGGTAAGATATTATACGTCTGAGAGCCACACTGATACCTGAGTTAACATTTCGAGAATTGCTTTAATCCTTATTTTGTAAACAACCCATTAGCAGAGTGGCAAATTGCCGCTTTCCAACTTCTTTTAGAAATACCAGTGATTTTGCATTGTGGGTTTCGGCGGGATGCAATTCGACGAAAGGGTAAATATACACAATCATTCCACGTTTAGTGACATCTGTTAGGTGTTTCAACGTATAGGATATAATAACGGAGAATTAGGAAGGTTCAGCTGCTCATTCAGAATTGGCAAGGAATTTAACTGGGCTCTATTGATTTCCAAAATGTCTTGATAAAATAATTTATGATCCCCCATGTTTTTATGAAACAGTTTAACCCCATCATCCGCATTAAACGTATGGTTCTCCATTAGCAAGAGATTTGCGAATGTCGAAGTCTCTTTTTTCTGGGTTAAACCCTACTTATGTTTTACATAATATATTATTTTAGAGTCAATAGCTGATGAATAATATGACTGATAAAACATGCGTGCGTGTAATTCTTCAGAATCATTATACACCCCTATTCCCTTGTTTGCAATAAACTCATTCATTCATTTTTTTATAATTTATTTTATTTAAACTGTTTCCATTTTATCACTTTCATTGCGTTGTCATTATAAAACGTCCGTGAGACTTTTTGCGCTATAAAATGTACATACGGTGACCGTATTCTTTTGAATAAAATAAATGTTATATTATATTGTTATAAAAATTAAACGTCGCAACTTCTGCGATTATTTTTTATTTTTTCTCACATAATTGACTTTTTTAAAAAATAAAACACAATTCATTTGTACTACTTCCACATATTTATAATGATCAGGACCGGTTTCGCTCATCACGAGCATTATCAACTGATAAAAATACAAACATAACAGGCTTATTTATATAAAAT
This sequence comes from Himalopsyche phryganea, assembly GCA_022494535.1. Classification (NCBI taxonomy): domain Eukaryota; kingdom Metazoa; phylum Arthropoda; class Insecta; order Trichoptera; family Rhyacophilidae; genus Himalopsyche; species Himalopsyche phryganea. The sequence goes on along the minus strand of JAGVSL010000127.1, from coordinate 1,339,111 downwards.
TGAGTGTAAAAATGAAGGTATATAAAACTGATGGTTCATGAACTGAGACAAGAAAATACTGATTAACAAACAAATTATACATAAATCAAATGAAAGAATCTACAATTAAAATGTTATGGACCTCTTGCAAATCATTAAATACTAATCTGAAATCACAAATATAGCTACATTAAAAGTCCATTTAGCTGAACAAAATTATTAATGACGTTACTAATATAATATACAATAATGAATCAGAGAAATTATAAGAAAAAATTAAAAACTTAAAAATGAACTAACTGCCATCTATGTTATATAGGACAGCAGATATTTGCGTCACCGATGAAGGCATTGTCCATACTACAACTTTTCACGAATTAAAAATTTATTTTAACGAAAGTAAGCGTTGCTTCACAACTTTAAAAAGGATATCATTTTAGTAGTGTAAGAAGTACATGATTCAAGGCATACTTAATGCTTTTGCGATGTTAAGTGTAGAAACACAATAATTGTAATCATCAATATAGAACTTTAACTTTTGTGTTATCAAATTTTTTTTTCAAAATCCTAAAATCGAAGGTTTGATTGCTTGCATAGATGGGTGAATCTTTTTTTGCACTCCCTAATATTTCTGTTACCGGCCACCCATGTTTTGAAATCTCAAGACGTTCATTCACTCATTCCTCGTGTAAACCACACACGCAATTATAAAACCATTTTTTCATGTTACTAAATAATTCCCAAAATGTCCATTTAAAAGATAAATAATTATAAATTACAAATCAATGCAATAAAGGAGTGCCATTTTGAATAAAATGTATGGTCACCGTAACGTAAAACATAAAATGTGGAATTTATATCGTATCCATGTTTATTTTGCTCTTAATTAACTAATAATTATGTCCGTAATGCGTTATATGGTCATACTTTTATTGATATCAAGAATGCACGCAATTATTTTTTATAATAGCTATCTTAGATCTCCCTAATTGATTTTTTAAGTTAAATGAAATTAATATTAGAAAATCAAAACGACGGACTGGCATCGAGTATGAGAAATTTTCAATTTGATCTGATTGATTCTGTATACCTAGTGTTGAATACTGTGCTTTTGAATAATACTTTTCATATATCTATTATGATTTATCAAATGTTTGTCAATCATTTTTGTGTCCAACTGAAATCTGTTTATTTCTTAAAATATTCAGAATCTTGGAATATAAAAAGAAAGTGTTATGGCGAAACCATTCTGATGTTTTGTTATTCCAATGATATCGCCCTTTATTACAGCGATCTAGAATTTTTCCCAAGGCATTCTTCAAATAGCTCCTTCTCACTTTATCATAACCCTCGTTTTCCCGATTCTCTTAATCCATTCCGTGCGTACAGCCCTTGTTTGTATACCCGACCTATCAAATACAAAGCTCGCTTGATCCATATAAACGGTCTTTGAAATATAAATACAACCCTCCGCGTCATTTTCCTCCCTTCAACTATATTTCTCCTCTCAAAGTGGTTGTCTTGATTTTAAATGACACTTCACTTCGACTGGGTTTGTTGTGAACGCCTTACACTGCCATAAAAGAAAGGATGATCTTTCGATAGATTACTATCAATTTAAAGGGTATCTTATCTTGTTTTCATACTTCAGTAAGGGAAACTCATTTCCAACTATATTCGTAGCGTCAAACAAAATTGCAATTTCTGAATATCTGAATTTAATAAGTACAACCGTTTAATTAATTTGTAATGTGTAATTACCAAATGAACCATACATTTTTTTTATAGCGGGGATTCGATTTGAATAAAAGTTACCAAACCATCCAGATCACTCTCGTTTTATTGTCAAAACAATTCTTCGCATTATGCCCTACATACAACTTGCTTAATAATGCGCTAATGTAAATTTTGGATGCTGCCGTTTGCCGGATGCTTCACCTGCCTCCATAAAGACTTTGATGCTATAATACATTAATTGTATTTAACTAATAATATTGATTGAATTAGCATTTAATTATTTTACCATAAGCATAACAGTATATATAGCTAAGGTAAAATAAGTTTAAGCATAGTGCGATGGCGCTAAGTCGAAATAGCTATCAACTACCTACCTAATAAAATTTTGTAGAACTGAATGCTTTTATATTTTATCCTATTACCTAACAATATTCAACGCATGCATCCTGACGGTGTTGCTTTACGGTTGCGAGTCATGGCACCTTACCATGGCACAGGGAAACCGTATACTGTGCTTTGAAAACAGGTGTTTGGAGCGAATACTAGGGGTACGGTGGTTTGATTTTGTCAGGAACTCGGAGGTAAGACAGCGGACGGACCAGCCTCTTATTACGTCCAAAATAAAAAAGCGACGATAGACCTGGCTTGGACACGTGCTGCGGATGCCCCAGGGGAGCCTGAATCCTGCCTGTCTCTTCTACCAACCAGATGGATTCCGTCGCCCTGGAAGGCCGCTGATGACCATCCATAGGATATATTCGGCGGAGCTACTAGGATGACCTGGGAGGAGGTGAGGAGGCTGGCGGGAGACAGAGAAGCTTGGAGGAACCGCGTGATGGCCATATGCCCCTAATAGGGAGCGGATATGGTTTTTAAAAAAAACCTAATAATAGCTTTACTACCCTGCTTTGTTAAAAATTTAGATTCCTTCTGATTTTGTATTCTTCGACTCGGAACTCAATAAGCGAAGGACGTAGCGGGATGAAAATAGTCACCGTCATCCCGATTTGTCAAGCAGATACGGACATGCTTTACCTACTTAATCGTTAAGAAGAGTTTGTTCTTATGTATTAGTTATTAAATTAATAATCTTATTTTGTTAATAATTTTAATGAATATGTTATTTACATCCCTTGTTGATAAGTCGCGAAATTTCGCTTATCGTGATCTCATTTAAAACGTATTCCCGCTATCAACAACGTGGATGATTCTTTGTATACATTACGATTGATAATGCTTGTTAATGGATAATCGGTACAAACGTTGAACTTGTTAAATTTTTATAAACATATAATTTTTTAGTATGTCCCTTGTCATAAATTAACTTGCAAAAATAATGTGCTCCAAGCGCACCATTCCAGGCGTGCATTTTCTCACGTAGGCATCCAATGCCGCGGTGCCCCTTGCGAAGTCTAGCACTTGATGATAGTCAGGCGCGTTTAGCCTGCTGAATGCAATGTCTCTTACATTATTTTCTATGCGTTCACTTTCTTATATAATAACATCGTATCATGTGCCTTGAAGCGTGTCTTGACTGAGATAACAAGTCGCTTATTACAAGGGTTTTCCGTATTTCAAATCTCATCATATATGGTACTTGAATAAAAGAACAACTGAGTAGGTATTTTCATATTATATTTTTTTTCATGTTACTTGTTCGTCGATTGATTAAGGGTTCTGTAAAAAACGCGCGATTTCTGCCACCAAGAAAGTGATATAAAACCATTGTTGTGTTATATTCGAGTGCTTTGCAATTTTCTCACAATTAAATTACTGTCTGAGCAATAAAACACAAACTGTGATAGGTATGCCACATTTTATCGATTGCTTCGAATCATGACAACTAGTCAACTAAATAATGTTTGATAATATTTATTGATTGAATTGGCATTTACGTAATAGAACTCCATTATAATAGGGTGCACAAGAAGTTCACGTAATTACACATCATCGATACAATTTCATTTACTTAAATCAAGTAGTGATTGATATTATTTCAAATGATTGATTTGATAAAGTGTATTATATGGTGAACGGATGAAACCGTACAGGAAAAAACCGAACAGGAAAAAAGCGGACACAGAGTAGAAAAGGTTACACATTTAAAATACTCCCTATCGTTTCATGAATTTTTCAGCTTGAAAAGATGTTAAAATCAGATTTTTAATTTTCCATAAAGTTAAAAAAATAAACGTTATTGAAAATTAAAAATCTAATTTTAACATTTTTTCAAGCTGAAAAACTCATGAAACGATAGGGAGTATTTTAAATGTGTAACTTTTTCTACTCTGTGTCCGCTTTTTTCCTGTTCGGATTTTTCCTGGACGGTTTCATCCGTTCACCATATAATACACTTTATCAAATCAATCATTTGAAAAAATATCAATCACTACTAAGTATAGGTATACTATTTTAAATTCACCAAATAAAAACAAATTTGGATTATTGAGATTTTGTACACTTCCATGTATTTTGTCACTAACGACCCGGGTTTCGCCTTTCGGCATCTTCAGGCATTCGAGCACACGAATGAACTCGAACTGTCAGTTCAAAGATTCATAACGCAAATCACCATATAATGTTTTCGATAAAAACAGTTTTTACTCTCTCCTGAACAATTTCAATTTTGAGGGCCAAAACACCGTCGATATTGTATATTGTCTATCTCTTCTAAATCAGTATACCTCAAAGCCAAATTAAACAGTTCTGACGATGGCGGGTAGCCGAAAAAATAGCTTTCAACAAACTGGTAAAATTCTTGTAAAACTGAATACTTTGCTATTTTAACTCTATTATAAAAATATTGATAATAACGAAACAGCTCTTTGTTTATGGGTACATATAAATTCTATAATTTCGTACAAATATGTAAATGTAATCTTTCGTATATTTTACAAAAGATTTGACACTTTGCAAACATTTAACGGCATTAGCATTAGAGGTGTGCCCATATGACGTGTCTAATTGTGTACGCAACTGCGTTCCGGTCTCTCGAGAGTTGAGCAAAAATCGCGCATCTGTCCACACTTGTGGTCCTTTCAGATGAATAGGCCGTTTCATGCGGGGGTGGATAAATTTAGAGGCGTGTATCAGTGTTCATTTACCGTGTACAACAGGCGTAACGAACTATTTATACGACAAGACTACAGAAGAGTATTATTTGCACTTAAGCAGTATTATTACATTCGCGTGTATTTGTTCTGGAAACTGGACGCGATAGCACGTGCATGCACAAATGACTTCTGTCTCGCTTATTCTTGTTGAAACTTTTTTTGATGATGTACCAACTTCTGACATAAACACATGCACAGTTTCGTGAAAATCAAAATTCTTATTAATCTTCTGCATGTAGGTACGTACCTGCATGTTAGTATTAGTAGTTTTGATCCTTCTTTGGTCAGCCACTTTACCCTGGCGGCAAGAATCAGTCATCAGCCCTAAGCTCAATTACTCATGATGTCAAATAATATCGAAATATATTTTTTTCTATTGCAATCTGAAATGTGTTACCGCATGAATCTTTATAGTGTCTTTCTTTTATTTTTATGTTTGTTTTTTAAGCAATGTTTAGTTGTTTTTGAGCTTATTTCACGTGATCTCGCGTATATGCGGTAATGCTAAACATTTTATCTCTAAAACATGCAGAGACAACGAAAGATGGTGTGTGTGTTCAGAGAATGTCGACAGGTGGTGTTGATAGTGTATTTCGAATACATAAAAAACAGAATCACGTCGCGCACCACGCGCCACTCAATGATATTAGGAACTCTGATTTCAGGAGCAAAATTAACGGGCACCACCTTGCTGCTTGCTCCCGGCAGTACCCAATTTTTCATACAAAACTCATACTGGGTGCACACACAGCAACACAGTGCTGCGGAACCTCGACAGCCGTTTTGTATGAACAATCGAGAAGCGACTTCCGACAACAGCAGTTTCTGCCCATGTACTTTGCTCCTAGGGCAATTGATTTTCCAGTGCCATAAGTGGAACGGTAGTTTACAATATCTATTATGGCTTACTGAATAACTAATTTTATTTATTAAACTGATATTGAATTACGAGTGAAATCATTTATGCTACAATTGTATATAATGCCAGAACTGCAGGTTTTTTCAATCCCTTGTCTTTTTTTATTTTTAATGGCACTGTTTGCCTCGTCAGCTTTCGATGTTACTACTACAATGATTGTCAACATTATATTATGTACAATGCACGTATGTATACGATTCGTGCGTGCGCATTCTCATTATGGCGCAAAGTGCATTAGGGGAGGGTGGGTAAATGTGAATCACTCGCGCTGACATTCATTTTCATTAGCCCCGCGCCGAGTACACCACCGCTGTTAGTATTATTATTATTTCTATGTTATTAGGTTTCGCGCATATCGGTGTTTTTTTTTTGTATTGTCCTTTCCCCTACTGTCTCTCTTCTTTTGTACTAATGCAATATTTAACCCCACACTCCTCTACTTTATGCATTATATTATTATTTCATATATTTCTTCAATCGGTCACTTCCTTAATGGAATGAATCGTTCGGATCAATTCAAACCAATTTTAAGATCTTATTATGGCTTCTTGCGGTTGGGTTTTATTCGATACTTTACATGTAGTCTTTCCTAGAACAACTAAACCTTGTCGTATCACTTTTAATAAGTAAAATTAAAACTAAACATGCTTTTTTTAAATTTACATGAGTACCTATCTAAGAGATAATATACTTAAATTGATAAGTACACAATAGGTATACTTTATATCGCTTCTACGTAAGCATTATATTAGCGCCAAAAAATTTGGGGGCCGACCACTGGGAGAATTGGCATTTTTTTGTAAACTTCTATTATTTTATGTTTGGTACAATATTAACTATTTTATTTTAAGTTGGTTACATTACTTAATCCCTGTTTAATGGAATAACAGCGAAAAAAATATGTATTTATCATTCATTGACGCAATATCCCTTTTGAAAATGCACCTGTCGCTTAACTGGCCGACTACTGGCGAAATGACCCTACGTGGTAATTAATACTTTTTAGAAAGAATTATGTCAAAACTTCCACCACCCATAACCGCTCTAGGGCTTTTGTCGCATTCGCAAAGAAACGAAGATCCAAACGGCAACAGAGATTATTAACACATTATTTTTTAAAACATATTTGACAGTTAACACCTTAAAAGAGATTTAATTCCTGTTGTGCCTAGTGAATTTAAGAAATTTTCAATTTACATATTTTAATGTGAATACATTTTTAATACTTTTTCTTTCGAGACACTCAGGTTGGCAGACTCTGTCTGCTCTATAGCATTTCTAATCGGCTAAGGCGACCGACAGACTATTTCTTCGTAGTAGCTATCGGATCCCATTTAGCTACAAATGTTACAATACAATACATTGGTAGGTATAATAGTTATGCTGTCTCGTTGTTTATAATGACTTCATGAGTTTGATCTGTAATTATGTATTTGTATACTTATTTTCTATTTTACTCTTCGTTTGAAATAAAATAATTCACGCTTGTTTTTCCTTCTGTTTCAGGTAAACATTCACTACAACATTTCATATTTCGAGAGTCGTCGTGTGTGCTAACACTGCTAACTAAAAAAGGTTTGCATCTATTGGAATAATACTTGAAGGTCTATTATTTACGAGGTAAGGATTTCTCAAATGTTTTCTTCATACGGCTAATACAAACATTGATGAAATTGTAGAAAACATTGTTTGAACTTACTTCTTACGCTAATATATATATATTTATTTATAAATCTCCCATTCTCCATTTATGATAGGAATCTGATTAATATAATTATATGGCTGAGAAATAATATTTTTCATTTTAAAATATTTAGATACCTACTTCCGTTATTTTACGATCTTTCTCGTTTTGAAGCACACAAATCTAAAGTCGCTTCTAAAGCGGGCTAATGATGTCGAATATTTTTAAATACCCTTAAAAAAGTAAATTTTTAGTAAACTGTAACCACATTATAGTCACGTTATGAATTTTTAGTATTTTCATGTTACCTTTTACAACACTGATAAAACTTCAATATTATATTTGACTTGTTCAAACTTTGTACTCTTTCACATGTTTTGTAACTGACGACCGGAATTCGCCTTTCAGCATATTCGGGCATTCATGTAGGCACTAAGGTTGCCAACCGTCTAGGATTGGCCTGGATTGAAGGGAATTGTCCAGGAATTGAAGTTGCTGTCCAGAATCCAGGTTGAATGTCAAGTTGTCGTGTGTAAAAAGATATATTGTGAAATTACATATTATATACATATATTTCAGTTTTGGGCAATATGTCCAGGAATTGTCTCAGAAAAAGGACATTTCATTTTTGATACACCCGAAAATTGTATTTATCTCATATCTTTTTAACTGGGATTAAACCATCCTGCCACATCAAGAACTGTTCTATAATATTAATTTATTCACTAACTATTGGCCGCAATCTATATTAATAATATAAATTAAATATTAGCAATAATGCTTTTAGAAACTAGCTCATTCTGATATCTGTATAGATAAAGATGAATGTATTTTTGTTTGTTTGTCCTCTATGCGTTCTTGTACTATTCATCCGAATTCTATGAAACTTTGGAGAGTTGTTGTAAGCACATCCGAGAAGGTTTCTGAAAAAAAAATTAATATCTAAAAAAAAAATCAAATACGTACGAAACAGCAACGAAAAATTCTGATTTATTCGTGTAAACACAAGGAAAATTATTATGTACAAAATAAAAGTCTGCACTGGCCCAGGCTTGGTCCATGCAGACTGCAGGCATTAAATTTTCAAAAAAATATTTTGGACTATGTTTGGGTCATGAGTCAGCCATAAGGCAATAATGCTATTCATAACTGAAATAATTTTTTTTACATGTGTTATGAATTTTGGTGGAATAAGACATATTGTTTGAAAAGTAGAAATGAATTTCTATATTGAAAAAAATTGACTTTTTTCTGGCTGAAAAAAAAGAAATTGCTTTTCGTGCCGGCTTCGGGTAAAAAGTGTGATATTAAGACTTGGGCTCGAACGGGGTAATTTTATAAATTTTCGGCCCGTGCAGACCTCTAATCCAAAAGCATTTCAATAAACAGAATTATAACACTTTCTTTCTTTGAGTGGCATCGCAACACATGCCGGGTTCTCACTAGTTTCAATTAAAATATGAACCTATATGTAACTATACGCTGAGCTGTAATGAAACGATCAATTATCTATCTTGCACACCTCATCATAACATCGCAGGTAACTGATGCGCTTGTTCACCTATCGCTCATTAAAGTATTATCCGGTATATGTAGTATGTATTGCATCAGTAGGTAATAATAATTATTATCGCTGCTAATTTACAATATGTTACATTTGTGATTGATTATTTACGACTAAAATGTATTGGGTTGCAGAACATATTGGTTGGTACTTAACGAGTATTGGAATGGGTACAGAACAAACGTGGATAATATCTCCGTTGATTAATCTCGGAGAGAATCGCGAATATAAAATTGTAATCAATTGTAAGCTTGTCTACATAAATATTTTTAACCAAACCAAACCTGTGTTCAAAGGATATAACTTCTTTAGTTTTTCTGTATTCAGTTTAAAACGAGTATTTTTACTGATTGCATTTAAAATCCATAATAGTAAGGTATTTGGTTAACAAAGTGTTTAATTCCACTTAACGTATGTAAGATGTATGTATTTCTGAGCTACTGTGGACAGAGTTAGGATGTACATTTCAGAGGAACGATGGAACGCAGGAAGATTATTTATGGCTTTTTGTTAGGAAATACAGTAGAATTGAATGAAGTCAAATTGTAAATATAATAGAACGAAATAATCATCTCTTGCAAAAGCTTTATTTTTTTACTGCTGCTCTGAAACTTTTAAATATGTATAGCAGTTTTCGCAAACCATATAAAAATTATTCCAAATTTCCAGTTCAGACTTAACTAAATTGAAACGCATTCTATTCCTTTCACTCCAAACGGATTCCATGATTGAAAAAAATGCGTTCAACAAACACATTGCTGATTGAAATAGACATAACTTTCAAAGTATTTTTTATTATGTTCTCCCAACTCGAGTGACAGAATTTTCCCACTGACTCGGGTATTTTGTTTATAAACCCTGAGGCCAAAGATCAATCGCCAATCCCGGAGTCTCCGGCTAAAAATGACTCTGTTGGCAACCCTAGATATAGTCGATAGTTATTTCGGCATGACGCCCTAGTTCTATCGATCAACTATATCTTATATTTTGGATGAAAATAAATATTTAGCTAGTAGTATAACCGTACCCGTCATAAATGACGGTATTTAAATTGAAATACTGAATTTCTAAAGTAGCTAGTACGTCGGAATTGTGTGTGCACACCGCGAACGTTTACGACATGAGAAAATTCCATACCTACATCCTACATACATTATTTGATAATACTAAAACGTCTACAGAGCGGTCTGGGCTATTATTTTTTCTTTCTTAATATGTTAATACACACTAGGTACCTGGCTATTTTTGTTAAATTTATGCAAGGCGTTACCTGCTTTGACCATAGAACATTTTTATTGAGTTGTCAAAATCTGCACAGATTTATTCAATGATCGTACACATCGAAATCGAAATTCACTATAAAAATACCTACCTAACTATGCCAAATAGCAAAAATACAATAATAAAATATTTTAGTGTACCAGATTTACATGCGTTCATTCCTGAACAGTTTTTATTGTGTACATGAAATTGGAAAATTCATTGTTTAATTGCTTATTTTTGTTCCCGCAAATACTGTTGACATCGCATTATTCCAAACTAATATTTCCGACTCAACGTTTATTTTTTTTAGTTTTCCATTTTTAACCCTTTGGATTTGTATGTGGGATAATAAGCTGTGTCTTCATAAATACCTACACAATACCCTTCAAATGACCTTCTAATACGCCTTCGGAGAAATCATCGCCTGTTCAGAACAATACATCGTTCAATGCGTTGTTTATTGGTAATAATTTAAAATGGTTTCGACACCTCAGTGTTTTGCCTCGGAAAAAGTATTGAAACTCGTAAATTATTATTATAATGTGTCAACGTCTTCAAAAACTATATTCTATATAACTTTGTTTGCTTTTGGCTGTGTCGCCAAAAGCGATAAATAAAAAACTGTATAACCGAGGTAGGCAGCCATTTCATTTAGAAAGGACGCATACAATTAGATATATGAATTTCAAAAGATGGAAGAAATGAGTTTGAATTGGACCTTCATATTATATGTATACCGTAAAACATTCATTGTGGAGTATATGACTCCGAAATTGATATCTCAATTGATCAAATAAAATTGTAATACTATAAAAAAACTTCATTTTTTATTTGTTATGTTTAAATTGAATTTGGAGGATATTCTCGTAACGCGATACATTACGAAAGATCAATCAAAGAAATTAATGTAAACCAAAGTTCAAAAAAAATTATGTATGTTAAAAATGACTTTAACTATCCAGTGGTCATCGGTCCATCTTTGCGGGAGTGCCTGAGTTGGTATAAGAGCTACGTATTTATTTTAAATTTTATTATTAGATTCCTGCTTTTACATTAAGTAATTTATCACGGATATTTTAAATTGATAATACTTATCTGCGATCAGCGTCTTTCTAAACACAACCGCAAAGAAATATCGGAATTGTGTTAGTATCGTATTAAATAATTTATGCTATGCACAATATTAAATTAACGCATTTTATCTACTTCATCATCACCTTTTTGATAGACCTTGATAGTCTTATCCATTTTGCTTGTAGTTTTTATAGCAATAATGTTTAAAGTTGTCATTTGACTTTTTTAATTCATAGTTAGTATTATATTGATGTTATTTTTAGAAATTATGCCTGTGCTTCTAAACTTTTTCGTGTCGCGACACACTTATCAAATAACAAATAAATATTGATACTTAAGTTCTCACATTTTTTGTACATCGGTATTTTAAAATATATTTGCATCCCACCGCTTCTTGGTCCTGAAAGAACGTCGTGTACCTACTATCCATAGGGTGTACTGGGTCGATCAAAAAGCTGCTGACACGTCATGCGAGAAAACAAAGCGATACCTGGGTGAAAGGTAACGTTGGTGGTCCCGCATCGTGGATGATTAAAGAGCAGATATGGTTGTAGAATGTAGAAGAATATTTTTTAAATCAGGATTTATGCAATAATATATAGTTATGTAATGTACAGTCTTTCAGAGGTGGGGGGGTACTTTCATCCAACAGTCGAAATTGCCCAACTATCACAGTTGTGTCTGTGTGCTTGTTTGTCGCATGTCATTCGTTTGTACAATTTGTTTGCGAATTAACCACATCGGTTTTCCGCCGAGGCAGTTTTAAATTACAGACCCTCTTATCTTTGACACCCTCCAAACGCAAAGAGGGTAGGGGTGCGTTGTTAGTTTTGTGTAAGCAAACAAGACTGCGCGACTCTGAGGCGTAAACCGAGTCGTCTGTATGCGAATGAAATGCAGTGCGTCTAATTCGCTAGTTCAAATTAAAGCTCTTTGCATACTCATTTTGTGATGCTCGTGGTTGGTTATGGCATTATTTAATAATTGCGATCATATTCCATTTCACATGTCTATTTGTCCTCCCTCCCACCAATCCCATCCTCACGGGGCGTAACGAGAGCGATTAGCTAACCACTAGTCCTGTCATAGCCCTATCCTTCTATCCCTACTCTCTTCGAAAAAGAAAAGAGAGGTTGAGCAACTGAGTGACAAGCAGTTTTCGTAGAAAAAATTCTGTCAAGATACCTCCATTAGGAGACCATATGCTCCACATTGGGAGCGGACATGGAAAAAAAAAAAATTCCAAATATGTTTTTGTATTTTTTATGTAAAAGCAATACTTATTATCTACTGCCATATTGTTAACCTGAAATTTATTTTCGATTCCTTAAGTGACACGAAATGAAGTACCTACCTACCATCGACGTGCGGTGGACTTATCACTATATCTATCGCACAACCAAATTTGGGTATGAGCAAGAAGGATACAAGAGCATGCGCCGCATTCCCTTGCATCTCGCTTGCACCTTCACTTTTCATGTGATTGAGCGAGAAAGAGATAAAGCCACCGCACCTACCTACCTTTTTCACATTAAAGTTAATGTATTCTTCATATATTTAATGAATGAATTCGATATTCAAATTTCGAACATTTGTATTTGAGAAGTTTTTATTAGCGGGCTTAACAATAATTATGTATAAAATAATATTACTTCCAATGGTATTCTTTGTGAATTTTTGTTCCTTTGTTCCGAAAGTTTATTTATTTACTTATTCTTGCGGTTTGTCTATCCACTGGGAAGATAGTTCTAGTATTATTCGCCCTTTCTCGCACATTGCTTTCCGTATGTTTACATTTCACTTTTCATTCATGATAAACTAACTGACTAAAATATCATAGCGCGTTCCTTTTCTTTTTCAAACAGACTTATTATTGCAAGAGATGAGAGAGATTTATTAAAATTCCACCTAATATCCTGTTTATGGATGCAAGGCAAATTAGAGAATATCTGTGTGAATATTTATTTTTTGGGAGTTTTTGGACGATAATTGTTTAATAAAAGTGGATACACTTTCTTCCTTTAAAAGTTTTCCACATTTATCGGCAACATAGCTGCCACATTAATTCAATTATTTAAACTTTAAACTCAAAGCAACATACAATAAGCCTTATAATTTGTCGTAATTATACCTTATGTTGATAGAAGCAATCATATTAAGAACATAAGGGTTATTTCGTGTTACATGTAACGTCACACAGCTCTTTTGTTATTTTCTCTGAGAGGTTTTTAACTATTTTGAGCGTTTTTATTTTTAAATAATTAGTTATTTTCGTCTTTAGGTATCTTTCGAGTCGAAGAAGTCTATCATAAATGCCAAAATGCTTGCGAAATTTTCCGATTTAGTAAATTTTATTATTTGTGATATTTATATTATTGTTTTTCGGGTTTCTAAGTGAAAGACCAACAACAGTTGGATTTAAAAATGGTTTGTTTTGCTATGATCACAGATGTCACATGAAGTAACTATACGGCTTAAAAATTAAGCGCAATGAAAGTTTGACAACAACTGTCATATGCCAGTGGATATCTATATTATTCCTTTTGTAACATGTATATTATATTCTCTAATTCCTTCATTTTGACAGCTGTTTATCACGATAAGCTGATATCTCGATTTTAAAATTACTAAATCTCATGACAAGTGGAGGCTTCCTAGTGGTGGTGATTAATTGCGATAATTCGTTTTAAAAGATTCACCGCGTTCTTTCCCGCTTCGTATTAAAGATTACAATAAGGGTGCAAACCCTTCGGAAAATACGAAAAAAAACATTGGAGTGGATTAGATGATTTATTAATTTTTATTCCTTTCTCAATACGCCCATTTTTTTAAAATAACATTAAAACTAATTAACCAATATTTCATTTTCAAGTAGGTTCAAATATGAAATTGCTGAACACTTTTTAGATGCCTTTGTTATCATTGTTGATTTACTTCATAATGTCCACCAAATAAATTCCATCTAAAAATCTTTGTAAAATGTTCGTATTCATCTTTATTATTGAAACAGTGAATTGGCAAGCAAAAGGTAATCTATATAAATAATATTTTCCATGGATTCGGCGGTTACTTCGTGGGTATTTATTTTCGATATTAAAATTGTCAGGTTGTTTCTTCACTTGTTATATTTTAACTAAGGGTAACACGTGTTGCGCTTTTTGTAATTTCATTTCATACTTTTCAACATCAGACTTTTGATATGCAAGTTGCAACTATAAACACAAACTCGCTATCGCTTTCCGTTATTTATATGTAAATGGACTTTTCACAGATTCGTGGAATAAAACTATTTATTTATATAGATCTTTTGTCAATTCCCTTTAGGAAGACATTGTTTTTTAAAAATAAAACAAAATTTGTTTGTACTACTGCAACATGTTAAAAATGATCAGAACCGGTTTCGATCATCGTGAGTTGATAGTGAAGAAGGTCATTCTGTTGATAATGCTCGCGATAAGCGAAAACAGTCATGATCATTATAATTACGTGGAAGTAATATTTTTTTTTTTAAATGCATGTAGAATTTTTTCCATGTCCGCTCCCAATGTGGAGCAAATGGTCTGCTAATGGAGGTATCTTAACAGAATTTTTCTACGAGAACTGCTTGTTACTCAGTTGCTCAACTCCTCTTTTTTTCGAAGAGAGTAGGGATAGAAGGATAGGCTATAGGGCCGTGAGGATGGGATGGGTGGGAGGGTAGACTACGGACAGAAATCCATAAATCGATTGAGAGATTAATCTATGAAAACCGTCCGCACCGGGAATTGAACCCGAGACATCCGTAACCGTAGCAGCCAGCGACGCTACCAACTGCGCCACGGACGCCGACAGAAATTTATTTGTCATTAATTTTTTGCATACTTTTTTAATATTTGAAAGTTTTTTAGACGCGTTGCACTTGAATTTAACAGTCCTTTTTATTAAAACTTTACATGTTAATGTTCTTGAATGAAATATGACTGTGTTGTGTATTGCAGGAGTAAGGCAGGTGCTAAAGCGTTCGACATTGGAAGCTTTCGATAGCTTGCGCGATATTCTTTATTCAATAAGTTCAGCTGTGTAATCAGCCAGTTAATCAAGAGAGGGAGAATATTGACTTCGCATTTTTGATTGCCTCAAAACGTTCTCTATCTACCCTCTAAACAAAATTAAATTATCGTAAGCCAATTCAGCAAACGTTACCTCTTGCACTTTCCTAAGAATATATCAACTTTGATAATGTAATGTATGTTTTTTATACATGGATACGTCAATTCTAAAATGCGACAAGTGAACAATTTGCAGTTTTTAGTGTTGGCTCCGGGGAACGTAGGAACTACGAGAATCTTGTAAAAACTTCTCCACTAAAAAATTGATCTTGTGCTCAGTTCTTGTACAATAATTTCTTTTACGGTGAGGCATTTTATTTTAAAATTTAAACACATTTTGTTTTCTAATACTTCCATCTTAAGATTTATATTTTATTAATTGATAGTGTTCGTCATGTTCGTCCGGGTCTTGATCATTATAAAAATGTGGAAGTATTTAGTACAAATCAAATCGGTTATTTTTATTTTTATAATGGAATAACTTCTGTTGAGATTAGCTGCATTAGGAGTCCGTATGCTTTTAAATTGAAAGCGGTAAAACACGTACATCGCATCATCGATCACCTTTCACGGATAATTGACACCGCATATTGTTCTGTTGCACGTCGCACGATCCTCCAAAGCTGCGCCGCCCGCTAAAGTAATAGTACACACACCCTTGATGTCATTAACTATTCGTAATAGCTTTTCTACAGCTCTTCCTGTGTCTATTGTGCCTGCGTGGAAGGGAATCATTAACTTTATTATCCCATGTATTATGTTTAATAAACTATAATGCAGTATAATTTAAGACATCGACTGAGGGTGCTTGATGGAATTTCAATATTAAATTTGGATTATTGAGATTTTGTACACTTCCATGTATTTTGTCACTAACGACCCGGGTTTCGCCTTTCGGCATCTTCAGGCATTCGAGCACACGAATGGACTCGAACTGAGAGACAGTAAACAGTTTCTAACGCTTATATAGAAGATACAAATGCGACAAATATCATTTACGAGGAAATACATTATACGTCTGAGAGCCACACCGATACCTGAGTTAAAATTTCGGAAATCGTCGTAATCCTTATTTTGTAAACACCATATTACCAGAGTGGCGATTGCCGAAGGCGGTTGCCGCTTTTCAACTTCTTTTAGAAATACCAGTGATTTTACAATTATAATAGTATTGTGGGTTTTGACGGGATGTAATTCGACGAATGGGTAAATATATACAATCATTCCACATTTAGTGAAATCTGTTAGGTGTTTCAACGTATCGGATATAATAGCGGAGAATTAGGTCGTTAGTGACAAAATACATGGAAGTGTACAAAATCTCAATAATCCAAATTTATAATGCAGTAACTAATTGAACTCAACTCTTCACAAGAACTTTTATTTGCAATACTTACGTATGAAAAACACACTGGAAGTAAACATTGTCATGATAAATTCAATTATTCCTTGGTCGAGTGGTCAACGTCATTGGCATCGGTTGCGGAGCTTATGGACTCGATCTCGCTAGAGACTGTTTCGATTCGTATGTCGAAAATTCCATCTCACCCATCCGATCCTATAAACGTGCGTACCACTAGTCCTGTCCTAGCCCTATGCTTAATCTTGTTCGAAAAAGAGAGACTGAGTAACTGAGTAACCAGTTCTCGTAGAAAAGCTTATGTTTATATAAACTACGTTAGTTACTCATGTGCTTCAGAGCGGACATGGTTTAAAAAAACTAAAGCAAATGCTCTAACAGAAAACAGTTACTATAATATAGTAATCTAATTATATTATAGTAACTGTTTAATTACCAATTCGAGTTACACAATGTATCACAATTTTTTGTATTATTTAATGTTTTACAGCCGTTCTTTTTTTGATATGACTTCTTGTGTGCAAGTGGACATCGGGTTGAATAATAAATTAATATTCCACACAACTGACATAATTCATGACGTGCGACGTGCGAGCCTCTAATGTTTCCTTGTCAATGTTCCCCCTCTTCCGGTACAACCCTCCCTTGCACTCGGCTCACTAACTAGTTCTAGCGATAATCATTTTCGCACATTTTTATGGCATTTCCCCGCACGATATCAACCCTTTTCTTTATGAAAAGTCTAAGCCACATTTCCAACATATGCATAAGACATATACTTATTAAAAAGTAAAATAATGTTTGGAACTCTAAACTACAACAAAAAATCACCGCAGAATAACTACATAAGTTTATAATACCAGTTATCTATCAATGGTGCATTATCCATAAAAAAAAGTGGCTTTTTTTATTCTGCTCTGTTTTATTAATGTAATTTGTGTCTAAGTATTTTCTTTACCTCTCTCGTTGAAATACTCATATCAATTGTGTTTTAAATAAGTTGCCAGCGGGAACGTAACGTTTAGAACTGAATTCTGTAAAATAATTAAAAACTCAAATTGTGAATTTTTTCAAATGTATTAAGCAATAGCTTTAATATGAGATATAGACCTCCAAATTAATGCAATTTATATAATAAAAATATATCTTAACATTTCATTGCCAATAACTTACGTTATGTGAGCGACTGAGATCGTTAAATAATAAATATAGTTTGAGAATGACAGGACGAATTGGTAAGCGGCATCCAGGATATGGGGAAGAGTCTCGATACAAACGCCACTTCGATCCATTTAATATCTCTTAATAAGATGCAGTGGTTTAAAATAATTACAATATTGAGATTACATTTACAATTTAGACACATTAAATAAAAAATTTAAACAAACACAAACATTTAATTTATCTTTACATAATAACATAATTATTACTTAAACAATTTCAAAGCAACAAAATCGAATTTAAAGCGGTGGCCAACGCCCGTCGGCTACTCACTTAAGCGATCGGGAATCGAGTGACAAAATTATTAGTCAGAAATATTTCATGCAGCCCCTCTTTGTCAAGGGATTATAAATCGGCCGCGTAAGGTAATTGGCCCTGGTCGGCGGACGCTTTCTATTATCTTCCTAGAGTTGCGTCGTAAAAGTTGGCCCATGGCTGTTGGATCCTTCCAAAAGCCTAGGCTTCACCGAAAAAGATTGGGCTTGTCAAGTTTTTAAATATGGAAACAAAATATTCGTCCCACAAACGATAGTTTAATATATTTAAACTAGATTGCGTTTTGAATCTGAAAAATAAAGTGACACTAAACAATATATAATATATATGTACTTAAATGGCGGATTATGTGAATTCCGGAGAAGTTATTTGTATGTTTATTGTACATAATATGTATTTCTTAAAGTACAGTTTGAATTTAAAGTCGTAGTGTAAATGTAGCTTTACCATCTCCTTGATACAGTGCCGTAACGTGCACAAATGTAATGAAAAGTAATAAAATAGCATTTTTTACCCTTCGTATATGTAAAGGGTTCGTGAAACTTGTATTAATGGGCTGTGTATTCAAATAATGGATATATGATTTGTTAAATTATGCGTTTAATTATTGTGCGATCAATTAATAATGATACGGAAATGATATAAAACATTTCATCAAAAAACATATCCTTAAAAAATAAAATTTCAACAACATTTGAAATGTTGTTGAAATTTTATTTATTAAGAGATAAATATTAGATTTTTTCTGTGCGATTTTTGCATAGCTATGTTTTATAGTTTGAACTGGAATTCACAAGCAACTTCCATTATTATGAGATAAACAATAAGAATGTTCCACAATAACATATAAGTAATAACTATTACAGCATCACGCCATCGTAAGAATTAGTTCATTCAGATAATTATAATGGCTGAAATATCTATCAACTTTATTGTATTAGCTTAGTAACATACTAAATCCTTTAATATTTTCTATGAGTTTGGCGGTAACTTTGTGAAAATTCAATTTTAATGTAAAATTAAAATTGATAACTTTGTTATTCCACTTGCTATGCCAATACTATTATTGTTTCCATATCTAGTAGAAGGAAATAATCCCACGCCACCCTTAGTTAAGAATTAGAATCATTGTTCACCTGAAAGAATTATAATCATTGCTTGAAATAAATAATCTTGCGATATACCTACTTGGTTTGAATATGATTAGAGTGGAAACACGTGTCACATTTAGTTATCAACTTTAACTTGATATTACCTCCAATATAATTTCTATTTTTTTACTTGTAATATTGCTTAGAATGTTAAGTATACGATTTGTCTTCCATTGCATGTTTTTCGTGCAACTTCCTGGTGGATGCATCTAATTCTGGATAATATTTCTTTTACTGTCATAAAATACGTTTTTATCTTATTAATTTTGGAACAAGTTCGTTATGAAGGTATGTCGCTTTTAAATAGATCTACCTAACACGGAAACAACGCAGCATTTCACACCATAGACAAAACAAACAAGAAACGCGTCATTTCCCATTGATACAACATGTGCTACCTCAATGGACGCATCATTCCATACTTGGAATCTGAGATGTGTCAGAACATGTAAGCTTTTTAACTTCTTACCAGAAGTCGAATTATTGAAATCATAGATCTTTGTTTAAAAGTATTCTTATAATGCCATTTATTTTATCCCTCATAAGCGACCTGTGCAGCTATTCGGCATTCATGAAATCTTACTTTTAAGGTCTTAACTCTCAATTCTTGGTGGAAAGGCATTATATTTTAAAAATAAAACACAATTTTTTGTACTACTTCCACATGTTTACAATGATCAGGACCGTTTTCGCCCATCACGAACATTTTTAATCATATCCGCTCCCTATTAGGAGCATATGGCCACGACGCGTTTCCTCCAAGCTTCTCCTTCCCCCGCCAGTGTCCTAGTTTCCTTCCAGGGCGACGGAATCCATGGTTGGTAGAAGGAACATGCAGGATTCAGGCTGCGCTGGGGCATCCGCAGCACGTGTCCAAACCAGGTCCGTCGTCGCCTTTTTATTTTGGAGGCTAGTCCGTCCGCTCTCTTACCTCCGACTTCTGACAAAATCAAACCACCGTACCTTTAGTATTCGAGCATTATCAACTGATAAAAATAAAATCATAACAGTATATAAAATTGAATCTTAACATTTACTAAGTATATAAAACAGTTGGTTCAAGAAGTATGACAAGAATTTACTGGTAATCCAACAAATTATATATAAACGAAATCAAATAGTCTACAATTGAATGTTAAGGACCTCTTACAAATCAGTAAATCCTAATCTGAAATTAAAATATGCCTTAATTTCATTTTATTTCATTATTTTTTACCCATAAAAAAATAATTATTTTTATATCTGGAAATGAGAATTCAATGGTAAGACCATCACATTTATCTCATATAAAAAATATAATGTCATATGAAAGCTTACATCTTAGATCTAAACAGCTTACTGTAAAATGTTTTTGCAGTTAGTCACTTTTGTTTGTAATCAACAATGTAATCGTAATATTCCGCTGCGGCAATAGAGCGCTTTTATTTATATTCATGATCGATTTGCTTAATTTACAACCGATTCATTGTGTTCACTCGTTTGTTATAAGTGTGCCTATCACAGGCCCGATCGACGTTTAATTTTGAGACCACAGTGAGCCTAGACGTATAATATGTCACAAGACGGTGTTCTGTTACAATGTGAAGCAGACGTCTAGGGGTGAATGTTGTGTTTAAAATATGAATGAAACTAAGCATGCAATATAATTGCAACGTTTTAACTGAATCCAATCTCCTCTCCTGCACTAATGGTTATATTATGTCTGTAAAATATACTTACCTATTTGTTTTATTTTGTAAAAACTTGCTCAAACCATAATATTTCATTTCTTCAAAGTTATTGTGAATTAATTTTGTTTTGTATTCAGAATTCATCAACATTTAAATATGATATAATTTAAGATATAATTTAAGACATCGACTGAGGGTGCTTGATGGAATTTCAATATCAAATTTGGATTATTGAGATTTTGTACACTTCCATGTATTTTGTCACTAACGACCCGGGTTTCGCCTTTCGGCATCGGGCATCGAAATGCCGAAAGGCAAAACCCGGGTCGTTAGTGACAAAATACATGGAAGTGTACAAAATCTCAATAATCTAAATTTAAATATGAAATGAATATGACAAAAAGCATTTATTATTATATAAATTATCTGTGTTCCCGTGATTGCCTTATCCATGCGTAATAGCTTTCATGGTGATATCATCTATTAATATATACTATAGCCGTCCATGTGATGCAGCGGGAGGGAAAAGGCGATCGCATTCGAGTAGCTCGTGCCCTCTTTAAAGGAAAAGAGGACCTCCGCAAGGATTATGACGCTTATTCCTTGAAAGTTCTTCTCTCCAACATGCGGGAGAGGTGGCGGCGTGTGCCAGGAGTATAACACTAAGAAATTAAATATAGCCAGACTGGCGTGTAATAATTTATAATCGCGGATAATTATTTATTTAGCCAGTATATTTCTTAAATAAATCATATGTATGTATAATATATAATTTTTTTTTGGATTAAACACAATTAATTTGTACTACTTCCAAATATTTATAATGATCAGGATTTATTATCAGTTGATAATGCTCGTAATGAGCGACACCGGTCCTAATCATTATAAATATATGGAAGTAGTACAAATTAATTGTGTTTTATTTTTTTAAATATAATCTCTAAACACCTTAAAAGTGATAATATATTAACTTAAATTTCATTATATTATATTATACAATAAAAAAATATTTAACCGTGATGAACTTCATTAGGTAAATAAATAAACACATAAATTTGAACATGTCGTTAAAAGCACTAGGTGTAATAATAAGAAAACGTTAAGTTTCGTGTATTTAATTAAAAAACGCATTATATTTATACAAATAAAACAGATATTTTTTACCAATTCCAGAATATCTATACTATATCTTGTCGGCGTCTGTGGTGCAGTTGGTAGCGTCGTTGGCTACGGTTACAGATGTCTCGGGTTCAATTCCCGGTGCGGACGGTTTTCATAAATTGATCTTTCAATCGATTTAGGGATTTCTGTTCATAGTCTGAGTGTTTTTGATGTCGAAAAAACAACCTCTCACCCATCCGATCTTCAAAGGGCGTAGTGAGAGGGATTAGCTATCCGCTAGTCCTGTCCTAGCCCTATTCTTATATCCTTACTCTCTTCGAAAAAAGAGAGGTTGAGCAACTGAGTAACAAGCAGTTCTCTTAGAAAAGTTATGTTAAAATACCTCCATTAGGAGACCATATTCTCCATGCTAGGAGCGGACATGGAAAAAAATATGTTGTAATTCTTGTGGAATTTTTGAAAGAATATTTCAAAATATTTTTATTTTTATGTATGGCAGAACGAACGATTCATTAATCTATCAATATTGCAATTTTACAGATCCAGTGCGCCGTTGCAATGTCATAGTTTTCGGTAGGGTGGAACAATCTCATTTTTATTTTGACACAATAAAATAATTCTCCCCTCACATCGACATATCGAATCAATTCAATACAAAAATAATAGACTGCGATAAACCCATTACTTCCTTGAGATGGAATGGTAAATAGGTCCTAGCCCGGGCCCCGTTTTACGGTGAAGATAGTAACTATGAGAATGTTAACTAAAATGGTTTTCTATGACATGATAGTACGAGTGTGATACCAACGTACTATTAAAACCTACGAAGACGTCTAAAAATACATGAACGTGGATAATATTACATTTGTGTTATGTCAATCTTAAGGTCATATTATTACCTGTAACTGTGTTAATACCTCGTATTTTATTCAAAACAAAGCGCTACCCTAAAAATCTTCAAACATTCTGCGTGCAGAATTATAAATCTCATGTACTTCATTTTCATTGTCATCAACTTGGAAAGATATATACAATAAGGAGAAGCAATTTAAATTTAAAAAATCATAGACGACTACAAAGCGTTTCACGGTTTGATAAAATTCACACACGATCACAATTCGCGACTCTAAAAAAATATGTCATAAAAATCTCGTTAATACTTAAGATTTAGTATGTGATGGCACTTAAATATTACATTAAAACGACGCACCAATGAATATGACTTTAGCGTATGGACTCCTAATGGAGGTATCTCAACAGAAGTTTTTCTACGAGAATTGTTTATATAAGGATAAGGCTAGGTCAGGACTAGTGGTTTGCTAATCGCTCTCGCTACGCCCAGTTTCTAGGATCGGGTGGGTGGGTGGACGTTCTAGAAATCAAAATATTTTTATCAATATCCGTTTATTTTTTTTTAAAAATTTGATTTGTAATCTAGATTCAGTTAGATGCAACGTTCTTCCTGATAAAAATTCAAATGTAAAAAAGTCGCTAACTGTATTTCAAAAGGTAAAAAATAATAAAGACTATAAATTAAGATTTCATTATTTTTTAGTTCCGATAGTGAAGCTAGAATCTGAAATAAAATAAAAATGTGGCCGTGCTGATTTTTAACATCTGGAATCAACCAGTCTGGTTGTAAACTTTCAGTCTCACGTGTGATCCTATTTGACAGAACGTTCAGTTTGTCAGTGTTCCACGCCGGTACGTGTAGTTATCAAATATTTTTTACATACCCCGAAAGCTACCCCGATTATTTCAGTGAAATAACGCGATTTGAATTTATACGACTGAGTATTCTGTTTTATTGTTTAGTGAACCCTCAGTGATACTGTAATTAAAGTAATTAAAATTCATGTGTCAAAATAATATTGTGTGAAGTGAGAAGTGATCTTTAATTATAATACTTATATTGAGTTCTTTACAAAAATATAGAAGAACTTCTATGTTTGGTTGTTTTTTTGTTTCTTTTTACGCTATGTATTAGAAACATAAAAAATGGAAAAATTATTTTAAACGTTAATAAAAATATCTGTTCTTTTGCGGTAAATAGGTATTCCCATTTCCTAAATAAAATAACTTGATCTTTTGCCTCTTTATTTCTTCATCATTTTGTTCATATAGCTTCTGAGTTAGTTTAATTACTTTACATATCGATGACTCAGTGCCATATAACGATTAGTCAAAAATTGTATGTAATAAAATTTAATGTTTTGTGTTAATTTAGCCATTATATTCGAACACCACTCTTCTACCGTTCCAAAAATGTTCAGCATGTAAAATGTACAGGTTTTCTCTCAAGAGGGCTGATATTTGCATATGGAAATCAGTAAAATTAAATAATTTGAAAAATTCTCACTTCAAGATACGTACATATCGAAATATCGTATCGAGGAAACATTTTTTTGTGGCGTTCCATAAAGAAACAACCTTTAATGTTAAATCTATAAACTATTTACCACCTATTTGAATTAAAAAGTAATACAAATAATAAGCTATCACTTTTTCGAGTCAGCTTAGATGAGTCAAAACTTCGATCTTCTGTTCTTACTGGGTATGTCCGATACACGCTCCCAATGGTCAAAGCATTTGTTGAAAATGCCTCCTGATGGAGGTATCTCATTATTTATAATTCATTAAAGTTTTTTCTACGAGAACTCCTCGTTACTCAGTTTCCTCGCCTTCGAAGAGAGCAGGGGCTAGAGAAAGGACAGGACTAGTGGTTAAATAATCGTTCTTGCTTCAACCCGTTTTTAGGATTGGATTGTCTTCTAAAAAAATCCATAAATCGATTGAAAAATCAATTTATGAAACTGTTCTTACTGGGTTTCGAACTTGTGAGCATCGTAATCGAAGCCAATTACGTTAATTTTTCTACCAAGGACCCGACTTTTTTTTATAAATAGCTTTGTTTAATTCATCATTGTGTCAAATCATTTGTTGAAAATGCTCTGTAGACGAGAGAAACTTGGTGATCCATGTAACATGAAATTAAGACAGTTAGATGAGAGAAATTTGTCTTTGATCGTTGATTTATGGCTAGAATGGTTAAGAGTTGTTCTTCTTCGACACAGTGTAGATATTAAGGATAATAAATACAAGTTATCATAATCAGTATCAATCCAAAATCTCAATAATCCAAATTTAATATTTAACATTTAATTTATTCTTTTAATAATTCCCTATTGTTTTGTCCCAACAGTTAAGAATTTGAGAGGAACTTCATTTATTATTTGTGCATATGTGCTGCACATTGTGTGCTTTTTTTTCGCGATTTGTATGCAGCTCCATAAATTTGCGTTTTGAAATATTTATTGCTAAAAAAAAATACGTCCATATTTAGTGTTAGCGGTTAGGAGATGTTGTGGCGGGTTCAATCAGTGCGAGGGCATTGTTAGGCATTGAAATCATCAGTGCCGTGCTGCGGATATTTACTGCCTATTAAAATATATAAAATTGATTAAAAAATAATTCTCTTCAGTCTTAGTAGATATTGCGGTTTTGATTAATTTTGGAGGTGGCAATCGAACCTTTGATCACTCAACCGCGTATGACGAAAGCCATTGAGCTTCAGCACCCACTGGGCTACGTTGACTAACAACGTATAAAATATACCTATTGTATCGATTAATCTTTTGCTTCCACGACATATTTAATTACTGAATCTAATAATGTGGATAAAGACATAAAGAATGCTCTTGATTTCCCACTTGAATTCTGACTGAGTAAGTACTGTCGCACTACATATTCTTGCAGATGAAGGTTTTTGAATAGGATATAGGAATCCTCCTTGTGAATACTAATAGGGTTCAGTTAGTAAAAAAATATTTGTTTTGTGATTTTAAGCTGGAAGACTTGCTAGTTATCTATTAAGTTGGACACTTAAATGCCCTTAAATATCTCATGGACCATTACATTCACAATCTTGAATCCCGCGGATCACTAACTTGTTTTAAAAGTGTAAAAATAATAAGGTATATAAAATCATGATGATAAAAGTGTGATATTTGTTGATGCGTGTTTCAAATTAGCTTGTTGTATTCTTAATTCCAATGTCGTTACTGCAACAACTCCACGGACGACCAAAATGTTCTCGCTAACCACCGGTTGGCAACCGCTTTGTTAATGAAAAATATACCCCCTCTCAATAATTCCATTTTATTACTAAACCGATTTAGTTCAAATCGTTTTGATGGAAACTTTAATCAGTAGAAATTATTTTATCAAACGGTTTGTTATAAATTTTATTGCGTAGATTTTTTCTGCTTGTTTAATTAATGCACTTATACCAGTTTCTCAGAATAGCTGACTTATTTGCAGTGCTAGATGTATCTTCTTCTACAGCAGTTTCCTCAAAATGGACTATGAATACTAAGTTTCTTGAAGTAGGTACTCATTTGAAATGATCGACTGTCTTCTTGATTGATTCGTGTATCTTGATTTTATTAATGTAGTCATATTCCTTTATCCAGATTGTAATAGTTATGTTATGTAACCCTAAATTACCATTGTCAGTGTGTCAACTGTCCGATCGAAATTACGAAATCTTATTTGTACTAACACGCTACTGACAAATATGTCTACAACAATGTTGTATCGAATACCGACAGTCGGGTCGCCGCAGAAAGTGTTTTTCGTTGTCGTAATAATTCATTCACATAGTTATGTTATGTTGTTATGATGTCCCTGTCTGATCAGATACACGAGGCCTTGAAGACGAGTGCAACAGCACGTCACGATGAGTTCAGAAGCTGTCAAAACCCCGAAGGTTTATCGACATCACTGTAGCTTTTGCTTCATTTTAAATATTATTCATTAGAAACTGTTCGAGTTCACTGCACCATTTTGCAGGATTCCAACAAAGACATGATATTTTCAATTTTCAATGATTGATTCATTGTTATTTTTTTTATCTATAAAAACACCAAAATGTAAAACCCTTACAAGTAACTTAATATTATATGAATTTGACTGACTACATCGTCACCATACAAGAGAAAGTGACTGAGTAGAATTTTCATCGAAATGAACTAAAGAAATATGTGACGTTTTACAAACATATATTTCGTAACTATATCCGCTCGTTACTAGGAGCATATGTCTACCATACGTTGCCTTCAAAGATGATTTCACCGTCCGGTTCGTAGAACACATGTCCGAGCTAGGTCTATCATGGATCGACGAACATAGTCTGGAAAAAAACGTCCCACATGATACACCTATATTCACAAATGTCATAAACCTTATACGAATGCAATATTAGGGGTTTTTAGATGGACTCCAAAGTTATTGCTATCTTTTTGAGCATTTTACTATTTGACACTTGGTATCTTTCTCTTGTATGACCTGATATATTGGTATTTTGATTTAGGGTTAGGTATATTAATTAATCAATATGTACTCATACAATCTGCTAAAATTTCTCTAGTTTTTGGTGGTATATGTCTATATTAAAAAAAAATTTCTTGTCTGAAACTCCGAAGACAGCGAATTGAATATTCTGGTTGACATACACATATGAACTGAGGAGTTGGGAACCTCTTCCTGTTTTAAATCAGATGTTTTTAAATAAAAGTCGTGTTTAGGATTTCATTTAGGACGAAAATAAATAATATGAAATGTATAACTGAATATTAAACCTAAGGAGCGCAACGAACTAAACGCCTGTTAACTGAACAAAGTAAAGTGATATAAATGTAAATATATGTATTTATATAATGAGTGTCATTAATAATGCTTTATTTAAATTATTGTGCGATTGTAATATTTACAATAGTTATTATAACGTGAAAACGATAGTGAGTCTGGGAGAGAAATAATTTACAATTTGGTGAAAAAGAGACATGGCTGAGAAGAGAAGATACTTCAAGATCAGCGGACCAAAGTATGTAAGTCTTAATTAAATGTTTTGTTTTAAAAACTTTAAAAGTATTTTATTATTAGAATGTATCGCATTAAAGATTGCATACTAGCACATAACTACACTTTCGTTGTAATATATATTTCATTGAAACATTTTGGAGCTAGGTAAATACGGCAAACAATAATTTACTTTCTAGTGGCTCTTCGCTTAATCCTGATTGAACTTTGAGTGTAAACCTTGCACAACTTATAAGAGAACGTGAACACGGTATTACCGTCTTAGACAATGTCGATTGAAAATACTACTCTACAATAAAATACGGAGGTTGAGCGACTGGATAACAAGCAGTTCTCGTAGAATAACTCCTGTTGAGATAAACTGCTTTAAGAGCGTATATTATGATCCACATTGGGAACGATCATGGATAGTAGAGATACTTTCCTATCAGGCGCGTGCCGTGGATTTCTTTCTTTCTCGCTCAATCACGATTAAGTGAAGGGTGCGAGTGAGATACAAGGGCATGCGGGCGTATGCTTTTGTATCCTGCTTTCTCATATACAAGTAAGTTTGTGCGATAGAGATAACTCCACCGCACGCCGCTGCTACCTATAGTCAATAAACTGGGTGTCATTTTTATATTCTATTTTTTTTTCTTCAATATTTTAAATATTTTACAGATGTGTTCGATGCTATTAATTTGTCATAATATGTACTAACCATCGGCGTGCGGTTGGTTTTTATCTATCTCTATCACACCACCTAACTTGTGCATAAGCAAGTAGAATACATGAGCATGCGCCCTCACCATCTTGCTCAAACCCTTCACTTTACATGTCATTGAGCAAGAAATAGACGGCACGCGCCTGGACTACTAACTTACTTTTTTAACAAATAAATAATGTATTTACATAAAATATTTGTGCTTTAAATTTAAATTGTTGAGATTTTGTATATGGAAATGTACAAAACCTTAACAATTCAAATTTGATATTGAAATTTCATCAAGCGCTCTCAGTCGATGTCTTAAATTATCTGTGTTTTACTTATGTAGTCGTTTCTTTCCTCTTCCAAACTCATTTTAAGACTTGAGGATGTGTTTAATTTGCTAAAAATTAATCTTCATAAAACATTTTTTTCCTGCTTAAAAAAATCGCACAAATAATGTAAAAAGCCAGTGTTAATGCGGAAATAACCTGGATTTGAATACTACATAACTATTAGACCCACATTTTTATAATGTTCTAAGCTCATTTATAAAATTATGCAGTTGTGTTGCATTGAGTTCATAACTCTTTTTTATATTATTTGTGGCCTAAATTCGCATTTTGAAAGCTCGGAATCCGATGCACAGGAAACCCTAATAATTCCCTACCGACAAGCGACTTTTTATACTTAAATTGTGTACTCCCGACGACCCAGAGTTCAATCAACTCCGAGGGTTAGGCTTTTTTATGTTAGAATTTTACGCTGTTTCTTTTGCACCAATGTCTGGCTTCGACATTATGTATAAATATATTGTATGTTCACAACAGGAAAGAATTGTTTTTTTATTAATTCCCCTACAACGGTATCCATTAATTTGTAATGCTTGTGAAGCTTAATAAGTAAGTATATCTATAGTATTACATTTTAATTGATTAAAATTCTCTACCATTGCATGTTTTTATCATTTACTGCCCTTCTCTCAAAAGCTGAACCTGTGTCGTTTGCGACACTACCTATGAAATCGTATTTTTTTTTACCAATTTTTAGCAATTGTAACTATTGTAAGTTGATTGTTTACTATGGATAGCTTCGATTACTTTTTTGTTATATAATACTCTAATTATTGCATCCATTAATTAGATAAGAGGCAGACCCACCTGAGGCAAATGCCTCCTATTCTGAAGTCGACCCCGAACCGAGTCCATTGTTGCCGAGTGGTGTTTTGCCATGCTCCGTATTTTCATCTCCGAATACTTGACGGTATCGACTGAGTAGCAACTGTTGTATATCGCCGTTCTAGACTGCAAAGCTCATAACTCCTATAATACAATAAATCATATTTAAATGTAATTTTAAGGTTGGTACGTATTATTTAAAAATGTTTAATATTTATTTTAATTTGAACAATCAAATGTGATGTTGAAATTCCCTCAAAACACCCTAAATCGATATCTTAAATTGATTTTAATATCGTAAACATTACAATTATTTACAACACTAAACACATGCATAAAAACAATGCATTGGAATTGGATATTTAGAACTTCTCACAGAAAACTTACTGTTTTACGCATTCCAGGCAAGATGTAATTACATGATTGTTTGTTTCAAATTTTTTGGTCATGTTTTTTATGTAACTGTTCATATACTACATATTATTTAGAACTTCTTACTGAAAAATTGCAGCTTTACTCATCCACAAAATTTGTGTAGTTACTTTCTTTGTAATTTAAGACATCGACTGACGGTGCTTGATGGAATTTCAATATCAAATTTGGATTATTGAGATTTTGTCAGTTCGAGTTCATTCGTGTGCTCGAATGCCTGAAGATGCCGAAAGGCGAAACCCGGGTCGTTAGTGACAAAATACATGGAAGTGTACACAATCTCAATAATCCAAATTTACTTTCTTTACATTCTAAGTTGTTTTTATGATTAACTGTTCAGTAAGTAACCACACTTATTGCTTTTTGTTCATATAATACGTTTCTTCTAAGAACTCATTGACAAATAATAAGTTTTGACATTGTATTCTGGGTTTTATAAATTTTTGAGTAAATTTTATTTTATATTACTGTCATCACATAGCTATTTTTTACATTAAGTATTACTTTTTCAACTTCAATATCACAAACAACACTTATAAGTAGTAAGTACAATAATTCGTACGTCTAGTTAAAAGCCCTGACTTCAAATAGGGGTAGTGGGTAGCTATTAAACATTGACAAGCCTAAGAGGTTTACTCGTACTGTTCAATAAAAAATGGCATCCTTCATTATATAACCACCGCCGCGACGCTTTTCTGGGAACGCGGTAATTTAAACTTTGACTTCGCGTCTTTACACATCGGAAGGCATTAATCCTACCGCTTCAGATATTATATTCACTCCTATCCACGAGTGAAAAAAAGACTTTGAATAAAAAACATTATTACTATTTAATGTATAAATTTACGCTTTTTCTGTTGTAGTATCCTGAAAGCTTCTTTTGTTTTATTTTTTTGATAGTCATTTATCTAGATATTAGCGCGCTAAGATAACCCATTATTTAAGTATGCATACATACTTACTTTTCTTATACAAATTAAACTTTGGAAATGATCAACCTATTTTAAAAAATAAACACAATTCTTCTGTACTACTTCCACATATTTATAATGATCAGGACCGGTTTCGCTCATCAAGAGCATTATCAACTGATTTTTTTAAATATAATGTCTTTCCACCAAGAATTGACAGTTAACACCTTAAAAATGATCAACCTGATAACGAAAATTTCACTGCTATTTAACACGTTTTATACTATTCTTACTATAGCCGGATTTATACACAAATTCGTTTTCGTTTTCTAACATTCTCTTTTTACGGCAAGTTCTCGTTTTAAAACATACAAACTACCCGATCGCGCGCGAAAGTGCTTGTGTATAAACCGGCTACTGATGTTGTTTACTTTGTTAGACTTGAATCAAATTCTCCTTGGTGAAGACAGCTGATAAAAATTTAATGTAAATTATTGTCGACGGTGTGTAGGTAATTTTTTATAACAATTGAATATGTATTAATTAATTCAACTTTCAAAGACAATCATAATTATTAATTGCAAAGGATTTTTCGCCACACAAGCCTTTAGCTCAATAATGAACTTTTATCAAGACCGGACTTCATTCAAAAATGTTATATAAAAACAGTCTGCTCCCGCTTCGCGAACTCTCTTGCTTCAGTAGAATAGTAGAGGTAAGAAGAAATTTGTGTTTCGTTATGCTGATATGTCCTTGTTAAATTTGATTGAAGTGGGCATGTAGTAAAAAAAATAACGTTCATGAATGGGTGTAGGGTTTTATGTTGGATTCTTTTCGATAGCTTTTTTTTTGACCAATAAATCTTACACTAGATTTAATGCTGTCTAAACTCTTTCCTACCAACATTAAATCGTTGTTAAACGAATAGTTATCTATTATATAAATGAGGTACGAGTGATGCGTCTATCGCAACATCGTCCCTCGTACGTGTTGTTTTACTCCTCGCATGGTCCTAGCTGTCTAAATAGGGCTAAACGCTGAAGGCTATTCGACGCCCTGTGAGCGGGGGCCGAGGATTATCCCTTCAGGAGGGAGCGGCGGGTGAAACACCTCTCTCACCCCCTTCCTGTTGTATTCTACCTTTATTTTGAACCGTTTTTGTGGCTTTCAAAATTTAGGACAAAACGAAGAAATATCTGCGAAAATTCGAGTCCTTGTAAAGCATTGCTTTTTTACTCATAATTTCACAATATATTCTGATTTAGTCGCTAGGGAATGCTAATATGGATTTCTAGTGACTACAAGATTATGACAGATATAAGAGATTTACGCAGCGATCAATAAGGATAGCAGTAATAATGATAAATAAGATTCTCTAAAATATCCTACTTATGAACACATCTTTAAAGTCATAATATGATAAGAGGCGCTTTTTGCTACCTATACAAAATAAGTTTTTTTGTCACGATTTTGCAGAAGCCATTATATTATCGTTGCTGTTCTGGAAGAAAACACTAATTCGAAAAAATGACATATTGAGTTAGTTATACCAAAATATTCCTTATTTAGAACAAACTGTCGGCGTCTGTGGCGCAGTTGGTAGCGTCGCTGGCTACGGTTACGGATGTCTCGGGTTCAATTCCCGGTGCGGACAGTTTTCATAGATTGATCTTTTAATCGATTTATGAATTTCTGTCCATGGTCTGAGTCCTCTCTCCCACCCATTCCAGCCTCACGGGGCG
Source organism: Himalopsyche phryganea (assembly GCA_022494535.1). Lineage (NCBI taxonomy): Eukaryota > Metazoa > Arthropoda > Insecta > Trichoptera > Rhyacophilidae > Himalopsyche > Himalopsyche phryganea. Next base: position 1,306,062 of record JAGVSL010000127.1, on the reverse strand, counting down.
TAGCAAGAGCGATTAGCTAGCCACTAGTCCTGTCCTAGCCCTATCCTTCTATCCCTACTCTCTTTGAAAAGAGAGGTTGAGCAACTGAGTAACAAGCAGTTCTCGTAGAAAAATTCTGTTGAGATACCTCCATTAGGAGACCATATGCTCTATATTGGGAGCGGACATGGAAAAAAAAATATAAATTATACTTCTACTTAAAAACAGTTTTGTAGTAACAAACAAAATGAAAAAGTTATGGCATTCCAAACATTTGACAAACTTTAAAGTTCAATTACTCGAAACTAGTATTTTTCACTTAGTGTCTTCTTTCAGAACAGCGACGATATTATGTGGATTCATAAACATCATTTTTAAATCTGGTTAAAAGATTTATCTGTCAACATAGAAGCATTATTATTTACTGATTGAATCATTGTGCACTTAGATTTTTAGAATCGCTGTTCGTGTCAGCAAGGGTAGTATCGTTCGGCAAGGGGAGGTTTCGAGAGGGTGGCGGAAGGGGGCGTCCTTGGCGCGATCGTTCACCTCTCTTCCCTCCTCCCGCCTTTCCGGCCCCGACGCATCGTGGCCTGCTGCCCGTTCCACTGACAGGCTGAACCGTGCAGCCTCTTCTGCCTTGCATCGACATTGTTATTATTATAGACTGCATGATATTGCGACCCACACATTTTGTATTGCGATATATTACGTATTCTTCGCTCATTCAGCATTCAGCAGCTGTATCATATTTTATTATTAACGCTTTTTTATAACTCTTACAGCTATTGCGTACTTAAATGAAATTAATGCTTAACTGTCGGTGTATTAATTTTTGCGATAGCTTACAAAATAGATCCACATGAGCATTACCGTAACAGGAAATTTAATTCACCCTCGCCCGGAAAACTTGGCACATACCTACCTTAATTAATTTGATACTTTTCTTCACTTCAAGAAACAGACAATTAAAATAATCATTAAAAACTCAACCGTTCGCTTGTCAAGTTTTCCCCAAGTGTTGGTCCAGCTATCGATTGTCATTATTCAATGCTTCATCAGTGATTGTTACATCTAAGCGAATAGGCTAAAAAGCATTTTTCGCGTACAAATTTATAGAACTAAAAATATTATTTATTACATAACTTGGTAATAGTGTAAAGGTTGTAAAATAAATCGTCTATAGTCGCTACCACGGTGTTAGATTATTCAGAGACATTCTTCTAATGGAAATATTTCAACAGAAGTTTTTCTACGTGAACTGCACGTTACTCAGTTGCTGAACTTCTCTTTTTCGAAGAGAGTAGGGATATATGAATAGGGCTAAAACAGGACTAGTGGTTAGCAAATCGCTCTCGCTACGCCCCGTTATTACATCACAAACATCCAGCCCTACGTACAGAAATATATAAATCGATTGAAAAATTAATTCATAATATTTATGTTCGTATCGAGATTTAAACCCGAGACATCCGTAACCGGAGCTAACGACGTTGACCACTACACCACGGCCCAACAATTAGCATGTATTTGTCGCTACTTTTCAAAAGCAGCCATATTCATGTTTAGATAGTTTCGCTTTTTTTGTCAATTGCTGTCGACCTACTTGTTTCTAAATTTCTGTATTTAAAAAAATGGCCCAAATGCTATTAAATACCAAGTAAATCAGTATTTCTATAATCTTCCAAAATTGTGACTATGTACACGAAGAAACAGAAAAGTGGTTTTTCTCTAGTTCATCCATTTTGGATATGGCTGCTTTTGAAAAGTAGCGAAACATAGTTATTACAAAAAAAAATGCTTCAATCGAATGCAAGTTTTTTGTTGAAATTTGATTACAAAAACTTTGTAACAATAAATAAGAACGATTACTCATTTAAATTCAAGGAATGGCGGACGCCAAAATATATCACAAAATAAATAAGCTATATGAAACTTTTAAGACGCGTTGCTCGCCTACGATTTAATAATATGTCGGTACAGAATTTCGTCGTTGTTCTGCAAGAACACACTATCTGAAAAATATTTGTTTTGAGTAATTGGACTTTAAAGTTTGTCAAATGTTTGAAATGGCCTTTTTCATTTTGTGTGTACAAAACTGTTTTTAAGTAAAAGTATAATTTATAAAAATAAGTTAGTTATTCCATACGATAGAGTTCGAAATAAGGAAAATTAACGTATAACTAACTCAACCGCTTTTTCTATTTGGAAAACCATTGACAAATAAAAACATTGTATATTAAACAGACAGCAAGGAGTATTTCAACGTCATATTAAAGAACGTATGGGTCATTTAATAATGAAGAAACAGATTCTCAATTCGCAATCAATCTCATTAAATAAAATAATCAAGCAGCATAACTCATAAGTCAGGCCCGGCATGCCTGCATTTGTGTAATAAAGCACCTAGGCTTAATTTACTCAAAACAACTGGAAATATATAGATATAGTCATGTTAATAATCTTCTTAATGACAAAACAAACACTAATACATTATCCTTACTTAAGATATTACAAGAAGCTTAAGTAATTAGGCATAATCAATAAAATTTAAATAATCAATACTATTTGAAATAACATATAACAAACATTTTTGCGATTTAGTGCTTTCTTCCAGGACAACAACGTTATGTAAAATTAAATATATTGTATTTAATTTTCAAATATAAGCTCGTCCTGCGCTGTTGACAATCAAATCAGTTAATAAAATCGCAATGATAATGACTAATTATATTTATACGCTGAAATATCAAGCGTCAAACTATGCTAACTGTTTGGATTTTTGCAAATATCACTAAAACCACTATAATACTAATTTTAATATCGGTTTGCAATTCAATTCGTGTATCAAGTTGTAGATACGTAACTGAAATATCGAGAAAAAATCTACCGTCTGTGTTATTACTGATAGTGTTTTGATTTCGGATTGTCGTGTCACAAATGCAATACAATATGCGTATCATAAATCAGCTGTCACCATGTTGCCAATATGTGATCTATCAAATCAAAATAATTATTAGATCGATACAGTCTGACGCTCCATCAATTGATGTCAAATAGCTAAATTGAACAATTGGATTTCTTTTGATTTGACTACGGTCGATGACCCAATGTCATAGCATATCTTAATTTGTATTGGATTGTCATTTACTTTGTATTAACACATTTTAGTAAAGGTTAAAAAATGTTAAGAACGTTTTAGTTTCATAAGAATTATACAAGCAATTTCGGCATTACGCCATCGTCAGAACTATACCTGTAGTGTTCACCTATATTCAGATAATACCTATATCGTCGTTGTTCTGGAAGAAAACAGTAAATCAAAAAAATTACATTTTGAGTTAGCTCTAACAAAATTTTCCTTATTTCAAACTATATCGTATGGAAAAACACAATTATTTTTATAAATTATACTTTTATTTAAGAACAGTTTTGTACAAACAAACTAAATTAAAAAGGTAAAGCATTTCAAGCACTTGAAAAACTTCAAAGTCCAATTACTCAAAACTAGTATTTTTCAGTTAGTGTCTTCTTCTAGAACAACGACGATATATCATACACTAACTTAGAGGAGACCCACGTGCTACCTATTCGACGCATACATTCTCACAGTGCTGATTTACGGTTGCAAGTCATGGCAATTCACTAAAGCACAACGAAACCGTATACTGTGCTTCGAAAACAGAGACTAGCGGTACTGTGGTTTTACTTTGTCAGGAACTCGGAGGTAAGAGAGCGGACCCACCAGCCCCCTGGACATGAAATGCGGATGCCCCAGGGGAGCCTGAATCCAGCCTGTGTCTTCTACAAACCGTATGGATGCTGTCACCCTGAAAGGCCACTGATGACCATCCATAGGCTATACTTGGTCGTGTTACGGGATGCTGGGTTGACCTAGGATTAAGCAAGAAGACTGGCTGGAGAAAGAATCTTGGAGGCAACGTGTGGCGGCCATATGCTCTGACTAGGGAGCGGACATGGTTTAAAAAACTTAGAGTAGGTAGACGCTTTAAAATATCATCTGACGCGGCGGTTTCCATACTAGGGGGTGCAAATAACAAAGCATGTTTATTAACGACTATAGCACTCTGGCGTACATCACTGATGGGCCTAAGGCCGATACTTCGAAACCAGTAAGTTGGTAATGGAAAGCGTGAATCTATGCACCGAGGAATCTATTTCTTTTTTCTACTCTAGTTAAAGTCTTCAGGCACCACTTTATTTTTTTTCATGTCTGCTCCCAAGATGGAGCATATGGTATCCTAATGGACGTATCTTAACAGAAATTTTCTACGAGAACTGTTTGTTACTTAGTTGCTCAATCTCTCTTTTTTAGAAGAGAGAAGGGAGAGAAGGATAGGGCTAGGACAGGACTAGTGGTTAACTAAACACTCTTGCTACGCCCCGTGAGGATGGGATGGGTGGGAGGGAGGACGAACAGAAATTCATAAATCGATTGAAAGATCAATCTATAAAAAACGTATTGAACCCGAGACATCCGTAACCGTAGCCAGCGACGCTACCAACTGTGCCAAGGACACCGACACCACTTTATACTTATAATTTATCAACTTCAATCAACACCGTCGTTGATAAAATTATACACTCAAAAATAATAATATTCTGTATTTTTAGTAATAAGTGTTTCTTTTTTATAAATTGGCCTATTATAACGATGAGTTATGAGAAAAGAATCTGATGTCGTGTGAATGATAGCGAATCTTTTTACTCGCTGACTCGACGGCTTTGTATACCTTATTGCTGTGTTTGACTGTATTTTCCGTATACCGTTTCTTTCAACGTACCTCAAGATATAAAGGGGACTTCTTTTCGTCGGTGCATTCTTTTTATTTAAATATTCTTACATACTTGTGTACTTCCCCCCCCCCCCAACAACTTATTTGTTTATAATGACAAATGACACTAAACCCCTCAAGTTCTTTGAGTTACGAGCATACGTATCTTCTTGGGTATTCAATTTATAATCAGGGTTTTTGAAGAGGACATTATATAAGTATTAAATATTTTAAGACGACAATTCACTGGCTCCAGGTTTATCTAGTGATGATTATGAAAATACATTATTGAAGCCTCTTACATTATATTCATTTCATATAGGCACAATCAACTGGCCTACGATAGTTGTCCTCGGTATCAATTTTCTAAAATTAAAATAATAACTAATATCTTAATATCTTAGATTCTCATTTTGGTCTTGTATGAGCAGAAAGAAATGTTTCCAAGTACATTCCTTGCGGTGGCTTTATTCAACAAACTTTTTAGTTATAAAATCACCCTATCCGTAAAGAACAAAAATATATAATTTTCATTAGTATAATTTTGTCAGTGTTTCTACGACCTTCAAACGATGGTCCCCTAATGAGAAACGTACAAAGCTCCTCATGCCTCTCTTACAAGAACTTTATGGCTTGCAAGTTTTAAAAAAGCATTATTATTCTATTTGAGGCGTAAATTTTTATAAGACGTTTAGAAGCAAAGGTGTAGCCAAAGGGTGTCGTAATACATTTGCGCCCCTTAAGGGGCTGAGAGGCTGCAAAAACTAATTTCCTATTATTATCTGTTTCATTGTCAACCCGTTTAATGTTGTGTAATATTTTTCATAAAATAATTACGTGCAAATGACGTCAATAATTTTTGTTATTTTGCCAAAAATATTATTACAGCAGGTATTCATTTTTATTTATGACTTCTCTTTCAATATTACTTTTTAAAAACTTTAAATATTGTTGAAAGCTGTGAATTCTTAGTGGAAAGAAATTATTAAAAAATAAAATTTGTTTTTAACCGGTCAGAAACTTTTTTTGGCAGTGCTTGTCAATTGTAAAAAGTTTACATTCAATATTAGTTAAATAGTGCCCGCAAACAAAATCTAAAGAGAAAAAATCTTATTTATTACTGATGTATATTGTAGTGTCCCAAAATTTTCAAAAAAAGTCATTTTGACCAGGAAATGACTCTTTCAGTAATTGAATTGTTTCTCGGGCTGTATGGCATGTGGCACTGTCTTGTTGAAACCACGTGTCGTCCACATCCATATCTAACGCGATAGCGAGCAACATCAACTGGTATTTATTGCCTGACCGGCCCCATTTCGAAGAAAAATGGTCCGATGATGCCTCCAGCCCAAAGTCTACCGCACTAATGGCGCAAAATTCAAATCTTGTGTGAATTTTGGGACATTGTTTATGTACTAAAAGCATGAATTGCGTGATCAACAACGCGTGAAGGAAAGTAAGTACTTAGATAACATTATTCCTGATTTATTGTCAATCGGAGTTATTAACTCTTAGTTTTTATTTGTTGCGAGGAAAAATATGACGTATATTTTCCAGTAGTCGTTTGAGAAGGTCCCGTCGAAGAGGGGCGAATGTTTGGTTATCACCGTCTGGGAGGTCTGGGATCTCAAGCAAACACCATTTCAATCCGGTTCATCTCTTATTTAATTAACGGAGATGTAGTGGTTTATTACACAAAATATCAATGACACATAAAATTGAGTCTACATTTACATTTACTTAAAACATGAATTTACCTTTGAGTTATAATACAATTGACACAACACGCGATTTTAAATTTAAATTAAGTCCAATTTCAAAGTCCAATAACAATTTATAATGACTTTCGATGCCGGCTGGCTCCCATTAGCCGAAGGCCTCCAAGAGTCCGCCAAAATAAAAATTAAATTTCAACCATTGTAGGTTCCTCCCCTTTTTGTCAATAATAGACTCGTCCGCTGGACGCTTACTATTTTTTAGCTATACCCCTAAGGCGACCGATTGCTTTAACGACAATAACTCGGTTCGACTACCAAGAATCATTGCCATTAAAGCTGTCAGTTTTGGACCCTAATAAAACTTAAACTTAACAAACAAAACCAGGGTGTGTCACTTTCTTCTTGTTTTAAAAGCCATTTGTATACTACAATTCGTCAATTATTCAAAATAAATCAGGTTATGTTAAGTCATTAAAAAATATCTATATAATTTAAGACTGAGAGTGCTTGATGGAATTTCAATATCAAATTTGAATTGTTAAGATTTTTTACATTTCCATGTACTTTATCTCTCACGACCCGGGCTTTGCGGGGAAATATACAAAATATCAACAATTCAAATTAGATATTTATATGTTTAAACGTTTGTTAGAGCGAGTGAGATTGCGTCGCACAGCGCAGCGTTATGCACGGTTTAATGCGTACGTCTGCTTGCTACCTCTAGCGAATCGTCATAGCAAACGTTTCATCAACCTATATAAACAAGTGTAATAATTGCGTTCAAATGCCATTTTTAATTCATCATCGATTAATTTGAACATAAAACATAGAAATATAAAAAAAAAACATTTGGAGTTACAATAAATCCACCTCTGATTCCACGGCCTTGATAGAAATAATATGCCATGTACCTGTCGTGCAGATTCGCAAAAGAAAGAGTACAAAATATTTTTACCTACGCTTTACTTTGCCCTTCTGAATTATCCTTCAAGAAATATCTTCTTTTATTGTATTTGATATTTTTTCATGATTATTCTTTCGTCACTTTCTCTGAATAGAAAAGATCTAAAAAGGCGCAAAAACATCAAATCCATTGTCATTTTTTTCTTTTCTTCGCAGCAATGTTGTCAACATTTCTAGGAATATTGTATCAAGAATATTATGGAAAAATATGATAATGCAGTAAAACAATACATACCTAGTCTTACAGTTGGGAAATATTCTGGGAAGTCTGTAAGGTAATCTATGTAGCACAGCTTCTTGTTATTTGTTATTCCATTTCGATTTTCTCTTTTTGTTTGGGCTTGCGTTTGGAAGTGGTTTATGAGTACCGAATGCCACATTATTTACCATTACAATGTCATTCCAAGACTTGGACTGACCAAAAGAGCAGCAAGATTAGAGAGAAGAGAAGTTTACGGAAGTGTATTCCTCGAAAGGTATCCAATTTCGTAATCCAACCGACCGTTCAGGTACTTAATTTAATCTTTCGTCGGGTCCCTTTTTGTTTTTTTTCAACAAAATTAATTTATAAAAACGTTTCGTGCTGAAATACCTACTGTGAATACACTATTTTCGAAATATTAATTATTTCTTGGATGAATTGAAATTTGATTGGTAGAAGTACGTCATAATAATTAAAACATATCGATGTGCATTTTTGACGTAGAAAAACTATTGATGTCGATTTTTATTTTACCACCTCCTCTAATAATGTGTAGCATATGAATTCCTAATGGAGGTATCTCAACATAAGTTTTTTATCAACTATATTATAACATAATTCTTTTGGAACTAATTACCTAACTACTTCTTACCTTGCGGCTGTTAACTGATCGTTTTCTCTATGTTCCGTTTTTTTCAGGATTAGGGGGGAAGGAATAAAATCATAACAGATAACTCTACATTTTGTGTACAAATACATCAATCGATTGAAAAAAATATTTATGCAAGTTTTTTGGTCAGGAATATGAACCCTTCACCCCCTGATATCAAGTAGACAAAGCCTAATAGTTTTCACCACTAGGCTACAGAACCGTCACATGTATATTATATCGCGTAATGTTATCGTGAAAGATGCGATGCATAAAAAAATATCGAACATCGCTTATCATTGAATATATTGTATGCCCACTTCTGTAGGGGATACATCGATCAGCCGAATAGGCCTTGCAACTGGCGACTCATATTATCGACGCGAAGAACAAATTCGAAGATTTAAAAAATTGCTAAGAGCAATTGGTTAACAGTTAGCGGTGAAATTCTTCTCGTGTTTGTCATAATCAAAAATTGATAACTCTAACAGGTATTCTTTATCCTAGAACTAATCCTTGTCGAACGCTCGATGTCTATAATTTCCATAATACATATTATATCAAAGCCGTATGCTAAATTGCCTATAAATAATTGATAACTAAGGGAAAAGTTAGAAAATTACCAGCCGTGCTTAAAATATAAGTTACTATTATCGCGTGTGGAAGGCATTAATCTAGCGATTGTTATCCTTCTTGAAATACAGTCAGTTACGAACATTCATACTTACGATGAACAGAAAAATCTTAAAAACAATTAAAATATCCACAAAAAAAATAAGTATATGGTATATTCTGTGTGATGAATAACTTGGCTATTAAAATATCAATGATTTTTGACAATGCTCCACACCTATGAGACTCACATAGAAGCAAGTTTGGGTTTATTTACCTTCTTACACCACAAGCATTCTATAGCCAAAAGTCAAGGGACGGGCTATTGGTAACTTCAACTTCTCATGAAAGAAATTGTTCAGGAGTCAGAAATGCATATTAATATTTCTTAAAAATATAATATTATGTATATAATTATTTACTTGAATTAATTTAAAAATCAGCAATCAGAAATATTAGTTATTTACATACATTTTTGATGTATAAGTTTTATTATTTCTAAATATTTTTGTATGAAATTCCATTAACAACCATGGTGACGGAACGAAAAACGTAAGTCGAGAACCCGCTGTACATTAAGTCCTCGACTTTCGTAATGATTAGTCTTGAAAATGGTACGATGGTTGAATGCACGAAAGAAGAGCAATGTAAAAAATGTGGAAGTGTATAATTGCATTTAATACAATAAACGATAGGTAATAATACCTCCATACCATCCGTCCGTGCCGCAGTTGGTAGCGTCGTTGGCTATGGTTACGGATTTCTCGGGTTCAATTCCCGGTGCGGACGGTTTTCATAAATTGATCTTTCAATCGATTTATGGATTTCTGTTCGTAGTCTGGAGTGTTTGTGATGACTAAAAAAAAACTTCCTCTCACACTGATTCTCACGGGGCGTCGCGAGAGTGATTAACAAACCACTAGTCCTGTCCTAGCCTATCCTTCTATTCCTACTCTCTTCTAAAAAGAGAGGTTGAGCAACTGAGTAACAAGCAGTTCTCATAGAAAAATTCTGTTAAGATACCTCCATTAGAAGATCATATGCTCCACGTTGGGAGTGGACATGGAAAAAAATACCTTAACAGTATTCAAATATCGTCCTTCTTTTCCTGATGCTGTAGCATGGTTTGTCTTTTTCAATTGCTTTACATAATTGAGGCATAGAAGGCGCGAAGAATTCATTAATATTCTCGATTGCCAAATCCTTAGCAATGAGTTCATCCAGCGTTAGCTTCTTAATTGACAAATGTTTTATAATCTATCCTTCGAAATGTGTACGAAATAGTAAATTTCACTGAAGTAGAACGTACGAATGAGTATATAAGTTTCTCAACCAGCCCTCATACATTTCAATCGATGTATATTTGCTCCACATAACAAGATAACATTAAATTTCTACACCCCTTATCATTTGAAAAGTGTGCTGTTTGATTCAAGATAATTATTGATATTTTAAAAACAAGAACCCAAATTCGTATTAAAATTTCAGTATTTTGTTGGGAGAATAGGAAATTCAATTCCCGAATCCATCAAGAAAATGAATGTGTATCCATAAATGATGAGATCATTTGACGTGTACATTTTGCCTAGATATGTTTGTAGGTATGTAATGGTACACCGTCCTTGGTTAGAAGTTAGAATATTGTTTGGTAACCGTATAAATACTACCTGAGCTTGTTCATGTTTCATGGATACAGGTAAATATTATTTTATAACATAACACTGTAAATTGAAGAAGATACAGTACGTTCAATGATAGGTATTTTTTATATTAGTAATAGGGTAAATAATTTCATGAATACGGCGATTTTATAAAGTTTATAAAATCTTTATTCACTATTTTGTCCACAAATCGTAAACGTGTTTTCTTTTTTGATTTAATCATTTATTTATTTTTATTATTTTAATCAATATTGACGTATTAAAATCAAAAATTTATATGTATTTATAGATTCAAATGTTAAAAATCAAAAATAACTAGACTCACGTGTATTCATTGTTCAAGAGATAGTTCGACAATATTTGAACAATGTACCTACCTATTATACATTATAATGTATTCATAATTGAACACATAAATATTCAACATAGGTTTACTCAAAGATAGTATGTTTAGTCATTTCTATGTTTATTGCCATAACGACAACAACGTGATAAATTCTGTGTGTGAAAGGAAAAGGGCCAAAGGAGAGCCAAAACAAGATTTGCATTTGTATGAAATTTTATGAAAAATGTAATATTTAAACATAAATTTTACCAATTCAGCAGCATTGATTCGAGTCTTCCTTTTTATGTTAAAGGCATGTACGGATGTATTGTTGTTATTTTAGAATATTTAACTCGTTTTTCAATTAACTTGACTCTCTTTTCCTTTCACCCACAGATTTTATATCGAATGTGCAAGTACAGTAAAAGGCTAAATCTAATTAATATAGGTATTTAATAATTTCAAATTGAATACATTTCAGATCATTTTTAGGTTTCAATTGTATATAAGTATGTTGTTTGAGTAATGTATCAATCATTAGTAATCGATTTATTTGGCGAATAGAATTCGTTAAATATAATGTAAAATTGATCATTTCGTCATTGCACTGGTCGTGTAACTAAGTGCGACACGTGTTTCGTTTCGTTAAAAAGCAATTTCAAAGCTGCTGTCAAATCGAAAATTTAATAGAACATAATCCGTATTTTTATATACATTGGAAGTAGGTGTATTTCGAATCCGTGAGGTAATTCCATTTCCAATTTTATTAGTGTGATGTTTTGCCCGCCGCCACTTCTTCCATGCATAGGTCAATAGCGAACGACGGCGATAGGCTGGGTAGTTAGTAGTACCAAGGACCGGCTCTAGTCAATTTGTGTGAGGGGAAAGGCGCAAAAAGGGGGCCCTGCACGGCTGATCCAGTGGATCGACACCAAGGGCCGGGGTCGAGATCTAGGTTGAATGACAGCCTGAAGGCAGGGTTGTGACAATAAGAATAAAACTATCAACCACCTAATACCTAATTTGATACATTTGCGAGTTTTATTTTTATTTAATATTTTTAACCATCGAATGGGTGGTTTTATTTTTTGAATCTTCAATATTCTGAAATGACAACCAAAATCGAAAAGGTGTAATTACGCGGCAATTATTGAAACGTTCGTAAACAAGTAAACTTGATTTTATCCGTGTTCTTGCCCTTCAGTATAAGATATCGAAGTTCGCAACGGAGACCGTATGTTCTGAAAACTTAGAATTTAAACGATTTATTTATGAAATGTTTAGTTGTAAGTACAGTGCAAGAAGTTGAGAAGTTTTTGTTTACATGTAGTTTCAACTACTGTTATGGGTGTAAGATTTTTTAGCTCGTTTCTCTTTTTGCGTAGGCAGCTTGATGAAGTCGAACGAAACCGGGTGAAACCCTTTTGTATATTTATTATTTCACGAACCTGTGCAACCAAACCATTCGCTAAAACCCTTGCACGCATTCACTGCACACGAGGTACGCGCGTATCGTATCGATCGTGTGAAGTTGCCTTTATAGTCGCGCACGCTGTTTCGGCCGTCGCGGGTGAAAGGGACAAGGAACCGACAGGACGAAACCGTGCGCGAGCGCGGCACGGTGGGAGGGGGGTCTGAGCGCGGGAGGGAGACGGAACGCGGGACACTCGCGCTCGTGACGGCGCGGCGAACGCACGCGAGTCTGCACCGCGTTTCTTTTGTCACTCGTCTCACGAAAACGTGCCTTCGTCGAATACATGATTATTAACTAAAATCACCCGCCCGCCTTTCCATCTACATTACCAGCCTTCATAGGCGTAGTCTTTTTCGTCCTGTATCTCAGTTATTCGCGTCAATGTTACAAATAAGTGATAATCTAACCTAGCCGTTGTAAGTCGATGTTATTTTCGGTGCAGTTTCGACGCGCGCTGCACTCAAACTCGTGTGTGTGAATTCCCGAAATCTAGCTGTCTTTTTGTGTAGCCAGTCAATGCAGTGCGTTTGAGTGTGTATATTTATAATATTCCGTGCATGTTTTGTTGTGTGGTGCGTTCGCCCGTAGATTCTTTATTCCGACGACTCCGGTGATAATGTTATACCTGCGCTGGAAATAGGAACTAAATAAATAATAGAATTCAGTAAGATTCCGCGTTTGTGTAGAATAAATTTTCTTAGTAGTGTGTTAGTACGGTAAAAGTGCAACGTTCTTAAGATTCGAAGATTGAATATTTATAGTTTTGAAAAAGTAACTTTACTGATGTACTGTTTGGAAACATCGACAACTTTAGAAATATGAATTTAAAGTGTTGATGGCTAGTTAAATAATTATCATGAATTAAGTGCCGCATGTGTAAGTTATTTGATCTCAAAATGTCGTTGAATTATGCATAATATCGGTGATAACTTCTGCTGGGTTTTAAATGTTAGTTTTGCCGTGTCGATGATGACGATGTTGTTGTAAGGAAGTCGACCGCGTGAGATCCGCATCCTTTTTGGTGTGGTCTCCGCACGTTTTGAGGAGTTATTTCCAGCATCAGCAAAGTGCCGATTGCTCTTTGGAGCCACCGACAACGTCCCGATGCGCTGCGATGTCGTTGGAAGCGACAGTGGCCCTGGAATCGTTCTACACCGTGAATGGAGGTAACAATAATTGATTCAACACAATAAATAACAATATCTATATACATAACAAACGAAATATGACATAATCTTAGACTGCAGTAGTAAGCATTACATTATCAACTTCACTAAATACTAGATAATATAAACGGTAGTAAATGTTGTATGGTAGTGCCCATGATATTTGTTTTAGCTATGGACTCAAATCGAATAATCCATATTAGAATATTTATTTATTTATAGTTTTTATGTAAATTTGATTAACAGAAAATATTCACTAACTAGTCACTTAAGATACGTGCTGTAAACTTGATACTTTGTAAACAATTAATAAATCTTACTAGATATATGATAAATAAGGTAACCAACCGTCTTCCTTTTTTTAGTTATGTTCTCCCTATATTTGAATACTAATCTGTAGAAAATTGCTGGAAATATTCAGCCATTTCAAAAATGAACATAGTTCGGTTTAAAAATTATTTATTCTTGTTTAATATACGTTGTGTTGCCCTAATGGACTAATGCACCAGCTGAAAGAGTTTCTTCAATTGCTTATAATTTTTGGACAAGTCAGAAATCTAGGTAGATTGTATGTTGATACTCTAGCTGCAGCTGTAAAATCCTATAGGTATGAGAGTTACCTAATTATACTGTTCTAATATTTCCAATAAATGACATATTCATTCAGTGGAAAACTAGTCTTAATAATTAGTAGGGATACAATATAAAAAGTTACAAATGTTTTTATTACGTATTTATCGTATTATTGCGATATTTTTTCTTAGTGTCTTTATTTGTATTGTTTTCATTGTAAAAAAGTTCGTTACCATGTGATAAAGGAACGGATAAATGGTGAAATTCATTTATTCTATTGGAATATTTGAAATCCCAAGAGTTGTAGCAGGTCAGATCTGTAGAACAAACGAACGCCTGTCTGGTTATGACGTCGATATTTTTCGTTTTTTAAAAATATCATTTTCATTTCACGGCACGTCTGGCATGCGTTGCCCAATTTGTATTTCGTCATTCTTTTGTAAATTTCAATGTCAATGCCGTCTATTTTATTTCGGACGTTAAAACGAAGAAATGGCCGACGTGCGTATGATCATTTTTTTTTTATTTATTACATATTCGCAGCGGCCGATCGAGATAAACTTCTCGATCGATTTGTTTTTTTCCTACCTATTTGCCGCGCCGTCGTTTCAAAATAAATTACGTACCTACCACAAATTTACCCGAAACTTGTTTCAATGCCCACTTGCGTATTATATAAATCATTTATTCTTGTTTTTTTTAAACGAATCACACAGGAATCTTTTTCTTTGTGAAGCATTATTATCATTAGTCAGGTAATTCACAACCTAAGAAATTTTTCTTCTGTAAAAACATAATTAATACAAGATGCATGCATGAAATACCAATATTATTTGACATTGCTGACTGTCGGAATATGATTTGTTTTTTACCGTTTTGTTAATGCATAATTGAATTACTAAGAAGTTTGAAGATTTATTTTTTAAAGGCAATGTTATCGCTTTTTTATACACTGTTTATTGATATACATAGTTTTCTGTAAGAGGACAATTTAAAAAACTTAACTAATTGCTTCACTAATCACGCCTACGGTTTTCGCAAATACTTGTCGACAAGACGACCGCGACAGCATCTCGTTCTATGAACCAACTGCTATATTGCCGTCATAGGTAAAAATACCGCTAATCTCAACTACATATTCAGTATAATAATTGCTGCTACATTTTGTATATTTCCATGTATTTAGTCACTAACGCAGCGGGTTTCGCCTTTGGGCATCTTCAGACATTTGAGCACACGAACTAACTCAAACTGACTTTTTCTTTGATTCCTGTAAGCGGTTCTCGTTAACATCAGCAATAAATCAGATTGTATTTTAAAAAATAAAGCACAATTCATTTTTACTACTTACACGTGTTTTATAATGATCAGTAGCGGTTTCGCTCATCACGATCATTATTATCAACTGATTGACAACTACCTCAGTTGATAATGATCGTGATGAGCGAAACCGGTCCTGATCATTATAAAACATGTGGAAGAAGTACAAATGAATTGTGTTTAATTTTTTAAAATATAATGTCTTTCCACCAAGGATTGACAGTTAACACTTGAAAATCAGATTATTTTATTATCCTGACTGCCTTTCGCTGTTGACTGTCGCTTACATATGATGGCAGTATAATAAAACGTGATTGCAAGTCCAGATTCAGTTGATTTTTTACACCTGCTCTCTGTTTGGCGTAGAATATACAGAAGTAGGTAGGTCTATAAATCGTTGAAAAGTGTACTGAATATTTTTCTAGCTTTTCTAGTTCTTTGAATACTTACTGTCAGAAACATAATGTGTGCATTGAAAAAACAAAAGCCCATGACGATGTTTTTTAAGAAAGCCATTAGTACCTACCGATTATTTTAACACTCACCGACAGTCAGATAAATCACTACACACGAAGAGTAGGTATTAGTTACCGTCGGGCTATCGAACTATGGACTCTGTGCTAGCGTGCCCTGTCAAGTTGTGATAAACCATTAATAACCTATGTAAATATATTATCTAGATGCCTACATTTTCAGTTATATTATTCTATGTTTAAAATTGTCTAGTCTTAAACTAATGGATAAAAAAATATGTCTATAGGTTGAAGAACCACTAGTAAAATAATCTATAGCTGTATATTGTTTTACCGGATACCTGTTCAATAATGTCTATTAAATTAATATTTTTTTTCCATGTATCTTAACGGAATTTTTCTATGAGAACTGCATGTTACTCAGTTGCTCAACCTGTCTTGTTTCGAAGAGAGTAGGGATAGAAGGGTAGGGCTAGGACAGGACTAGTGGTTAGCTAATCGCTCTCACTACGCCTTGTGAGAATCGAATGGGTGGGAGTGAGTTTTAGACTACAGGAATCCATGAATCCATTGAAAAATAAGTTTATGAAAACCGTCCGCACCTGGAATTGAAGCCGGGACATTCTTAACCGTAGCCAACGACGCTACCAACTCCACCACGGACGCCGACAAATTAATTTAAAATAAGTAATTAATGACATACTTGTATTTTGTTTAAGGAGTTAATTTCTTGCATTTCTATCACTAAATAACAATTATGTGTTTACTATCATTCGATTAATAATTTAATGGATTGCTTTGTCCTTCTTTATTTTAATTTTAGACTTGAAAGATACATCGATTTGCGTAACTACGATTTCGGAAGGCTTGTAAGTCTAATGGTTAGAGATGTTCGCTAGCGATCCAATTGGTCTAGGTGCAAGACCCGGCAATATGGAAATTCTTTGAGATCTTGGCCACGGGTGTATTTGTTATCTTTCTATTCCGAGTATTATAAAAATTCAGAATATCTGGTGCCTTAACTATTATTTATTACCTGCGATTCCAAAAATATTTTTCTTTTAATTCTTCGTTTATAAAATAATAATTGAATTAAAAGTCATCACTATCAAAAGTACATTAAATTATAGTCTTAAACCAATGGTGCAAAACATATTTGAAAGAAGGCCCAGTTTAACCATTTTCTAATCTTTCACGAGTTAAGTGTTGGAAAATAATGATATACTTTACTAGATAGGTTTCGCATTTTATTATTTTTAATTTAATAGTTGCATCATTTTACTGGTTAGTTGTTATTTTGGGCCGCAACAAATGTCATCACTGTCTTAAACTTTCAAATTTACTATGTTTTTATCAAGAAGAACGATCATTTATTCTTAAAAGCATGTCATTGGAAAGCAATTATTCTCTTAACAATTAATATTTTTATATTTCAACTTATTTTTTGTCAATTCATATTTCGTTACACTTTATAACTTAACACTTTTTTCTACGCATAGCGTGTCAGGGTATTAGTATGTATGGATCCTGTGTCCCGAGAGCCGTGTTTGGATTACGTAATTCTAGAGCCGGAGTGCAAAGTTATAAAGTGGAAACTCTACCTGTATTGTTGTAAATTCACATACCACTGCGATGCACAGTATTAGATCAAAATACTGTTGATGGCTTAGGATTTTGATGAAGAAACAACCCAAATTTATTGAAAAAAGAGATACTGACATAACCTGATACAGTCAATCACGACATGGTTCTTCAGACTCAAAAGGTCTCCCGGGCATACGTGACTGCTGGCAACACAGCTAGGAATGCAATTAATTGCAATTCAATACCTAATCACCTTCTTTTCCTTTGAACGATTTACTTTGTAATCATATTAAGTGACTCGGTCGTTACTTCCAAAATGAATTTATAATTAATTTTTACTAATCCGAATAAGGTAATTGTTTTGCCTTAGTCAGGCGATTTCTACAGCGGAAATGGTTTATTTGAAGTGCGTAAAGCTTGGTCGGCACATGCTCGATTGCGAAGTAATGTTTCGTTCGTGATTCACTAACCAGATTTCAAATGCCGGTGCGGTTTAGGACCTCCTATTGGAGTAGGCACGGAGTGACTATGGAAGTGTGGGAGTGGGCGAGTCGTGTTCCGGTGTGGCGATTGTCGTGATGAGTAAACATTCCGACCAACAAAAAAAACCGCTTATCAATGGATTTCACGGCACATACGCATCTTCGACCCAACCCAGCTACCATTTCACTTTATTTGAAATGATGTGAATACGGGACATGACGTTAAAATTCATAACGCTGTTTCTCCGCTGTTTATACGACCAGTGTAATAACAAAAACAACAAGATTAGTTTAATACTCGTTAAAAAATTGTCTACAAACTAAGTTACCACGGAATCCATCGAACATAATTAGGATGTATATCTATCTACCCAGTGTATCGACGTTGTTTTGGATGAAAGCACTAAATGTAAAAAATGACATATTGAGTTAGTTATTCCAAAATGTTCCTCATTTTGAACTCTACCGTATGAGAGATCAAATTATATTTTTACTTAAAAACAGTTTTGTACTGACGAGGAAAATGACATACCTTTTTCATTTTCCTCGTCAGTACAAAACTGTTATGTCATTTCAAACATTTGACAAACATCAAGTTCCAGTCACTCAAACATAGTACTTTTTAGTTAGTGTCTTCTTTCAGAACAACGACGAAATTTATATATATATATAAAACCGGTGTTGAACAAAACTACGGTCATCTCGACACGATGTATTGTTTTTTTTACTTTGATATTTTATAATGTACATATTCGATAAAGCACTACATATTTTCTCGGGCACATTTCCGTAGTGTTATTTGAAATTTTTAGAAAAAAATGTAAGGGATGTATTAATTAATTTGTTTTCTTTCACTGAGTGGATTTACCATAGTACACACATATTTTCAAGATTTCTTCTTTACCTCATTTTTAATTCAAGTTAGGCCGTGCTCAGAGCAAAATGTTACGGTATTTTCAAATTTTTTGGCTTCTACGCATATTTAGTGTTGGAGTTTCCATGTCGTATTTCCGCATAGGAACGGTTGTTCATTAAGTCAAAATCGTTTCGCCAAATGTGATGGACGAACCTTACAATATGAATAGTTTGATTTTATCTGTGTGTATTAACTGTGGAACCAGGGATAGAAACTGCTCAGTAGCCATAAAGTTTTTTGTCAATATCTAATGATAATCGTGCTTTCTCCTAGAGATAATCCCGAATGCTTAATGATACCTAAAACAATATCATCTAACCGAAATATGAACCTCCGAAGTCAAATAAACATTATATTGTATATTATAAAGAAACGAAGCTCGCTTTCATATTATCGTTGTGATGTTGAAATTAGTATACTTATATTAATTATTCTTTAAGATCCTTCAACTCTGATTTGTGCTACAACCTAATTCGTAGATTATCATATAGGGCGAGTGTTCCTAACGTCAGCCGTCGACAGTGGTCGGCCTTTTGGGCTTAAAACTTAAATAATAGTGAATATATTTAAAAAAACACTTTTTTTCAATTCGTGTAGGTAGTCTTGCCACTTGCCAGTGTATATCTGCACTTTACTGACCTGTATGATGAAATACGCAATTAAAAAAAAAAGGACATTTTTACTTTGCCTATTTCGACAAATTCATGTTGTATGGGGATCGCTAACAAAATATACTTTATAATGTCATGCTTTGCATCATTGCGTTTTTTATTGTTATGTCTACTCTCAGTAAATTCGTTGGCGATATTTATGAAGTTACATAGTGATGACCGAACACTGGGCAACGAAAGGCCGACCACTGGGAGAATTGGCATTTTTTTATGAACTTCTTTTATTTTATGCTTGGTGCAATATTAACTATTTTATTTTTAGTTGGTTACATTACTTAATCTCTATTTAATGGAATAACAGCGAAAAAATATGTATTTATCGTTCATTGACTCAAGATTCCTTTTGAAAATACACATGTCGCTGAACTGGCCGACCACTGGCGAAATGACCCTATGCTGACCCGAACCTTTTGACTTCTTGCGTCGTGTTGTCAATACATTACTTTTCTAAAATGCCGATTTGTCATTTATTACACTGATTATAAACTATTTTTTTACGACATTAGCGGTATAACATTTACAAGTGCGATTTTTTTTTCTTTTACCATGTTCGCTCTCAAAGTGGAGCATATGACCTTCTAATGGAGGTATCTCAACAGAAATTTTCTGCGAGAACTGCTTGTCACTCAGTTGCCCAACCTCTCATTTTTCGAAGAGAGTAGGGATAGAAGGATAGGGTTAGGACAGGACTTGTGGTTAGCTAATCGCTCTCGCAACGCCCCGTGATACGTTTTTTAGACATCCAATACTCGGACTACGAACAGAAATCAATTAATCGATTGAAAGATCAATTCATGAGACTGTCCGCACGGGACATGAACCCGAGACGTTCGTAACCGTAGCCAACGACTTTACCAACTGCGCAACGGAGCCCACAAATGCCTGCCATATGTAAACAGTGATTGGTGAAAACTTTTATTGTAATTGGCCTTTTTATTTATTATCCATGTCCGCTCCAGCTTGGAGCATATGGACTCCTAATGGAACTTATCACAAGATACGCTTTTCTAATAGAGTAAGGATGGAAAGATATGGTTAGGAAAATATAAGTAGTTTGCTAATCGCTTTCGCGACGCCGTGTTTTAAGGATCAGATAGGTTAGACAGGTTTTAGACATCCATGCCTTCGAACGGAAATACTTTATTCAATTTCAAAGTCAAATAAATTATCCGCACTGGGATTCGAATCCGCAAGCACCGCAACCGAAAGTAACATCGTTGACCCCTCGACTACGGTCCAGACGATTATACTTACACTGAATCTTATTTCAAAATTCGTTTATTAGGCGTGGTGCAGTTCGTTTTTCTCTATAATCCTCAGTAGTTTATTACCCCGTTGAGACACGAATTAACTCAATAAATACTTACATTATACTCACGCTTTGTTTGCTCACTTGAATAATTATTAACGTGATAATCCGATTGCATTAAAGTTCAGAATCTTCATGCACTCTATTTTAATATAAAGTAATTTAACTTTTAAATATTGTGCTTCTAAGCCGCATAGGTATATTAAATATTTTTTTCGTTTGTTATTGACTGAGAGTTGGTGTTTGAATGTTGTCAATCGTATTTCATTATTCCTTATCAACTGTTGCTCGATTACGTTGCGATGTCAGGTTTAATGATTTTCTATGTCATATGCTAATTTTTGTTGCGTGTTTACCATATTATCTGTGTATGATTTCTTACAAACATTGATATACGTTTTGTCTTATAATTATTTTAGTAGACTGATATTCTTGGAGCCAGTTTTAATGTTTTTGAACTTTGCAATATATTTCATCATTTGTTATCGGTCATAGTTTTCTTCATAACATAAAGAATCTCTCAAATGATAAAATAAAATCAGTTAATTTTACCATTGACATAAAATACTTTCCTAAAATAATATCGTTTCAATTATTCATTCTGTGCCTCAGCTGTGGCTATTGATTTATTCTAGTGGGACGCCCGACATAGAAAAATTTAAATACTGAATGTTCGAACTTCTTCAGCTCTTCGATGAGCTTCCACGTTAGCGGCACGTCGGGACTGTGCATCTTCCGGAGGTTCATAGTGATCGTTGTTGTCTGTGCCTCGGCAACAGCATTACGCCGGGATTTTGCAGCTACCGGAGTTTGTCTCGCTCTCCATCTCTGCTGTCGCAAACGCCGCTGTTCTTTTTTCCATACGATTTTAAGCATTTGGCAAACTTCTAAATCGAATTACTCACAACTAGTATTTTCCAGTTGGTGTCTTCTTCCAGAACAACGACGATTTATGAGATTCTTATGCAGCTAACTTTTACGTATGCTGGCTTATTTTATGATCCTCATTGTTGAGTTCTGACACATTGCAATCCGATTTATTTTCACAATTAAGTCGAGACTTTTTTGAAATATTGAACTTATTATAATTATTGAGCCTATTTTAACTCTAATTTAATTGGCTTCCAACGTCACAGAAACAGAATTGTATAGAAAACCCTGTGTAAAGTAGTAGATCTTTTCCGTATACCGTAGTAAGTTTCCGCCATCAGTAAATTGAATTTTCTTTTGTCCGAACGTTCGCAGCGAGTTTTTTTGGTGATAAGCGATATTGCGTGTACTTGAATTTATAAAAGATTCCCGACACCTATCCTGGCGTGGTCAATTTTAGAAAAATGGCAGTAGGTATCATTCAAAAGTTCGCCACATTTCGTACTAATATTCCTAAGCTGTGAAAACCGTTTTAATGTTGTGACAGGTAAGTAATCTGAGCGGCTGACATATATACATATAAACATTTTCTTTTTGTTGTTTTTAGTACAACTGTGTTTTTATGAAAGAAATCTTTTTCGGTGTGTCAAGCTGTTTAATATTATTCTTTGTAATTTATGGTTTTTAATCTAGAGATAGCGTATCTCTCTACTTGACACTATCGTCAAGTTTCTTATCAAAATAGGTGTAAAACGATAGACTATGTTGAATGTTATACCTAATGTTTCCTGTATCCTGAGAGTGTTGTATTTTTTAGTTCAATATTTATTTTCCATTGGTATTCAATCTAGGCTGCTCAAGCTTTTTTCACATTGTTATTAAACTAGAAAATTGTTAATTATTTTCGTTAAAGTACTTTGAAAAAAATTAATGTAATGCAAATTGCTATCTACTGGTAGATCATAATCAATAGTTAGTTATTATCATTATCAATAATTAGTCCAATCCTATACTTACAGTTTGCGCCTTTTTGCGGTAGATAATGTTAGACGATTCATAACGATAAAATCTCACTGAATTGCGAAACAACCATTTAATGACACTGAATTACCGTATAATCTGCCATCGTAATTGATGAACCGTGGGCGACCTGTCCAAACGAAGGTCGAACCGACGCACGTTATTCTTGATAACATCTCAGAATGTCCCCAGATGTTCATATTTTAATACCACATTATCAGTATGTGACCTATCAAATGTTCGATAATATTTTTTTTAAAAATTGAATATTTATAAAAAAAAAACTCTTTTTGAAGTTAACGCATTTTTATTAAATCTCGCATTCTGCTTCAGTCGCTAATAGCCTGGTTATTTATATGTGGGCGGAATTTATCTTAGGTTTAATCGCAAACATAAAATAACATAATTTAAGACATCGACTCAAAATCTCAATAATCCAAATTTAATAAAATAACATTTAATAATATCTTTCAAGTTGTTTGTATCATCTTACCCGATATTATTTGAACATTTAGGATGAATGAAAAAGCTAGATTTCGTAATGGTCATTTATTTTTTTCTTAAATTTCTTCTGAAACTGGTTTTTCGAGTTTAACGTTTCAGGAATCTGGTATTTAATACTATTAACATAATCGCAACGATGGAAGGTGTTGTGGATTTTTTTAAAGTTAAAATGCGCGCCAATAATTTCATTTCAACACTCATGATATTCTCATTTTAGTCTATGTAACATAATAATTGTATATGGCATCACAAAAATCGCAAGTAAGCCGAAGGAAGCTGTCGTTAAAATCGTTATTGATCTAAGTTCGTCTTATTATAAAGTGGATGCGTATTAATTATCTTGTCACTACTAAAATTACCCCGTTGTTAAGTTTTAAGATAGCGGTTTGACTCTATTAAATAGAGTGCCCAATAGAAAAAACACTGTAGGTAAGATACACATTCGTTTTATTTAATCTTACAATTATAAATATACACTTGCAATTATTAAGTTTTGTCAAAAGAAATACCAAGAGTTATGACATTAACGCCATGTAACAATATTTGACAAATTACCTGCGCTTTTATCGTCATAACTACATGTTTTATAAATAAAATTCAGAGCCTTCTCATGAATTTGGTATAATTTTCTGTTTATTTATTTGTCAACCATATTTTCAAGCATGATATACTATGAGTGTACTAGAAGCCAAATCGTAGATAAGATTTTGAATTCTTGTGTATAATTAAATACATATCATTGTCCTCATATTATTTTTTGTAAATGTTATTATATAGGTACTATCGTTTACTCTAACGCTGTAAACATTTAATTAAGGAAACTTTCTCCACTTGATAAACGATAGTCGTTACGCATTGAAATCCACTGTACTTATAAAAATATATTTATTACTCTCGAAAAAACAACGGATATCAAATTTAACTCTTCTGGCCTCGGAGCTTAAATAATCTTGTTTCAGAACAGCCCAATACACTTAATTGTTAATGTTTATTTAAGTGTACTCCTGTATGACTTTTACAATCTTGTAAAAATAATAACATAATTTTAAATTTTAATCTGGATTATGTTAATTATATCGATTCAGATGTCTCGAAACCATATATTTCACAGTAATTATCAAATGAATAATCGTAACATGATTCAAACAATTCAAAGATCATTTCCGTGAATTTTTCTATTTCCAAGAACTGAGTCGGGCAAGTCGAGAAGTAGACGAATTATCAACACGGCCTGTATGAATGAAGTTTGGTTAACCATTTAGCGCACAGGATATTATTCTTTTTGTAAATTCATAATGGGAAACGTAAATATTTAACCTGTAGGGAGACGGACGCTTAAAATCGACGGACGTACGTGCGCGCGCTGACGGCCGGCGGACGGCTAGTGACGAAATTATTTTAACCGAAACCCAATGACCGCCAACTGACTTGACTTGCCGAAACCAGTTCCTGAGGAAGTTTTCCAGTTCCTAACAACCGCGAACTTGGCATTGTAGCATATTGAAAAGAAATCATGACAAGTGAACGATAATTCGTGCGGTGTTACCAACCATTACTAAAATCGGAAGTACATACTGCATATTTTTCACGGTTGCGTAACTTTTATTCACTGCTGAAAATTAAATGGATCTTATTGAATGAATTTCTATTTACTTGACACAGCAAGATTTTTTCTGCATCTTTTGAACTTGTGCCGGAAATTCATTTACATCATAATACTAGCCACTATTCAAATACGATTAATTCCGTATATTTTATTACTTCCTACCTGTGTTTGACCTTCTCAGCTTCTAAAGAAGAAATTCCACATAAGGCCTTGGAAGACAGATTGTATTACGTCCTTCCGCATCCTCCTTTTTTGGCTCTAGAAAAGGACTTCCACGCTTTCTCTGCGCATTCACTACATTCGGGATCGAATGTAGTGGACGAAAACTTAACAGCTTAACAGCCGCATGTTTTTTTATTGAATTTCACCTGGCGGCCTGGCGATTTTAAATCGCAAAAAAAATGTAATTTCACTAAATTCACTATAATTTGTAAACCAATTGAGATATTCCAATATACCAGTTGAGAAATTTGATTTGATGACTTCCAGATACTTTGCCGCATAAATCAATGCCATTTGAACAGTGGTCCTATATCTGTGCGTTGCATACTTATGTGGTGTAGTGAAAAACATAATATATAAGTGAAGATAATAGTTTATTTTTTTTTAAATAATGCGCCACCATCTCTCGTTGACATTTGAAGTCAAACTCGATTATAACCCAGTACTTTTTCAATAGAATGGAATGTATGACGTAGGACTGATATATGAGTCCACAGACAGCAACCAAAGTTCTTCAAGGATTCGAATACGAATCCGCGGCTATTAAGCTGCTAACCGACATACGTGTTTTCGGACTCAAACTACACAAATTAAAAAAAGTAGTTTGTAAATCGAAAATTTGACGTTACCCTACCGATTTTGAGCGTACGTTTTTTTTATCTCACAAAATATCTTGTATCTTACTGTACTTCATATAATTGTCATCACTTATAACAAATCATGACAACTTAACTCCATGGAATCGGCTTAAGTCTTTTGTTCTTAACTCAGAAAAATGTAATCTTGTCATTTAAAATCGCATTACTCTGATGATTGACTTAAATGAGATTTAAAATATCACACCCTTAGTGTGATCTGTCTTAAATCCGTGTCACTTTTTGGAACATTATTTTGTATTTCCAACGATACATTTCGATTTTTTTATTATAATGTTCATATCTTTTTTAAAATGTTACTTGACAGCAATTCTAGGTGGAAAGGCATTGTGGTTTTTAAATTGAAACACATTTTTTTGTAATACTTTTACATTTGCTACAATGATCGGTTCTGGTGTGGAAGTAGTACAAAACAATCGTTAAGTCATGTAAATTGATCATGGTATGACGTCTGAAATAGCTATTGATTCATAGTAAAACCTCATGTATAAATTGTGAGTAAGTAAATCCGCACCTAATCGAGACATAAAAGAACTTAGTTTTTTTTTTTTTTTATAATTTAAGACATCGACTGAGGGTGCTTGATGGAATTTCAATATTAAATTTGGATTATTGAGATTTTGTAACTGAGTCAGTTCGAGTCCATTCGTGTGCTCGAATGCCTGAAGATGCCGAAAGGCGAAACCCGGGTCATTAGTGACAAAATACATGGAAGTGTACAAAATCTCAATAATCCAAATTTAACTTAGTTTTTTTTTTTTTTTACGTTGGTTTTCTCTTAATCATAATAAGTATTTTTTCGGTGTAACTTTGGGGAGATTCATTTTTAAATATTAAATTAATAATACTCATCAATTTTATTTTTATAATATGAATACGTTTTTTATGCTAGCAAATATTCTCCATAGTTTTCTACAAAATGTACAAATTGGAGTAATCACATATTTCTTTAAATACAATTTTTATAGCCGTATCAAGAAGATTCAATTGCTATGATAAGCTAATAGTAGGGTTCTTGAATTCAATGATAGTCTAACTGTATCATGTACTATTTTCTGAACTACTGCTAATAAATGTGAAAGTATGTCTAATAAATTGTACTCAATTCAATCCATCAATAACGTTCTAGTCACTTTCAAATCGCCATGCTATTTTTATCGCAGCAACATTATCTACCCGATATAAAACGCATGATAATAGATAGATATAGATTGCTTCAACACCAGACCCAGCACCCTATTTTCTAATATTCCCATCTGTCGAGGGAGCCGAATGACCCCCCTGCTGCTCCCGCCCTCCTATACCCTTGCCCACCTCCCCCTGGGGCATCATCATCTAACCCCGCGGATGGAAATCCTTCGAGCGCGGTAAAACTCGTTCCTCGGCTCTCCTCTTCACTTTTTTTTCGTTATTTTTATTACGGTACGTATACTTGGCGCTGTCGCCTCGTTGCTTCTCGCTCTCTTGTGTCAAAATTGCATTGTTTCCGTCCCTCCCGCACGCGGTTCTAAGCTTCTGACACCACTGAACCCACCCTCCTTGTTGTCTGGACGTTATCAAGTCGAAGCGAATCAAGACAAGAACTTTTAGATCAACATCGGATAATTATTTCCAAAGACTTTAAAATTCAATATTTTTCAACAGATTTGCTATTTCACACTGCGTTGTGCTATTTGATTGGTTGTAAATGATTTTATCACAATTTTGATCTTTGGAGAAAATTTGGATGTTGAAAAAAAAACCAATTGCACTATTTTAAGTCACAGGGCAAAAATTAACATTTTTGGGTTCACCAGATCACTGTGCATACTAAAAAATAATGTTAATTATACCAAAGATGCCTATTTTTGTTTTTTTATAGAGTAAAAAATCATTCACTACACTCATAATACCTTTGATCCAACATAAAAATTTCCAGCATTTTTGTATGTTCATTGAAAAAGAAATATACGATCAATGCATTTGCCCCACTTTTATGTAAGGACATAGTGAACTGTCACGGTTAGATCACTATTTACCAAAATTGAATCATCATTTGTCATAAACAACTATTATTTTGATTCAACAGAATTCTTTTGCATCAACTATTGCAATCACTGTCACTTTTTGTTTATGACGTTGTCTTCGTCTTCGTCTTGTCTTTTATTTTTGTCAACCCGGATCGAATGAGTTAGCCATCGTAGAAGGGACGAACGAACTCTTTGGAGAAGAAACTAAGAAAGTGTGCGTGCCGCATTAAAGTTTTACACAGTGTCGCTCATTGGTGTGCTGATCCTGCGATAGTGTTCGTCTGTATCAGCTGGGTGTAACAACGGCCGAATACGGGAACGAGAGTACTTGCGGTGTGTGTCGATATCAGCTGTGTGTAAGGCTGTGTGCGTTTGTTCGATTGTATTATAACGTCGCGTCTTGTTGTGGGTGTGTAAGCTTTTGTCAGCTGTGTGCTGCGTAAACATAGATCGCTGCGCGTGTATGAGTGATTTTAAATCAGCTGGACGTTATTAACGAAAGATGAGTGCGTAATTACTCAAATGTATCGCTGTTTTTCACCGAGTTGTAAATATTGTGACGATGAATCTTCTGTCCTTGTCATTCTATCGTGTAGTACTGAAGCTGTAAATGTATATTAACATCTGATACGGCAATACATTTCTTGTATGAAATTCTCTCACAATTTTGTTTTCATAACTCGGTTCGATATGAAGATGAGTGCATGCTTAAATAGCATATGCGAGTGCACCTACAGCATTCTATATTATGTAGGAAGAATGAGATAGATATACATTTATCACTCTCAGATAGCTTTTGTTGACCTGCCCGAGTGATTTTTACTTATCTAGTTTTTCGTAGCAGTAATATTTTGCTCCATTCAACGTTTATGGGTGATAAGTCTAGAATCTTCTAGTAGTTACCTTCTCCTACAATTCTAGTTTCATATCGACGGGAAAAGGACGTAACCCACACACAAAAATATTGCGTATAGCTCAAACTAAACGAAGGGATCCGAAGTCCTTTTGCCTTACTACAGTCGATATATTGTGTATTTGTATATAAATATAGTGTATTAACACGTTTTGTGTGTTACACAATATTTTTGGTGCGGGTTACGTCCTTTTTCCTTTCCACGGTCGATATGTATACCGTGTCCGGATTTAGTTTACCAACCAAGAATACCCGATAAAACACTGCAGCATTAAGCGCTTTCAAATTTTTGCCAGGAGTTTCTTAGGAGCAGTTACCCATTACTTTTTATTATCCAATATTTGGCTTTCATTGTTATATAAGTGCATTAAATATGTATCAGCGTTTTACGCGTTTATTATCTCACTATTTCGATATTCTCAATTTTTCAATACCGAGATTTGTCACTAAGCGTTATTTCATGTTTTAAATTGTATATTTAAAATTTAATTTGTGTCCATTATTGCTTACATTGGAATGAATTTATAGTTTTAATTTTTTTTTTTGCTTGGGAATGTTTTTTTTTAATAATGCAAAAAAACAATAGAATATATCTACAAAGTTTACATATCGATTGTGGAAAGGGAAAAGATCGTAACCCACACAAAACATATTGTGTATAGCTCACACAACACGTGCTAATATATTATATTTATATACAAAAAATATATAATATATCGACTGTAGAAAAGCGAAAGGACTCCCTCCGTCTTTCGAAAACATTTTTTGTGTGTGGGTTACATCCTTTTTCCTTTCCACAGTCGATATACATATGTATTTACAAAATCACAAAAAAGTATGTGCATAAACAAACCGAGGTATACCTACGTTATAGTTAATCATGTATTTTTGTATTGTTGAATTTAAATATGAATTAATTTTTAACATACCTGTACCGTCAATCCCGGGATTGACTAATTGATCGGAATTTCGGGATTTTAACCCCTAGTATCAACCTGTACTTTCTGCTTCTTATCTAATCCCATGAACACAATCGTCCATAAAGCTTTTATTGAATTATACCAACAATGTGAAGTATTTTTATCAGATTGTTAAATTTGGGAGTAAACGTTTCTCGGCGTTGGAATTTTTATACGCCGCTTTGGCCTAGTTTTTGTTTGGCTATATGTAGGTAGGCATCAGTTGTAGGTTATTCCCTGGCACGCCAATAAGTAAGTACTCGAACGAAAGCTCTTCGCCGGAAGAAAGGTGAACGTTCTGCCAAGCACCAACTAGCATTTTGCAAAACTTAACTGCGATGACTATTAAAAAAATACATGATTTGGCAGCTGCCTCCGTCAATTTGACATTGTGCTGTTTAGGGTTTATTGAATTGTTAAAAAGGATTTCATGCAATGCGCAGCAATGTGAAAGAGGTAATAAAATTATTTGCATCGATTGAATTGGCATATACTTGCCAGAACTCCATTAATAGAATAAAAAAGCGAGGTATCTAGATCTACAACATTTTGTCAGACCTATTTCCGACGATGGCGTTAAGCTGAAATAGCTATCAACTACATAAAAAAAATGTAAAACAAAATAATTTGATATTATACCCTACTCAATTATTTGTATGTATATGTTTATCAATTTATCCCGTGGCACAGTGGTCAACATCGTTGGATTTGGTTAAGTATTCAAATTCCGGACAGTTTCATTGATTCAATTGATTTTTCAATCGATTTCTGTTAGTAGGCATGATTGTTTGTGATGTCTAAAATTCCCTCCCACCTATCCGATCGTTAAAATGGGACAAACGCGAGATCGATTTGCTAGACACTAGTCCTGTCTTAGCCCTATCATTTTATCCCTACTGTCTTCGAAAGAAAGAGTTTTTAAGCAACTGAGAAACGAGCCGTTCTCGTAGAAAAACTTAAGTTGAGATACCACCATTAGGAGAGGATATGCTCAAAGAATACGTTTTAATTTGACGATAGTAATTGTGTAGAAAAATCAAAAATTTCTTACGGTCGTAAATCGTATTTAATTTTCCCATTACATTAAAGTGATACTAAGGAGTTCTATTATTCATATAATGATCATTATCTAATTACTTATGTGTTTATAATGCGTATCTTCGTATGATTATTTTTTTATAAACCCAATTTAAATTAATATACTGTATCTAACATACATATTTAGCTAATAATATCGTGGTGCCCAACAATTTTAAGGATATGAGTACATTATATGGCTTGAAAAAATGCTAGGTTTCACGAAGCTATGGCTCGACGGATCGTAAATTATGTTGGTGGTTCTTTGTGAAAATATTATGTGAAATCTAATCGTTACTCCGCAAATAAAATAAAACTGGTTACCATTGCGTGAGAGCGATTTTAGGCGAAAAATAATATTTTCATTACACTATCACGTAACTAACACTAATGTAACTATGAAATAAAGGATTAAATGGGACCGGTTCATAGTCATCGGTCGGAATTGCTCACTAGTTGAGCGTAACCTGTCCGGTTATTACCTATACGATGATATTTTTTTAATTCATGTCCTCTCCCAATGTGTATCGTATGGATTCTTAATCGATGTATCTAACAAAAGTTTTTCTGCGACAAATGCTTGTTACTCAGTTGCTCAACCTCTTTTTTCGAAGAGAGTTGGGAGAGAAGGGTAGTTCTATTACAGGACTAGTTTTTTTAAGATAAATATTTGCAGGTGTTAAATTCATACAAATTTTAATGATTCATTTGATAGTTATTTCGACATCCTCAGAAGTATCTTATGACGTTATCTATCAACTTTAATATTATATAACTCATAGAAGACGGTATTGAAATTGAAATACTGAATGTCTACAGTAACTAGTACTTCGGCACTGTGTATCCATTGCATATCATTTTATTACACACCGCAAACGCTTAGGTCATGAGAAAATTTCCTGCCTACATGTGATATGTGATAATAAAAAAGCATTTACTGTGTGGTGTGGGCTATTATATGTAAGATTTTTGTGCTACTACATGTTTTGAATATTTTTTGGACTTCGTTGTTTTATTTCTTTTTTTATTTAGTTTGTCTATACAGAACTGTTATGTAATAATATAATTTATAAAAAAAAGTGTGTTCGGTACGATAGAGTTCGAAATATGGAACATTTTGGTTTATCTAACTCAAAATCGACGTTGAACATGCAAAACCACTGAACGCACGTTTTTTTGGATTTTGGGGTTTATGATGTCCCTGATCCCGTAGTTTTTGCAGTGTTTGGTAAATTCGTCCTATGCCTATGTAATATATTTTCAACGTACGCAAATAACTAAAAACATATTTCTCGTAACCCCTATATGTTTAATCTTGGGAGCAATATATCGCATCCCACGCCAGCAAATCAAGTGTCAAAACAACTTTCGTCACATAACAATGTTGTTAGAGGAATTTAAATAAATGAAACGTGAATTCATTCGTCGTACATAAAGACTAAAGGTAAATTAAGGGGTTCCAAGGTATTGCATGTCCACCGTCGATATGTCATTTTTTCGGTGTAGTATTGTTCTTCCAGAACAGCGACGATTAATCATTTCAATCAATATTCGTGTTTCAATAGAAGTGATACGTTTTTAATTGAAAATTTATATTTATGTTGTTCAATATAAAATTATCAAAACATGATTGATTATTTTTTATGGCTATAAGTTTTCACACTGTTATACATTGTAAAAGAGTGACAATTGATCCACATTACGATTATTCACTGTGGTCCATGTATTATGCAATTGCATACTGAACACGACGTATTGAATTCAGTTGTGAGTCAGAATGCTAATACTGAAAGCGAATCTGAGTGCATTGAGAGAAATAAAGCGACAGAAGTGGGTCTCGATCGAATATCGCGAATAAATCCACCGCCGTCCGTAGGAATGCCATTTCAATTTTATCCGCTTCTCGTCGGATTCTGACTGAGAGGGCGAGTGGAAGGCCCTATTCCTGTTTTCGGTTTTGTGAAGGCTCAGATCTGCATTCTCCGCGTCTACGGAATTCACGATTTTGTCTCGATTGCATTTTTACTTTCCGAATTAAACCGTTCTGTAAAAAATACATTTTGATTAAGCGTACGATATCTGTATTTTAAGTTGTGCATTCGACGTTACAGATTCACGTACGAAGATAGATTTTTTATTTTTTGAAATTCATATATCGTTAGACTTGTTCAGTTATCGCACTTTCTTCTACACTACATACTACGAAAAAATCATCAAGAGCGAAATGAATATATTTTCCAGATCTTGCAATAAGTCATACATCATTTGTATTGATTGGAAATGCCAACTCGCTCGCAAACACAAGTCAATAAAATCGTATCCATTTCTCTCATCAAAATTCCTCTTCAATTGAGATGCACAATGAACATGTTAAGGTGACGGTTACACAGAATTTTACAGTTTTCAGTGATGTCACTTCATGTGCGAAAATCCTTGGATATAGATCTAGCCAATATTGTTGGACTGATAATGCAAGTAGGTACTTAGCTGTAAAGAAAATAACGAAATATAAAATTTGTATTAATACTCGTAATCCTTATTCGATATTTAGTGTGATAAAAAAGAATAATTCCGCTGGGAGAACTCCATTATTATATGGTAAAATTAACACAGTATTCAGTTATACAAGAATTTTATCAGTTTGTTGATAGCTATTTCCGCTTCGCTCAATCTTCTGAACTTAGCCATAGGTGTATTGTCTTTTAGAATCATTTATACGAACTTTTATTCAAAATTAAAATACTTAACATTCACATTGTGCGATTATGTGTCAAATTACGTGAGCTTCTTGTAATGGTTTAAATAAGGGTGATGGATTAATGTTTGTTTGTTAATGACCAATAGTATATATCGACTTTGGTTTGGCCAATTGATTTAACACTCCAAAAATACAAAAATGAATTGCATCTCATTTTAAAGACGACAGAGCAAGTCCCGGACAAATGATGTAAATAAGAAAAATAAATTGACAACTTTTTGGAAGGGAAACATCATTTTACATTGGTTTTAGGTTTAAAAATTTTGGCCCGGCCACTTGATGTAAGCCACTGTTATATCGACACTCCGTACTTATATTCCCGTATCTGCAAACATGAGAATTCACATAAGTGCATTTCAAAGATTCATAACGCAACTCACCATACAATGTTTTCGATAAAAACAGTTTTTACTTTCTCCTGAACCCTTTCAATTTTGAGGGTTTCAATCAATTGGCCAAAACACCATCGATATTATACAGCTAAGCTTAATTAAGTTAAAACAGTTCTGGCGATGGTGAGCAACCGTAAAATCTATCAACAAACTGCTAAATTCTTGTGGATCTAAATACTTCTATCATGTTAAAGTATTTTGAATTGCGTGACAACAATTTATGGTACCGGTTACATCAACAATAACTATTTCACTCGTAATATAAATACAATAAATTAACTTGTAGTGATATTTATCGTCCGTATTACAAGTTGAAATGAAGTAATCGGGCTGAACCGTCTTGATAACTGGTGATGGAGCACCAGTCGTAAAATATTAAATGCTTTACATCTCCTGTGCGTACTAAGTAACTCGTTATCCATGTGAATTGAAGTCTTGGTGGACCACCACGTGTAGCGTTTAATCTTTGCCAGGTTTATTTTCGAAGATAGGCGCTCGCGTCCGGCAGTAATTGGTGTGGAACTGGTTCAAGATTTTTTTAACGACGTTCTCGGTAATTCGCGGGTGAATCATAAATCTCGCCCCCGATAAATTCAGGAGGCATAAATTGTATATTAATTAACACATTGTGCGTGTTTTGGGAGAAATAATTTAACTGGGGACACAGCAGGCTACCTGCGGATTCGCAATTAAAAACCTCTAAATCCGCGGCGTGTTGTGATTTGGCGGTCGGCTAAGAATTCGCTGCTTCGGTAAATTTATTTTTTACGTAGGTACTAACTGCAAGGTAAATAACCTCAATTTGAATTTTGATCACATGATCAATTCAAGGGTTACGTTCGCATATAACTTGATGGTTGAGTTTTTGTGGTCATGGAAGATGCGTTCCACGATGTGTGTACTTTGGACAGCTTTAAAATATCCGTTTTAACCATATCTATACCAAAGGCGTTGTTTTTTTTTTTTTGCAATAAAACTATTTAGTGTACTGCCTTTTAGATTTTGTGAAAATAAATTAGAATGATTTCTCTCTTTATTCCGACGACCAGAAAGTAGCTTATAACTCTTGAAAATCTCGCGTATTTCACTTTAAAGCTTTTAACTCTAGCTTTCTGTGCTATAGTTAGTGATCTTTGGTCGCGATTCATTCAATATTGTTAATCAGTAAAAGAAATCCTATTGTTACTAAATCTAACCCATTATTGGATACGACTACTCATCGCTAAAAGGTAAAACATATTATTGTAATATTAAGTTCTTTTTGATATCCTTTATATTTATTTTCTTGTTGTTTTTCTTTTTTTCTTGTTAATTTCTTGTTCATATCTATTTTCTTTCTTTTAAAGTGCGTTTTATTATAGAGGTCTTGATTGATAAACCATTTCATTGATTTATGATATAAACTTGCCGATAACTTTTCGAATGGCTGTCAAACTGACCGTATAACAAATTCGTCCTGAAAATGATACATATCTACTAAAGTAGCGGAAATGTCAAAATATTGGCGAATGGTTTTATTAATTACCACATTTGGTTGCAAAAACTCTATGCTATTATATTAAATACGACGTGAAACGTGTGTCCCAACATGGAGGTCCGTCTTTCTTTGCCGGCGTTCCGCGAAGCCTGTCGCCCACTCGCCTTTCTTTGCCACTTCCTCCTAAACTCGCCTCACTCGTTTGTCGTCTGAACTCGGTCCACTCGCTGCCCCCGTGACTTGCATGCCAATTGGCTTCTGCTGGAATTAATTCTTCATTCAGTGACTGTGCAACTTTTCACAGGACTTCAAAGACATTTAAAAAGAAACCTTGTGTCACAATTATTTCCAACGCCCCTCACTGACCCGAAATATTACAATAATAACATAGTTTATTTTTTCTTTTATCATGATGAAATTAAAAATATTGACTGAAGAGTCAAATACCGGCATTAAAAGCATTTGCTGGGTTTGAAGCTTACTTCGTAGTAATTCATACAAATTTCTAAATCACACAATCCATGACTAGAGTTAACTAATTACTCTCGCCAATATGACGTTTTTTTTTAGATCTGATTGGTGAAACGTAAATTTAGACCACTGTTTTTTAACCGGTGGTCCGCGTAGATTTTAGGATGGGCGCAAAAAAAATCTTAAAATTCAAGTAATAAATTATCAAGCATACGGTGTTGAAAAATTAATTGTTTTGCATAAAAAAATAATTATATAAATATTTTTTTAAGACATCGGCTGAGGGTGTTTGATGGAATTTTAATATCAAATTTGGATCTCAAAATCAAAATCAAGTACAAAATCTCAATAATTCAAATTTATTATTTTATTCCAATGTTGATGGTCCGCAAATCATTTTTGATTTTTGTTGGTCCGCGAATGTAAAAATGTTATGAAACAGTAATTCAGACGATTTGCATTCCAACACTAATCTATAAACCAACTAAAATGTCAATTTACTAAACTCTCCATATTGAGAATTGAACCCATGAACTCCGAAGACATTGATACTAGCTTCACAAATTGATGTTTTTTAATGTTGTTTCTTTCATTTTTATGATCAGGAACTTCGAATTAAACTTCAATTCAATCAATATTTATTTGCATATTCTCTGATCTCAAATTTTCTAGCTTAGCCTATGTATCCGTGGTTACAATTCGCGCATTAATTGGAGCAATTTGTATGTGAAACTTTTAAGAGCGTTGGAATCTTCTTCGCTTGTATATAACGCAAGTTATTGGCCCGACTTACGCAACCGCATTCAACTTGCAATGAATACAAAGTGACAATATTCACGACCGGTTTTATCGTTTCACTTTTTATAGGCGTACAATCAAAAGTAAGTTAGATGTTGCCTTTATCTCAACACCATCGACATATTATCTGATCGTGTTAATAAATACTTCAGACATACTTACAATAATTATTATGAAATGTGATTGTTAATCGGTGATTAAATAACTTTCCAAGAATGCACATCTATGTCGTTAAATTGCAATAATTATCGATTTGAAATCGTCGTTCGAATAGTGCATAGTAAGTACTAACAATGTTTCTGATCAGTGGCCATCTCCTGATAGTTTTAAACATTAAACTGATTAGCATAAAAGTGGTTATATTGCAATGATGCTTTCTCTGTATTTCCTTCTATATTTATTGGAGTTACTGTATCCGAGTGTTCTACTTAAAATAATGCGAATAGTTTAATATTAATTGATTCTTATATCAAGAACATATACGTAAAATTACAACATGTTTTTTCAGTGGATTCTTTAAACATTACACAACCAATGTAATAACAAAGTTAATAATTTAATTTAAGTTTTAAGTTTAATTTAAGACATCGACTGAGGGTGCTTGATGGAATTACAATATCAAATTTGGATTATTGAGATTTTGTACACTTCCATGTATTTTGTCACTAACGACCCGGGTTTCGCCTTTCGGCATCTTCAGGCATTCGATCTCACGAATGGACTCGAACTGACAGACAGTAAACAGTGTCTAACGTTTATATAGAAGATACAAATACGACAAATATTATTTACGAGGTAAGATATTATACGCCTGAGAGCCACACTGATACCTGAGTTAACATTTCGAGAATCGCCTTAATCCTTATTTTGTAAACAACACATTAACAGAGTGGCGAATTGCCGCTTTCCAACTTCTTTTAGAATTACCAGTGATTTTAGAATTGTAATAGCATTGTGGGTTTCGACGGGATGCAGTTCGGCGAAAGGGTAAATATATACAATCATTCCACATAGTGACATCTGTTAGGTGTTTCAACGTATAGGATATAATAACGGAGAATTAGGAAGAATTCAGAATTGGCAAGGAATTTAACTGGGCTCTATTAATTTCCAAAATTTCTTGATAAAATAATTTATGATCCCCCATGTCTTTATGCAACAGTTCAACCCCATCATCCGCATTAAACGTTTTTTTTTTTTTTTCATAAATTTAAATTATTGAGATTTTGTACATTTCCATGTATTTTGTCATTAACGACCCGGGTTTCGCCTTTCGGCATCTTCAGGTATTCGTGCACACGAGTGGGCACAAACTAACTGAAACAGACAGTTTATAACGATTATATACAAAATAAAATGCGATAAATCTTATCGCTGTGTCTAAGAAATTAACATCTGGACTAGTGACCACCTTACGACTGAACAGAGGGGTGAGGGTTTTTTTTTCAATGCAATTTCAATTTCAAGTTAAGGTGACCATGAACCGATGTATTAATATGGGAAATTCATTACTTTGATTGTTAATTTATGTTTAGTTTTGGATATTAATTTTAGACACAGATAAGATTTGTCCTCTTTTATTTTGTATATAATCGTTATAAACTGCCTGTTTGAGTTAGTTTGAGCCCA
The DNA here is from genome assembly GCA_022494535.1 of Himalopsyche phryganea. Classification (NCBI taxonomy): domain Eukaryota; kingdom Metazoa; phylum Arthropoda; class Insecta; order Trichoptera; family Rhyacophilidae; genus Himalopsyche; species Himalopsyche phryganea. The sequence continues at coordinate 1,267,828 of JAGVSL010000127.1, read as the reverse complement.
CTCGTGTGCTTGAATATATGAAGATGCCGAAAGGTTAAACTCGGGTCGTTAGTGACAAAATACATGGAAATGTACAAAATCTCAATTAATCAAATTTAATAATTTATAACATTTTTATAAACTAGATATTTTCAACTTCACCCACACATTATTCATTCCATTAGCTAACTACTAGTCCTGTTTTAGCATTATCCTTCTTTCTCTACTCTCTTCGAAAAAAATGAGACTAAGCAACTGAGAAACGAAACAGTTCTCGTAAAAAAACTTATGTTAAGATACCTTTATTTGGATGCCATTCGATTAACGTTGGGAGCGGACATGGTAAAAAATATATAATATACACTTAACTTATTATATTATAGGCATTGACGAAACGGTTGTCAAACTATGTAAACTTTATAAATAATTTGCTATTTTTTCTTTTAAAACATAATATATACTAATTTTATCCGTGTCTCTTCCTTGAGTTTAATCTGTTATAGTACACCGAAATCATTACTTTCAGTAGTAAGTCATCCCATGAGTCTCGATAGTGTAGCCCACCCCTGATTTATAATTATGAAACAATTAACACTTCAAATTATACGGGCGCCACTTGTTGGAAGATTTCATTCGCTGTTCCAGTGTACCAAATTACTGTAATTTTAATGCATGTTGTTATTACCACTTGCACGATATCATTAACATTGCAGCACCAATTGTCTAATAATTAAACTGGACGATCCTAGTTCAAGTGGTTCAAGGCGTTGGTAATCTAATTCAACTGGTTCAGGATGGAGAGACATACTTCAGCTTGGTTGAAACTTTTCATTCAAGCCATTAAGAAGAAGAGAAACTCACCTGGATAGTTAAGCTGTCATTCCTTTTAGCTAGGAACAATATATGTTATGGTATTTAATATTCTTAAGCTGATTTTCGTATGACCCCAAGCAAATAAAATGTCTATATCACATTTGAATAATCCTCTGCATCGTTGTAAGTTTACATATACAATATTTTAATAAAATATTTTATATACCAGATGGCAGTGCCACCTATAATCTTAGCCCAATGACAACGATTCGCAGAAAATGATGCAGAGCCAGGTAAATCGATAATAATAAGTGTTTGTAATTGATAAATGTGGTGTTTTTTTAACCATTTCTTTTATCAAATGATGATAATGCTGTCGATATACGAAACCGGTCCCGAAGATTAGAAACATGTGGAAGTAGTACGAACGAATTGTGTTCTATTTTTTAAAATATAATGCGTTTCCACCAAGAATTGACAGTTAACACCTTAAAAGTGATTTCTTTTATATTTTGGGGTCGTACTGAGATATTCAGTTCATTTTGGATGTTTAATCATCAACAGCATTCACTTGTATAGTATGTTCCCTTAATGGCATTGGCGGTCGACCATTGCTCTACATCAGTGAACGGTGACCTTTTTACTTGGGTTGCTTATGACACAGAGCACTATCTCAATTTACGCTGCACGAGATAAATTCAAACAGACGTATTATATCTATAGAACCTAAACATTTTTATGATACCTGGCTTTGCTTAAATTTGTCATAATCAGATCATATTTGACTCCCATTCGTGGTGGCACTGCCATGAGTGAGCTATTTAGCATACTTGGCGGAAAAAATAAAGACGAATCGTCGGTCTCAGTATAATGAGCTGCTTACTGAAAATTGGTCACAAGGTCCCACAAGCCCTGGGTTGTCTACCACTGTTTTACATCTTAAAAACGTTTGAGACATTTGTTCGCGTTTGATCTATTTATCATTGACCTTACGTCTGTAAATAAAAATGCAACTGCTTGCAGGATTTTTTTGTTCGAGATTTTTTCAGAATGTAAACATGAAATTCGTGTCAAATAAAAATTTCTCGTAAACAATAAATTACTTACTATTTTTTATCTTATACAACGTATTAATAAAGTGAGTTTGTTTATCTGGAACGGTGTTTTTTTTTAAAATACTTGTTACTCAACGGATTACCGTAATCCTACCTAATTAAAAATAAATTAATGATTAACAACATTACGATTTGTCGCATTCTTTGTTTGCTAGTAATTATTCTTATCCTTCTGTTAGTTTGTTATTCAATTATATGGGGCTGATGTGATGTTCTTATTATGTATTTAATTTTTCAAACAAAAACACAGTTTTGAGATGATAGAACTTTCTCAAAAACATCCAAATTACAATTTCTAAATTATATCATTTGTGCTTCTTAGAATTTAAATAGTTATTTGTATTTCTGACTTTTGTCGATAATGTATGAACTGTTTATGTATAGTTCTCCTATCTTATAATCAAATCACCTGAATATTCATATTTTAAAACACGAAAATGGGTCTGGTTACGTTTTCCATACTTAGATTACCGTCGACTTTTTGAGAAAGCATTATTCCCAGAAAATTAGTTTACCTGTAACTCTTGTCTCCAACCCTCCTTTACTACCCAGTGACGTCCTTCAAAGTGTTAGGCAAGGATGGTAGTTACAATAAACTTCTCCCCGTTTCTTTCTAGTCAGTTAGGTATGCCATACTAGATCCTTTGTGTTCCTTCCTACTGCATTTTTTATCTCAGATAGTAGTGTGCTATTTACAAACAGTTCGTCGGCCATGTTTTTTTGTAAGGTTAAGAAATTTGTTAAGTGGCGATCAAGACTTATGACATATCGCCGCTCGCTTTTATGTAATTAACTCATAAGAGAAATAATACCTTCTTACTTTCTTACCATACAACTCTAGTAATAAATATTTTTTTTTATAATAGCGTAAAAATAAGAAACTGATATTTTTTTGTGTAACACATTGTTATTTTTACTCTATAATAATGCAGTTCTACCAAGAGATTGCCAATTCAATTAATTATTTTCTTACTCTTGAAATTATAACTTTTTTTGTATAAATATTTTTTATTACCGTGTCCGCCTCCAGTGTGATGCATATGGACTCCTAATGGAGGTATCTCCACTGTAGTTTTCTGCGAAAACTTCTTGTGACTCAGTCGCTCAACCTCTCTTAGAGTAAGGATAAAAGAAAAGGGCTTAGACAGAACTAGTAGTCAGCTAATCGCTCACGTTATACCCCGCTTTAAGGATCGGATGGGTTGGAGGGAATTTAAGACATGTCAAAAATTCACGCCTACGAGCAGAAATCCATAAATCGATTGAAAAACCAATATATGAAAATGTCTGCACCGGGACTTGGACCCGACACATCCGTAACCGTAGGCAACGACGTTAACAACTGCGCCACGCAGCCGAAATCGTATAAATAGATATCGAAATTATCCGAGACCCATTAGCATCATTTTCTTATTTTTTAAGACATCGACTGAGGGTGCTTGATGGAATTTCAATATCAAATTTGGATTATTGAGATTTTGTACACTTCCATGTATTTTGTCACTAACGACCCGGGTTTCGCCTTTCGGCATCTTCAGGCATTCGTGTGCTCGAATGCCTGAAGATGCCGAAAGGCGAAACCCGGGTCGTTAGTGACAAAATACATGGAAGTGTACAAAATCTCAATAATCCAAATTTGATTTTCTTATTTGTTGTTTTATTTTCGTTTCGAGCAGATTGTAATAAATTTTCGAAATTTCTCTAGTCAAAATAATTACATAAGCAATGCTATTTATAATAGTTTTAAATTTGGATTATTGAGATTTTGTACACTTCCATGTATTTTTCCAAATCCAAATTTGATATTGAAATTCCATCAAGCACCCTCAGTCGATGTCTTAAATTATATAATAGTTTTGTTAGTCTGATTTTATAATGATTCCAATATGGTCAGTATCTCTTATTGTATCGCACTGTATCTATCTTATGGAATGTTACCACATCGCAGTTATTATTTTACAATAATAAAATTTCTCTCAACGTCGGCGACGAACTGTAGATGATGCAGTTTACTTGTGTGCCGCGTCCGACGCACGTATACCTGTCTCTTGGTATTCTTTTGTGCAATTCTCTCCCTTCTTTGGTAAGAAAAAAATGTTTACCCCGCAACAAATAGTATGGTGTGGCACTGACTTTGTATTCTATTGTATATGTGAATGTATATTATGTATTTACATTTTAAATATTTACTTGAGGAAGACGTTCTTCATAGTAAGTAATATGAAATCTGTAAGCCGCGTACCTAGTTAAAATTTGTTGAACTTAACGGGACCCACGAGTAATGTAATATCATTTTCTGTTGAATGTTTTCATAGTTTATAGTTTAACATGGAACCATCTATCCATCGGTATTATCATTCCAAATAAATTAACTTGCACCACTCACATATGATTTGTTTCTAACTGTCATATATTATAACTTACTGACATAGTTATTTTGATTTAAAGTTGTTCAGATTTGAATTGTTGAGACTTTGTTCATTTACATGTATTTTGTCACTAAAACATTCGGCATCTTCAGTTTATATCGTTTATCTATAAGATAAAATACGACAAATTACTAGGAACTACATTGACACCTGGATTGATCCCAACGAATGACCCTTAATCCTAGTTGGGAAAACAAACGCATTATGGGTGGAATGGGGGTTTTTAAATGTAATTCGAAGAACTACCTACATATTCCAAATTCGTGGGTTTTATCAGGTGACCATGGTATGATGTTCCACTATTTTGATTGTTAATTTATGTTTATTTTTACGAACTCATCTCTCGTAAAGGATGCAGTAAAGAGGAGCTTAGAATATTCAGTTGTTCGTGTTCAAAATTGCTAAATAATTTAACTGGGCTCTATTGACTTCCAAAATTTCTTGATAAAATAATTTATGTTATCTATAATCTTGTGCAACATTTTAACCCCATCATCTGCATTGAAAGTATGGTTCTTCAGCGTTCTCGAAACGCGATAACTAACGAATTAAATGGAAATGAACAACATCTCAACAATTCAAATTTTATATTGAAATTCCATCAAGCAACCTCAGTCAATTTCTTAAATTAAATTTATTTGTAGTTTTCGACATATATATTCACAAAACGTATTTCTCACGACATATTAAGTTTACCTTTCTTTGTAAGCAGCTTCTAAGCAAAATCTTCAATTTTATTCATATCGCATTCATAATTTATTCCCAGTTCGGGATTTATCCACGATTGCTCTCCGTTGGCTCCTCCTTCCACAGTCTTTTTAATTCGACACTCCCTACCTACAATCACGCATGTACCACATTGTATGTACCTGATTATACGTATTTTGTTATTATCCATTATCGTTGTCTAAGCACTCAGTTGTTTCCAAATGTTGTCAAACAACATTTGGAAAAGTACCTACTTCACTGTTTTTTCTTTAAGTATAAACACGTAACTAGCCACTTATACGAAAGACTTTTACCTAAAATACGAAGTCCAATGTCATGGCTGTAATATTTCAAAAACTATAAACTTTTGAGCAAAACTTAAACTAAACTAAATTAAGAAACAAGTTTTAAAATAATAACACTGTCCCAATTTTCAAGATGATATATACAGCCTTTACTTTGTAACTACGTTTTGAATCTTTGAGACGTTCTCCTGAAAAATGTAATGTTTGCAGGTACGGAATTATACGTAGGTAGTGTCGATTATAACTCAGCATGTGCAAAAATGAGATTGTCGCCAGATCTAATGCAAAAGTTCCGACTCAAATACCTAATTGAAATTATATTATAAGTATAATACTTTTATATCACTCTTTGATGTTCGTATAATGCATGTCTAAGCGCATAACAACATTTCAAGATTTCGTTTGTAAACAATCAATCTCATTCCTTTCATTCCGAAATTATTGCCTAATGCGATCTAAGTCTTCCTTGTTCTGCCTTTAGTTGGCTTGCCGCGGTGTACCCGATTGGCCATTCTTTCACCTGACTCCAATCGATCTTATCCTATTATAATATTTTGATATGCATAATATGTCTTGCAGCACATTGAATAATTATTTAGTCTCTTTATTTTCCACTTAAAATCCTTTGAATTTTCTATTGTAGGTATGATTGCACCAGACATGTAGCCAGCATCGACATTCTTCCGCGTGCATAGTGGAACAAATTAATGCGATCGGTATTCAGAATGCATATATTGCAATATGCAACGGAACGGTGAACATTGCTTTGATCGTCGAAGTATTTGCATTGAATAGGGTTAATTATGAGCAGAGGATGAAAACGACGTAATCGACATGCTGATATAATATTACAGGGCTGAGGCGGTCTTAGAAACAGCCATTTTCAGTAATGTAGTCACTTTTCATAATATTATGTAAATAACCCTGTTAGAACATGTTTGAATTTCTTGAAATTACTCGCAATGAGCGAAACCGATCCTGATCCTAATAAAAAAATGTGGAAGTGGTACAAAGACATGTGTTTTATTTTTATAAACGACTTTCATTTTTATTTCATGTCTTACCAACTGTTTTATGTACCTTATTCCACATTGGGAGCGGCATTGGGAGCGGACATGGAATAAAAAAAAAAAATTGTAATGCTCGTGATGAGCCAAATCGATCCTGATCATTATAAACATGTGGAAGTAGAACAAACAAAGTGTGGATTATTTTTTCAAATATAATAAATACCTTTCCACCAAGAATTTACTAAAAATACACGAACACCTTCAAAGTGATATGTCTTTCCACTAAAAATTGGTTGTAAATAATCTTGTAGTAACACAGAAATTTCTCTCTTGGCCAAATATAATACCGTCATGGAGAAATCGACAACAACGTTAAAAAAAATTTGTCGCACATACTACTGTTATTGACATCAGTCACTCAAATTATAGTCTATACACCTAGTAATGATATCTGTCTTCTTGCATTTCTCGAGGAATATTGATTTAGAGATAACTCCAACGCATGCAATCCGACTACGGTTGACTAAAGCTTGCACACTACAAAGGTGTAGAATTTAGGCCAATTGGACTATTATTGCTGTAATGACACGACAAAAAAAAACTAAGAAATAAATATTGCATTTCGGTTTTTGTTTTCGAATTCGTCGGTTTTCGGTTTGCGAGTTTTAATGAAATCAATGCGTAGCAACAACACGTGTTAAACCAAGAACATAATATCATTTATTATTTTTAAATTATTTGACGGTTAACCCATATCCTCTTCGCCGATTTATCGCTGTTTAGTTTTGATCCACTATTAACTGTATTTATGCCTTACGTATCTATATTATTTCTACTCATGAAGTGCATTTGGGCCTCGTATAACACGGTCATATGGTTCACAAAAACGTCGTGTTATACAAATCCGTATTAAACGAGGTATGAATTTCATACAAAATTAGGGTATGCGTTCCAAAACAAAATTTGTTTATATCCTGTTTTTTTTTATAAACATTCGAAAAAATATTCATTTTCGTATTTATTGCAATAAACTTTAATAACATTCATCATCGCTATCGCTTACAATTCTATATGTTCGACTTTTTTTCGAGATCGGTTGAGTTTTCATTTTCGGAAGACTATTTTTTGGATTCATGCTTTAAAAATTCTGTAATAAGCGATTATTTTCTTTTAGCGTATAATAAATCTTTACGTATTTCGTCATAAGGGGCCAAGGACGTGTTGTAATTCTCTATGCAACTTTTTCCATTATAGGATCATTTTCTATAAAAAAAATGCTGAAACTATGTTACATAAAGCGTGTTGTAAAAAAAATATGTCACAATTCATCGATCGTGCTATATCGAAACCGTGTTATACGAGGCCCAAGTATACTACCACTATAGATGTTTTAATTTTTTTTTTCTCCGGTCATATTTCATAGGTGTATATATGATAATGTTATCTTAGCAACATCAAAATTTCCTTCCTTTACCAAAATAAAACGTAATTAAAATAAGATTGGATTAAATAATTCTGCGGTTTTCATTTTTTTTTTATCACATAATTATTATACATTGCGGTTGTGTTGTTATATGGCGTTTATCCTAGTTTATTAACTTACTAACATTTACACTGTAGCATTGTGTGCATTCAGTCATTTTAAAATGCTCAATAAGCTGTGAAAATCTGTCCAGTTTTTTTTAACAATATGTAAATTGTCGTAATTTATTTTATTACCAAATGAATATATGATTAAAATGTTGTATTTATTTGGAACAATAATTTTTTTATCGAAACCTACATAACTAGCAGCAATAACTATTGGAATTGTTACATAAATTTTCTAAGTGTATACAATAATCTTTAATTATTAAATACATTTTTGATTGATCTGCAACCCGGCTATGAAATTGGGGGAGACGTAGTTTTGCCCTTGGGTGCGGGTTTCGAATAGAGTATATACTCGTTGGTTCGACTTCCCCTAAATAAATTGCTCGATAACTACCCCAATGAGTTTAGCAATGTAATATAACTTTAATCGGATTAAACTTTCAAAATTAAACTAAGACGATTGGCTTATATCACAGACCCTTTCTTGGTTTATTAGTTTTCTATTGTTAAGGCGGTATTTTTGCGATTGCTCATTATTAAGAACAGAGTTTTACGAAAAATAATTTGGATTCATATATTTAATAAATTCATTTATCCTTGGTAGGAATAGATTTAAATGTTTTATTAAAAAAACTCCTTATTGTAGATATTCAACATTTTTTATTTAAATCGTCAAACCGATCTGGCTCACCATTTTCGAATGGTTAAAAATTGACTTGGATTTATTTTAAACACTTCCAATCTTTATGAAATCAGTAGCCCTATCGTTTAAATATACTCGATTTTTGGTATTGCTCATACCAAACTTTTTAATGTAAATGTTTTATAACTGAACCATTTTTAATTGTTATTTATATTAAATGTAATATAAATAATTACAATTCATTGCCGCTTAAAATACTTGTATCAATGTCGTTATACTGAAACCCCAAATAGGAAGCGTTATTCGGAAGCCATGTCGCACAGGTGAACCAAGTTTTAAGCTCTTTTGCCTTACACGGTGATGACTCATCACAGGACGGTCAGTGCACCACGGAGAATTAGGGATCTTCGGAGGACCAACGCTTCCGAATTTTCTGGTACCTGAGAATAATCGGAGGGGCCGCTTGGGACCCGGTCAACGCACTTGCCCCAGCGCACAAGGTTACCAAAGGGACGGGACCGACATGATCATTAGTTTTTTTACATTCGAGTTAACTCGGTCTAAGTTTTTACTTTTCGTTTTACTCAATCTGATATTTATTACAGCCGGTTCCTCTGTGTCGTGGGATTGACTGAATCTCGCGGTCAGAGTCCGAAGTCGAGTTTGTCGATAAGAATAATTATGTCGATGGTTTATCAGTTGACTTCTACTGGCTGCTTGTTACAAAATAAACGTATGCATCATAGAAAAGATGGATAGTAATATTAATCAAACGTTTGTTAAGGTTTGACCCGGTTTTGGTTACAATGAATTCTTTATCCATACCAGTTTAGATATTTAACCGCGTTTACACTACAAGGCTAATTTGTTGGGGCAACTTTGCTAAAAATCTCAGAACTGCGATTCCCGATAAAGTTTTAAGATAAGTTCCCGTTAGAGGATTTCTTTAGTAATACAATATTTTTTTACCCTGTGGCATATGGTCAGAAGTTTTTCTTTTAGAACTGCTTATTACTCAGTTGCTCAACCTTTATTTTTCAAAGAGAGTAGGGATAGAAGAATTGGGCTAAAAAAGATTTTTTTTATCCATGTCCGCTCCTAACGTGGAGCATATGGACTCCTAATGGAGGTATCTCAAAAGAATTTTTCTATGAGAACTGCTTGTTACTCAGTTACTCAACCTCTCTTTTTTCGAAGAGAGTAGTGATAGAAGGATAGGGCCCCGTGAGGAACGGATGGGAGAGATGGAATTTTTCGACATCACAAACACTCAGACTACAGACAGACAAGACTAGTGGTTAGCTAATCGCTCTCCCTACCTCCCGTTTTTAGGATCGGATGGGTGGGAGAGAACTTAACACATCACAAATAAACATGCCTTCGAACAAACATCCATAAATCGATTTTTAAATGTTGAGAAGAAAAGACGTTGACCCCTGCACACGAACCCAGCGTACAGTAATTAGCTGGAATAAATTCCGTTTAAGCATATAGATTAACTTTGTACCCACACCAGAAACAAGAAAATTGCTAGGAAACTGAGAGCTCGCTTTACAGACTAGTTTCAGTGGGTAAATATTGATAAGAAAAAAACGGCGGTTCAATCAATGTATTTAATTTTAATTGCAAATGTACATCAGCCTGACAATAACCGACATGTTTTTCTTGTCATTGTTTTTTGTTATAGATGTGGAATATGTTTTGTGTCAGCTCCTAAATTGAAACATATTTACACTCAAATGGAATCATACAAATAAATATAATATGTCGTGTTTCATCTTTGTAAAACTTTAGGTTTGGTATCTTTTGTCTTTTAAGTAATCGGTGGCGCTTTTCCCAAGTTTTTGGGCGATTAAAGAAGAATTGCATACGATAATATTATAGTGTGAAATGTATATTTATATATATTTTTTTCCATGTCCGCTCCCAATCTGGAGCATATGGTCTCCTAATGGAGGTATCTTGACAGAATTTTTCTACGAGAACTGCTTGTCACTCAGGATAGAAGGATAGGGCTATGACAGGACTAGTGGTTAGATAATCACTCTCGTTACGCCCCGTGAGGATGGGATTGGTGGAAGGGAGGACTCATACTACGAACAGAAATCCATAAATCGATTGAAAGATCAATCTATGAAAACCGTCCGCACCGGGAATTAAACCCGAGACATCCGTAACCGTAGCCAGCGACGCTACCAACAGCGCCTATATAAACTGTATTTAATCTTTGCGACATTTAGTTACATTAAAATATTCTTATTGTTTAAGACTTGCTCTAAAATAAATAAAAAATACCCCCACGGGTTAATAACAATCAAACTATTGACAATGTTGCCGATTCAGCAAAATTACCGAAAGCTTTTGGCAGTTGAAGCTACCCCCAAAATTCACTGTAAAAATATTTTTTTGTGTCCAAAAAAAGTGAGTTTTCATTAGAAGTAGCGTTTTTGAATAAAACTCTGCCCTCCGGGGAAACGAGCTATTAATGTTGATAAAAAATCCCTTCGCCGTAGGTTCTGGTAGGCTAGGATTAGATGATGGGCGTGGCGACAGGGCTTCATTCGGAGGGGATTTGAAGGTAGTTTAGGGGTGAGCGGGGAACCGAACCATTGTCTCGACGCCGACCCGTCAGCTGTTAATATTACCTGAGTTTTTTTCGACAAGACCCGTCTGGTGAATTAGAGCTTTGCCTGCGAGGTGAATTTATCAGCTCGTCTACATTTTCCTAGTTACTAAATTTATGAGAACAGTTTAGATCATTAGACAATCAACGTGTCATTACTGTATGTAATGTCTCTCGATTTTCAAATGTAATCTTATAAAATTTAAAAAACTCTATTTTATTATATATTTAATTCATTTACTAGTATTGTATTTACATTTACCTAACAAATATGACCCCGTAAGAATTGCGAGCGATAATTATTCTAACAAAATTATCCTTGTGACTTTTGGTCCGATAGCTTTTATTTTCTCGACAAAATTTCTCAGAGACCCAATTCTTGGAACCGGACATTGATTTGCTGGAATATCACAATTTCCGGTATCTACGTATTCCCCAAATAAATTCTTCGGCTGATTTTTCCATCTATGATGTATGTATTTATATGTTTGAATTTAATATGTATCGTCTGATATTATTCATAAATCGCATTTGTCATCTTGAGAACTGGAAGAATTGAAAAATTACATAGTAAGTTTTCCTAACTTTTAAGGTGGTAACTATCAATTCTTACATTATGTTTCAAAATAAAACACTTTTTCTTTGGTGCAACAATTGTTGACATAAACCCCGATCATTATAAAGATGTGAAACTAGTACAAAACAAACTGTTCTATGTTTATAATATAAAGTAAATTTTACTGTCGGGAAGATTGAGGATAACTCATTTGCGATAATTTTTTTATCGCTAGACAACGATCTAAAAAAATATGTTTCCGTTTTCAGACAGTTGGAGTTGCAGGACATGTATTTGAAATAAATTCTGTAATCATTTCATTAAACTCTATCCTACAATAGAATTTGTATGGAAGTCACCAATACATCATTCTTTTTGTCTCAATTTGGAAAAAAAACACATTTGCCTACCCATTATAAAAAAAACCAGAGTAATGCTATAATTAATTACCTTGTCTCTTGAAAGGTTTTTGTATTCTATCGTCGTTTTTAGTTATTTTCATAATCCATGGCTTTACTCCTAATTAGTCAATGCAATTTCCTTTGTCGTATATATTGTATTACTTTTAAGGTGTTAACTGTCAATTCTTGGTGGAAAGACATTATATTTTAAAAATAAAACACAATTTGTTTGTACTACTTCCATATATTTATAATGATCAGGACCGGTTTCGGTTAATCATCAGTTGATAATGCTCGTGATGAGCGAAACCGCAAATTGTGTTTTATTTTTAATATAAAAAATGTATATATTGTATTCACTTATTACTCTCGATAGTCGTCTGCTTTTGGATAACTGGTTTCACATCTCGTCTAGTGAAACTCGATTTAGGAACACTAAATTGGTGAATCGGAGATTGCATCTGTAAATATGACATCCTGTCCTTTTGTAGCAAAACATCTGCCGTCGGCTGCGTTTTTTCTTTCATTCCACGATATTTACAGCTTTTTAAAGATATGTGATGCAGAATTCTTCATAATAAATAATCGCCTTCTACGAAAACAATATTAGTGTCCTTGTGTCGATGTCGTTGGCATAGTTAAACTTATAGATATTTATAACACTTAGATATCTAAAAATCAAGAAGTTTTTGCTCTATGAAAAGGAGGGAAATCGATCAATCGAATGTATCAAAAATTTATTTATCGTAATAGACCGAATAAAACACAACCTTATTATTCTGAGCAGGATTGAAGTTTTACTCTAGCGATCATAACTTTGTATGTCAACATTTCCTTTTGCTTTAATCGCGAAAGGTGTCACCCTACCCAAACGCGCCAGACAAGTCTTGCTATCATATCATCCTAATTGTTAAGGGAGAAACAAAGTAAATACATTTCTACGCTACAACTTTTTTTTTTAATCAACATGTCTTCTACTGGAACTGCTAATTACTCAGTTGCTCAACCTCTCTTTTTCATGAGAGCGCGGATAGAAGGATAGGGCTACGGCAGGACTAGTGGTTAGCTAATCGATCCCCCCTATACCCCGTTTTTAGTATCGGATTGGTGGGATGGAATTTTGTATTTGTATAGAATTTTGGCATTTCTCAATTGTTTTCACTAAACCCTAAATAAATCGCGAATGCGTTTTCATAAAAACATTTTAGTTAAGAAATATGGCATTATATTCGCGACAATACAATAAATACATAAATTTGAAATAAAATAAATCTGTTATAATTTTTATCGTTTATAATAATGATTTATATTTGTATCAAAGATATTTCTGAAAACTTATGACAATATCTGTTTGTCGATAAAAAATGCATAACTTCAAAACTGATGTGTTGAAGACTTGTTTTTTTTTTTGTTGATGTTTACTTTCTCTTTTTAAAATCTTATTGTTATATTTACTATGTATTTTTTTTGTTCATCTTGAAATATGTTTGTTTTTAATGACATCCAATTACTAAACGTTTCAATTTAATACATTAATATGTTCAGAAATTTCCACCTTCGACAGTATTTTCGAATAACGTTTTTAGCCACGATTTGTTTTAGTTGCCAACGAATTTTCATAATATCGGTCGATTAAAACGGATCATGCTGTTGCTGTCACTTTTAGAATAGTTTAGTTAATTTGATAGTTTTTCCGTATTTCTACAATTGAGTGCATCACTAGTACTTTTCCTCACTAGGGAGAATTAAATAATTTCTCGAGAATCTGCTCTTTCACCTTTAAAAGTTCAGTCACTTTCATGATGATATCTCTTCATCTGGGAGGCGCACGCCCAGGTATCTCTAGGTCTTAACCTTTTTACTGCCAAACAACGATATATCGTTGTTCGTGATAACAGCTTGAATTGCTAACGACAATCATCTTTGTCATCATAATGATCGGAATCGTTAATTTATTCGTGAACTTCGTTAGTGGTATACAGCATTTTATTTGAAAAACAAAACACAATTCATTTGTACTACTTCCACATGTTTATTATAATGAAAATAAATTTGTTACAGATTTTTTAGATGCTATTTTAGTAAAATCTACTGAATATCTTGTTCTAAATTGATTCACGATTCTAATTCGTTTTTATTTCTTCCTGCGGCGCAATTTTTTCCGTTGTGTTGGTTAAAAAAAAATCTTGGAGGGGGGCGACAAATTTATGCACCGTCCCGGGCGGAACAAACCCTAGCTACGCCACTGGTTAAATCCATCATTGACTATATAAGATTAAAAATTTTTACATAAAAAACCATTTTTATTTCCGTATTAGTGTCCGCGAAAATTTTTTCCTTTTTTAACCAGTTCGCAGATGTAAAACGGTTGGGGGGCACTCCTCTGCACAACAACATTGAATGTTGATTTTATGAATCTTTTATTTTTTATTATTTACTCGGAATTTACTATTACGGAATTTTAAGCAATTACATGAAAATTGCATCCATTTACAGTGCTTCGATCACGTTTACATCCTTTTATAGTTTTTTTTTACTCAACGGTTTTTTTATATGATTTTGATTGATCGTTGAAATATGGATAGAATTTTTACTATCAAGTAGTAAACTATAATAGAACCGTTCTTGCGGAGTTTACGATTCTCATCGCGTTTTGTTCTATAATGGTTTTATGACATGCTTGCAATGAAATTTTCTCGTTGCATTGATTATTAGCCGTCTACAATAAAGTATATAGTATTTTGCATCACCTCTTGTCAAGTTTTATGTCCTAACGGTAAAAGCAGGGGATTTCCGACCAATTTGTATTGACAAGTTATTCGTTTCTGCATTATTTTACCGTTATGTAGAGAAGTGTGTTCACCCAAATTCGCTTTACCGCACAATGCATTTTTTATCACTATGAAATATTCATTTTGTAGTGTCAAACAATTATTTTAAATTTTTATATTGTTCGGGTCCGTGGTGCAGGTCAACGTCGTTGGCTATGGTTACCGATGTCTCGGGCTCAAGTCATCAATCAATCTATTATTTTCTGTTCGTAGGCATTGATGTTTGTGATGTCTAAAATTCCTTTCCACCCATCCGATCCTAAAAACGGAGGCGTAGCGAGAGCGATTAGCTTACCAGTATTCCTGTACTAGCCCCATTCTTCTATCCATACTCTCTTTGAAAAAGACAGGTTGAGCAATTGATTCACAAACAGTTATTCTGTTTTGATCCTCATTTGACCTTCCATCATTCTCAAAGTAAAAGGCAATTTAGGAATTTGAAAAATGCCAGAAAATGATAATAATTGTCTTTACGTAATATCAGTTTTAAAATTTGGATAGGGTAATGATAAGAGGATGAATTTAAGAAAGGAGAAACACGTTCAAAATATGAATTTTAAAAAAATCCCGGTTCACGTTTTACATGTAGCAAGCTCATATGCAATTTCACCTGGGTGTGAATAATTGTTTTATTTTACACGGCCTGTGGCTTAGCTACATTTTAATGATTGAGTTATAGCCTCGTTGCCCTGCTAAGGTTTTTAATGTCAAATTTCCCTTTGTGTAATATTTTGCATTGATTATAATTTACGACACTACCTGAATAACAATTATTTATTTACCACTTATTTGCATAACATTGTTTTGTTATTAATTAATTTGCATTGTCGTTATAAGGATTGTCTGTGTGAAGGAAGTTATCATTAAATAATATATCCATACATTAATTATTAGCTTGGTGTTCTTATTAATTTTATTAATATATAATATTAGTATCAATGACTGTGTAATCTGCATTACTGATGCATCAGCACCAACCTACAACCTACCACCATTATTTGTAGAAGATGTTTGGTATTCGGACAGTGCAATAAAACAAATATGTTTCATAACTTGTCTAAAAACAATGTGACAATTATTTGTTTTCTGAATACAATATTCTATCATTACTTAAATAAATATATTTTCGGACACATAGAACGTGTCCGAAATTATATTGAATACAAATTACGTACTAAAATTCCGTTTTTAATTTTCGTTTTTTTAGGGGATTACTTATATTTACAATATATTGTCACTTCATTATTGACGGTTGTTATCTTTTGACACGACTCCATTTAATTTACTTATCGAAACTCTTATTATTTCGTATATCAATAACAACAACCAATAGTACCAAGCGCTTACTGATTTCATTTTAATTCATATATTATCAGTGTTATTACAAAATTTGTAATATAACAATATACATGTTAACATAATATAATATAATTTAAGACATCGACTGAGGGTGCTTGATGGAATTTCAAAATCAAATTTAATTTGTTGAGATTTTGTACATTTCTATGTATTTTGTCACTAACGACCCGGGTTTCGCCTTTCGGCATCTTCAGGCGTTCGAGCACAATGAACTCGAGACAAGTAGACAGTTAATAACAACAATTCTTATCCTGAGTCTTAGTATCTGGAATAGTCCCATCACATGTCTTACCGGTGAAAAGAGGGGTTTTTAATGCAATTCGAAGAACTACCTACTCAATTTCAACTAATGGGCTCTGTCAGGGTGACCATGGACCAATGTATTAATATGGGAAATTCATTATTTTGATCGTTCATTTATGTTTATTTTTTACGGACTCATCTCACGTAAAGGGTACAATAGAGGGAAGTTTGGAAGATTTAGTTGTTCGTTCAAAATTGGTAAAAAATTTCACTGGGGTCTATTGATTTCCAAGATTTCTTGATAAAATAATCTATGGTCCCCCATGTTTTGATGCAACATTTTAACCCCATCATCTGCATTGAAATGCAGCAACTGTCTACTTGTCTCAGTTCGAGTTCATTCGTGTGATCGAATTCCTGAAGATGCCGAAAGGCGAAACCCGGATTGTTAGTGACAAAATACATGGAAATGTACAAAATCTCAACAAATCAAATTTTACACATATTTACACCTAATTAAACAAAATTGTCACTTCTAATTTATCTAGACTAAACAAAGTTTTTTATACAATTTGAATCTTATGTTTTTGTTTCTTTGTTTTCAGGTATGTACATCCTACTCTTCAGCTTCTTTGATTACTCGTAATTGTACCAATGGGAGTTTTTGAACAATTTGGTAAGAGAACAAATCTAAAGATTTAAAAAAAATGAGTTGCGCACCAGCCATCGATTCTTCTTTGATCAGGATTTAAAAAGCAATAACAACATTCTCCTTCATGTAGCTTTTGAAGAAGTGCATCACTGATCCTTCTACCATAATTCAATTAATGTCAGTAATTTAGTTATTGAAACTTAATTTAGTACTAGTGTAATATCATGAATCTAGCTCACTAAGTTGGTACATCGTCGCCTTGGGTAAACACGGTTCTATCTGCAAAAACTAAAACGCTTCAGGAGAAGCAATTTTAAATATCAGAAAATGTAACTTTTCGAATGAAATACACGTATGCATTCACATACGTGAATGAAAGAGATGACCGCTTTTGAGACTGTGGTTTCCTACACGCGTTATTTCTAATTATATATTCATATTGAACCTTGATTTTACTGTAACATTTGTATGTTTTTTCAAATAGAACATTTGTCGAATTTGAATTTCAATGGATTGACGGAAGGTTTTTTAAATGCAGATATAACCGTATTTTTAATGCGAATAAAACTGCATTTAAAGGTGATTTTGTAAAAAACGGCTGATGGAACCTTGTTTACCATATATTTATATGTCCGTTGCGAGCATGTTAGGACCATGGCGTGATACCGAAATATGTTTTTTCTGTAACTAATTTCTTTGCATATTTTGCCTTAATATTACTATCAAATTTATTGTGTACACTTCCATAAATGTTGTCAGTAACGAACCGGGTTGCGCCTTTCGGCATACTGAATTTTATATATATTAATTATTTATGTCCGTTATAGAATATATCGCTCACCTTTCATAACTTATTCTACAATGCAACTCTAGTTACCGGTTTATTCCATCGCCGTGTGCAATATAAAATACGGCAACGAAGCTCCGGGCGAAAAACACTCCGTAAACATTGCGCTCGACTAGGCTAAACAAAAAGTGGTGAGATGCAAATTTAGGCGTGGGATAATGAACTGTTAATCAAAAGAAATTCAAAAACGAATCTATCACCTATGACTGCTCAACTCGATGACTGTTTTAAAGTATTGTATATTTTTACAGAACAGATGAAATCTGTGCGCTACGAATTGTAAAACAATATTCCTCTATTGTTGACTCGAGCGGCTCACTATTATACAAAAGTATTAAATGTTTCTATTTGTTATTCTGTCACAGGTCTCGTTTCTTTGAGAAACGTCCACAAGACTGCATGCATCGTGTTTTCTTAAAAATGCACATTTTAATATTAAATGATTTTGTATTGCATCCATAAAGCTTACGTTAAGAGAAACAGTATAATTATTAGCAATACAGTAAGCAACTAAGACGCTATTTATTGAATTGGCTTTTTCTTAGTAGAACTCGGGTATAATAAGGTAAATAAGTATCGGAACAATAAATGGCCCAAACTTTAATGGCGTGATTCCGGAAAAGCTATCAATTAGGTTATATTACATAATTGTCGTGGAACTTAAAACTTTTTGTGTTCATATTATTGATTTATTGAATTCTGACTTCTGTGGTCTGATGGGTCTGACCAAGTTCAGGTCCCGGTTAAGGTCAATGTAAAATTTTTCAATCTAATATTTAAAATCTTGGGCATGAGCGTTTGTAATAGGATACAATTGAACTATTCTGCCAATTTGAAACAGCTATCAACTCCCTAATAAAATGTTGTACGACTAATTACGTTGATATTTTATCCTTTATAAGAGAAAAATTCACTGCATTCGCTTATTGTATATTATTTTTTACATACATATTTATGGTGTGCTAATTTATCGCACTTCAGTAGAGTTCTATCAAGTAAATGCCAATTCAATCAATAATGAGCGTTTGTGTTGTCTTTTCTCCTCGAGTTGATCTAATGTGAATTGCAAATTTTGAAATATAGAAGTATTATACAAAGTACCAGTTTCCTATCGAAACATCTTCGTTGGTGGACTTTCGAATCCGTGCTACTATATTAAGGTGTAGTTATAGAGATATAGAGGCACGCAACAGCGGTCGTTGGAAGGCCTGCACTGCCTGCCTGCTTCATTTCCACACACTGGTCTCCGCTTCATTATTCATTATGGTAATTAAAACGGCGGACGAAGCGCACACAAACCGCCTCTGGTGTTTTTATTGGGCAATCATTTCCCTTTATTCGCTCTTTATATTCACTTTTTTTTATTACTTTTAATGCGGTGATGTAAAACTACGATAACAATCCGTCGTTTTCGCACCATTTACTTCCGACACGGTCCGCTTAGTGCCTTTGTTATTAATACGTAATTCGCTGCAAGTTTTTACTTGATACGTAGATTTTTTTTGTTCTAGATGTGTGGGCAGGACGAATTTATTGTTTATTTGATCCACAGCACAACAGGTGCAATGCTCTTAAATTTTTATGTATCATGATATTCATTATGGATCGGTTTCGAATAATGTGCGACCACCTTTTTTTTTTTTTTTTTTTTTCCATGTCCGCTCCCAATGTGGAGCATATGGACTCCTAATGGAGGTATCTTGACAGATTTTTTTCTACGAGAACTGCTTGTCATTCAGTTGCTCAACCTCTCTTTTCTTTTTTGAAGAGAGTAGGGATAGAAGGATAGGGCTATGACAGGACTAGTGGTTAGTTAATCGCTCTCGTTACGCCCCGTGAGGATGTGATTGATGGGAGGGAGGACTCAGACTACGAACAGAAATCCATAAATCGATTGAAAGATCAATCTATGAAGACCGTCCGCACCGGGAATTGAACCCGAGACATCCGTAACCGTAGCCAGCGACGAAACCAACTGCGCCACGGACGCCGACAAACACCTTTTATTTTAATAGGATAAAATAACAAAGTATTTAGTTCTACAATTTTTTTATCAGGTAGTTGATAGCTATTTCGGCTTAACGCCATCGTCAGAACTATTAGTTCTACCAAGTAAATGCCAATTCAATCAATACCTTTTATTTTCACCAAATCTCACTTTAAAACTAACGCCGACGGCTAGTGAAAGTATTGTCTAAATAAATATAATAATACATTTACTATTCCAGTTAGTGAATATTTATGAATTATTTTTAAACGCATTATATTTTTCTCACATTGACTTCTAATGTGGTTCAATTTTTGATTTCAGAAGTAGTATTTATTGAATTGTAAGAATTCTTTAATATTTTAATTGTCGACTGTTAAATTTCGTTTATACACAATTTGTTTGATTACCTGTAAATTCTTGTCATAGTTCTTGGACCAGTTGTTTGACATACATACCTTTTATTTATGAAAATGAAATTTTATGTAAGTAGCCATGTTATGATTAATATTTTATCAGTTGGTAATGCTCGATGCAAGCGAAACCGGTCCTGATCATAACAAACGTGTGGAAGTTGTACAAAACAAATTGTGTTTTATTCAAAAAATATAATGCCTTTCCACCAAAAACTCTCTACGGGCGGGCTTGAATCCCACTGCGGACAGTTTGTTGACATCAATTTTGAATTGTTGAAATGTTGAACATTTTGTTATTTTTCAATCCGTTGATGGATTTTCGCTCGAAGGTATTTATATCTTTGATGTTTAAAATCCCATAAAATGTGAACACTGAAAACACGTGTGCAGTCACGTGGTGTGGGTAGTGATTATTTTTATTTAGTGATTATTATATCAAAAATATGTAATGAAAGATTTTCATTAAAATTTATATCTTAATATAGTTTTAGGTATTCATACATACAATGTTCCCGGAGTTATACCATGGAATAATCAAAGAATTATAATTTGTATGCAAATATTTAGATTCCCGCCGAAAAGTCGGGAAGAGTTCGCATAAATCGCTTCAATTTGCATTCTAATTTTATTTACCGCCCCCTCCCTTCACAGTACACACATTGCTACATGATGGTAATGCACCAAATCCATAATAAGCCAGATTGCAACTTGGAATATATCTCCTTGAGATCTCAGATCTCAGAATATATCTCAGATCTACTAAATTAAATGTCGTGAATATGCGTAATTTGTATTTATATACTTGATGGCTTAACTAGCGTAGATAATCAATACGTAATTATTCGCAAAAATCGCTTGTTAAAAATGCAACTAAAACCAGTTTCAAATTTGAATTGTTGAAATTTTGTACATTTCCATGTATTTTGTCACTAACGAGTCGGGTTTCGCCTTTCGGCATCTTCAGGCATTCGAGCACACGAGTGAACTCGGACTGATTTGGAAATGTACAAAATCTCAAAAATTCAAATTTGATACTGAAATTCCATCAATCACATTCAGTCGATGTCTTAAATTATAATACCAGTTTCTTCAGTGAAAATATTACGATTGCAGCCAATTTATGAAATCGATTGAAATTTCATTATTGATTTTATTAGATTTTTTAACAACTCGTATCGAAGTCTAATATATATACACCTCAACTTTAATTTATTATAAGGACTCGCACCTTTAATCTGATTGTTTTTCAAAACTTTTTATTTCTGTCTAGAATAGGATCGAACTTCTATATCACATTTGGTTCCTTGAAATTTAGTATGTTTCTTTTTGTCAGCCGTCCACTCGAAGGCATCGTGCGTGAAAATTTTTAATTAATACAATACAATCGTAAAAATATTTTTCTCGGGACACCATTTTTCATGGAAAATTGCAAATCAATAATGAATCTTCGTTGCTTGTATTTATACTGTTTAAAAATATTTTGTATTTAGGTCTTTTAAGTTTTTACATGGCAGCCTACATTACTAATGCAATTTCTTCCAACATCAACCTCGTTTTAAGCCGCTGATCAGTTCTCGCTCGACAGCTTTTAGCAAATTGTTTTTGGGGTACCCGACGGCACTTCATTCGACGCCGCGGGCTGCCCGGGAGGGCGCCGCGACGCTGCAAGGGTGGGAAGCGTCTCGGCGTTAGCAGGTTATTTCAATAGGCTTTGTTGTTTTCAGCGCTTTAAGTCCGCAGCCGAACTTGCAGTGCCTGACCCTCCCGAAATGTGAAAGCTTTAATGTACAACCTAGGCGCGTGCTAATGGAATGACTGGCAATTTTTTAGCTTTGTGATTAGTCTTTTTGCAAGCCGAGAGTTACATGCCCTTTTTTATAACAAAAAATACATATCCTAATATTTTAACATATAACGGTTTTTATCAATTGACTAAAAATACAATAAATCGCTTCCTTACCAGTTGTTATTGTCGTATAAGACTACAAAACATTGTAAATTTATCTATGAAAAAATATAAAATAAAGTGATCTATCTACAGAACATAACGGTTAATAAATATTCATATCTAAACGTAAATATGTTGTGCGACTATGTTTAATCGTTCATTATTAACAGTCATCATAATATATTGATTTAATTTGCATTTACTTGATAAAACACTTTCATAATAACGTAAAAATAACAAATTACCTGTTTCACATGAAATTTATCGATTGATTTATACCTATTTCGGCTTCGCGCCATATTAAGACCTATCTCTCTGTCGGTTCTCTCTATCACGAATTGATAATATTCTAGTGTGAACTAAAAACTTTTTTGTTTTTACTGTAACATAAAAATATTCTCCGAATTACGATATGAATTATCAAATAGATTTTGATGGTCAACTTAGTAATTATTCAACATCACTCTTGCTAGTAAGTCTGATTGTGATGTTTTTTTGACACTGTACTGGCTTAATCGCAGAAACGAGTACAGAAGAGTCACTATAGTATGTATAGTAAATTCTTTGTTCGAGTCCAAAATCATTAGAGATTTTTTAAATATTTGTATTTTGTATCAATCGTTTTTACGTTATAGCATATTCCTATCGGTTGTGCTTCTTTTACCATGTCAACCTCTCTTTTTTTGAAGAGATTAGGGATCGGTTGTTACTTAGTTCATTCATAATTTTTTTTTTTCCATTATTTATGTATCAGAAGTTGAAAAAAAGGCTTAACTCGCAGGTTACTTATTCAACATCTACAGCGCAAATAGTATAAGATCAACTCTCGCGGTTATGTCGACTCTTGTGTGTATATCTGTGTTTTAATCCCAGCGCTTCCTCTTGGCCCCGGAGTAAAGCCGGTGCGCAGGAAGCGTCGGGTAGGAAGTTCCTTCGGGAAACGACTATCTACTGCACACGTACAGCGTAAGCCACGGGTTCCTTAACCACCAATATTTTTTAAATAATTCTTACGGAAAATATTTTCAGTAATATATCGATGGTGTTTTGGTCAATTTATATAACCCTCAAAAATACGAAAATTAATTAATGATTGAATCTCATTTTGAAGACGACAAATTGACCACTTTTTGCAAGGGAAACATTATTTTACGTTAAAAAATCTGACCCGGCCACTTGGTGTTAGCCACCACTATATCGACAGTCCCTACGTATAATCCCGTATCTGCAAACATGAGATATTACAGGAGTGCATTTCAAAGATCCATAACGCAACTCATCATATAATGTTTTCGATAAAAACAGTTTTTACTGTCTGCTGAACAACTTTGAGGGTTACATCAATTGTCCAAAACACCGTCGACATATTGTTAATTTTTCTTTACCCAAATCAACCTGCCGTTTCTAGCGCATGTTAGTTAATGAATGATTTTTTTATCAGTCGGTTCTTTCGGGGCAGGTTTCGCTTAAGGTTTATGTGTAATCTTAGTTGATTTCAATTTTAAAGTGTTAAATAACCGTCAATTCTTGATGAAAAGTCGTATTCTGACGACGCTATTGCTCGATTTCCTCTTACCATAACCTGCCAATTTTTACGTATTGTACGAGATTTTGGCTGATGACGCTTAACCGATGTGGAAACGCTTGCTTTTCGCCCAGTTTCACCCTTCTTGCACCCTCGTCAAATTGAGCGTAAAGATTTGGCTGCGGGGAGGACATTTCGCTCCCCGTTACACCCTCGTGACGTACTCGCTCGAAGCATGCTCTGCTCGGTTCACTGAAATCCGGCCCTATTAGAACTAAAATCTGCTGTAGAAAAATCCCTGCATAAATTTAAACACTTTTCTTTCGAGTTATTGTGAAGGTAAACAATTTATGCCATTGACATACTTTTAAGGTGAACATAATTTGTCGTTCATATCCACCAAGGCATATGTGCGATATGAATTGTCAACATGTAACTATGTAACTCTTCTTTCAAATCGGTCTCCTTCCATTGCGCTCAAGTAGTATGTGCGTTGATTTTTCTTTAGGTTTAGAAACAGCTTGACGTTTCTCTATTATTATAGTAACCATCCTTTCAAAGATTTCTTTTTACCACAAACTATACATTCTATTTTTTTGTACCATGTCCTCCTCTCCCAAGTGAAGCATTTGGACTCTTAATGGAAGTATCTCAAAATAAGTTTTTTTATGAGAACTGCTCGTTACTCATTTGCTGAACGTCTCTTTTTCGAAGAGAGTATGGATAGAAGGACAGGACTCGTTTTTAGGATGGGATGGGTGTGACGGGATTGTATACATCATAAACATTCATGACTAAAGACAAATCCATAAATCGATTAAAAATTGTGCCGGTATATGAACCTGATACATCAGTAACCGAATCCAACCACGTTGACCACTGCACCACGAAGCCGAAATTCAATACTTAAACTGAATTCTATCGGTAAGACAGACGATTAAACACGCATAATTACTTACAGCTTTATTTATAGGTGACATTCGTGCGATTTTGAATGATTATTATTTTTTATCGCTGTTCAATAATTTCCGCTCATTATACTTACTACCAACCTGTTTTGCGGTCTTCCACTTTAACTGTTTGGTATTTAGTACCATTGTAATAAATTGCCTTTTACCTTGATATTATATTATCAGATTACATTTTTTTTCTCATTTTGTACTCTTTGCTAACTAGTCAAAAAAAGTTTCTTCGGTAGTTCGTGCATTCAATTTTCTGTGCACGACCAGTGGTTGGTTGTTTTTACTGTAAACCTATTTGATTAGATATTTTTAACTACCAGAAAAGAAGTTAGCGTGAGGCATGCGAATCTGGATATCGACAAATTTATTGTCGCCGCGTTTGAAGTCATTCAACTTTTTGAAAATGCAATTTTAACCTTTATTTAAAGCAAAGATAAATAATACTATTTTTTTAATCATGTTTTAATGTTTAAAATATTTATCGGAAAGAGGAACCTTTTTAGTATTGATGAAAGAAAATAGTTAGTGTAATATATTGAGCATCTTTCTCTTTACTGTATAGTACAAAATACATTTCGAAGTCTGTATATTTCTTGTATGTCTGTCGGTCACAATTCCTTCCAAACAGTGTGCAGTAGCGACGTGAAATTTTCAGATGTTATTTCTAGATCAACTGTGCTGTTTTCAACTCGCAACTTATAACATTAAACTCTAAACGTTATATTTTTAGTAAAATAATACGTCATGTCGTCATAACAACTCAATCTGTGTTGAATTTGCTTAGCTACTATTTGTTATAATATAAATGTCACAAATTGAAAGATTTTCATGCGAATCGTAAATTTTGTAAAAAATTAAATATCTAGCGGAAAATTGTCTAATCGTTTAAAATCATAATACGTAAAACACTGAAATCCTCATTGATTAATATAAGCGACATTATCTTGGGCGAAGCCGGGTCAAAAATACTGTTTTGTTATATTTATTGAATTTTTTTTTAAAAAATAAATTATTTATTTTGGTTTAAAAATCATCTAACTTATTATATCTATCGTGATGACATGTCATAAAATCTAAACACAATATTTATTACACTCGGCCTCCTGGAACATCTACAGAAAAAAAAACATTTCTGACCAGGTTATAAATACATCTTCCCACGCCAATTAATTATATGAAGTATGTTTTTTTTTTTTTTTGTATAATGGAATTTTCTATTTTTAACTTGACGTTTATAAGTCTTTTCTTTTATTATGCCTAATTTTCAATCTGCAAAAGAATTATAAGAATTTTTTTCTATTTAAGAACGCCAGCCCCCGCTCGGACAATGTAATTGTTTCGACATTATTATTATTTTTTAAAACAACACGTTAAATAACGAAAGCTTTGTATAAATATATTTTTTGTATGACGCAACACAGAGGCGGGAGGCTAATTAAAGCCTTTTTTTATTAATTTGATGTCTTTGTATTTAAATAAACATTGTACTATCGGTCACATTTTCCTTTAACACCTTATTCAAGTCACGTGGTTTCCTCCCCTCCCCTCCCTTTTTTGTTATTTGTTTTTATCCCTCGGTTAACTGTTAGAGATGTTCAATATTTTGCTTCGGTATTTAGGTTTTGTATTCAAATACCTACCGTGTACCCGGGATCGAAATTATTTTGATTCCTATTGTATAGGACAGTCAAAGTAAATATTTATAGTTCGTCGAAAATGATTGATATTTAATATGAATAATTTTTTCATGATTTTACTTTTAGTAGACCAAAAATATTTTTTCGTATTAAAAATTAAAATTGGATCACTGTTATATTTAATGTGACAATGTCTCACATAGGAATTACTGTTTTGCATACTTTTGATAACTATCACATTTTTAAAACCATATCCGCTCCCTACTTGGAGCATATTGCCATCACACGGTTCCTCCAAGATTCTCTGTCCCCCATCCAGTATTTTTGCTTCCTCCCAGATCGTCCCTTAGCTCCGCTGAATTCGTTCTAGAGATGGTCGGTAACGACCTTCCAGCGCGACGAAATCCATCCGGTTAGTAGAAGAGGCAGGCAGGATTCAGGCTACCCAGGGGCATCCGCAGTGCATGACTAAACCAGGTCCATCGTTGCTTTTTTATTTTTGACGTAATAAGAGGCTGGTGCGTCTGCTCTCTTACCTTAAGTTCCTGATAAAATCAAACCACCGTACCCCTCTAGTATTCACCGCAAGCCTCTGTTTTCAAAACACAGTTTACCTACAGTCCTTTGGTGAAGTATCCATAGCACGTATTTAATTTTGCCATAATTTTGTATTTATCCACTATTTTTAAATGATATTGTATAATATGATAGTGAAGTTCCACCAAGAACTTTCAGTCGATATCTTAAATTGTCTATGATAATTATAATAGTGCTGTTAGATCTTCGACACATGAAGTAAGATTGTAGTTCATCCAAAATATAATTTCAATAAAACATACACGAAGGAGGGGACACCAAAGTACTCGTTATTCTTCCTAGTCATTGTATTGGTACCCCAATACTCGTTACTGTAGCTGACATCTCTCTTGTCGTGCCCCCCTCGCCTTATAACACTGAATTAATTCGCACGTTTTCCCTTGCTGTCTGTGCATTTAGCCCGTCGGTTGTAATTAATTCAACACGTTCCTGGGATTTTTTTAAACAAAGTTACGGCATTGCATGCAATATAGGATTCTTATTTTGCAACGCACTTCAAACGTAATCAAAGTACCTACTGCGTAATATTCGATAATGTCTTCGGATATCTAAATTCTCAAATCAGATATACGTGATATATGATTTTTTATTTATCCGCTCCCGGTGTGGAGCACTCAACGCAATTTGTTTTTGCGAATAGAACGGTGACCTATTTATGGTGAACGATTTTTGAACGATCGAGTTCGTAACGTCGTTGGCTACGGCTACGGATGTCTCAGGTTCAATTCCCGGTGCTCTGAATTCGGTGTATAAACGTCGAACTCTGAAGCACTTTTGTTTGATAATTACTTAAAATTATAATCAGCTTATAAATAGCTTTACAAAGATGAGAAAAGAAAAGCATTTTCATTTCCGAATTGTAAGGCATGCGGCGCATCTACCGCATGTATGGATGGCACATCACTTCTCCCCACATATCCGAAACACTCAAGTTTTAATAATCGTAAGTGTTTTCGTGCAATGTATTCTTTTTCCTGTGAAAGTTTATTCAAAATATCAATTATCATAACTTCAATATCCACCCAATTAAAAAGAAATAAACTATTGTGCAGTTATGTACTGAAATTTCGAATTTTTCTATTTTTCCTGTCCTAGAATTTCTTTCGATACAATTAATGAGCAAACTTTCCCGTCGGGGTGTCAGACAACTTTTTGTCACGCTATCCGTAGTTTTATTTTTTTGTACCTTGATACTTTTTGCGTTCTTTGTCGATTTTGCATTGCTGGCTACTGGCTGCTCGCATGCCGGCACATAGAATTCGCTGGCCAGGAAGCAATCCATTAGTTGACCTGTCTGGCCGTCCAGGGGTGGCGAAAGACGTAACGGAAAAGGGCTCGTGTAAACTATTAAAAGAATATACCGCTTTCGCTAATGGAATTTGCATCGTTATCGATATTCCCCTGCTGAGACTCTGTATAGATAAATTATTTAATAGTTAGTCTAGTTGATTTTTACTAAGGGTTTGATTTTATCTATTACATTGTGTGGCTAGTAAGTTCTTCGTTTTCAAAGAAGGTTGCGTAATGTATCAATAAGATAACATATATTTCAAGAGCCTTCTTTGAAACTTGGGATAATGATTTTCTTTTGTAGTCATGAAACGAATCACCTCATAGAAGTTTGCATTTATTAATAAATGTGATTAATCAATCAATTTGTATCTAAGGACACGGGCGTTTGCGATGCAATGAAAACTCACAACCGATCTCGAAAGAATCAAACACATAGAATTGTGGTGTTAGCGATGAAATATTAATCATCTATTATATATTATTAAAGTTTTTTTTAATAAATACGTAAATGTATATTTTTTGATTGTTAAAAAAATAAACGATATTAACAAACTTCAACATTTTTTTGGCACGCAAATCCTAATTTTGTATGAACTCGTAAAACATGTATTCGTATTACACGACGTTTTTGTGATATAAAACAGTGGCCCAAGTGCATTAAATTTTGCTTACAGGCAAATCTCATCACTTAATTGTATTTTCTTTGTTCTATGTGAAAGCGAGTGATTAATAAAGAGGCTTTATTTAAAAAACTAATGCATTTCTATTATCCCAACTGTACTACCGTTGTATCCAACACCACTCGCTGTAACTTAATATTATTAAACGCTTTCAAATTACTGTTGGGAATGTTTACAGAGTAGTAATTATCCAAGACTATAAAAGTATTCAAATACTCCATAAGGGAACCATACGATCTTTATTGTGAACAAACATGATTAAGTTAACCGCATCTGGATGATATTGGATATCCCAGGTTTTTATTGCTGAATTAAAAATGTAATTACCATCAATTTGGGTAAGTTTGCCCATCGGTCTAACATTGGACCACTACATGGAAAACGGCGTTGTTATAATGCCATATGAATATTTTTGAAGTAAAGGTATTGAGTAACACCTGTTATTGTTGAATTTGTAAACTGTCGGCTTGGAATGATACGACACAATTTAAAAAATTTTCTTAAAATAAATTGGAATAGCTATATTTTCAATTTGTATTACTAATCTGTAAACCAAATGCTGTATATTTCTTTCTTTCTTAAGTATGTAAAGAATATATGAAAGCATAAAAAAAAGTTGCCAAGACTTTAAAATCAGTGAATTTATAGTAATTACAGTGATTATTTGTATCGTGGTCCAAAGTTACTCGATTTGGATGAAAATTTTGTCCACCTTGTTTTATCTATATTTATATATATTTTATTACAATAGATCTATGTATATTAATTGAATTTCATCTTAAGATATTAGTTCATTGCTATGTAGAAATAATACGACACATAAATGCAATGGCGAATCACAAAGATACAAAAAAGCCTCAGAACTGGGCCAAAGTTACCCAGATTGACCGTATTATAAATAAAATTGATTTTAAAAAAGGTGTATCTTCTATCGAAAGAGTCGTGCAGTTTATTTTACACATGTATTATTATTTTTTAACAGTAGGATTTTTTTAACTTGAAAACCGCTGTTGGAAGTTTGTGTGATCAATTGTGTTTTTATTAACCATTACTATTATTGCACATGGCATTGGTGCCAATTTTGGCATCACACTCCAAATTAGTATTTATTCATTCACGTATTAAAATGACGATGACACTACGTTCCCTTCCTGTCAGAATAAAATAATAAAATCTCAGGTTTGATGACCCCCCCTTTTTGGGAATGATGTGACTTGAATTCTAATTCCGTACATCGGATTACGCTCTTGAATAAAGGCAGGTAGATTTACATCACTTATTTTATCAAGTCATCATCGCATTTTTTTTACCTTTGAAAAGAAACCTTACAGCGATTTATTCAAACACTAAAAATGCTCAAAATGAAAACATACAATATTTTTTTTCAATTAAATATATATATATATATTCCACAAATTATAGGTGTATTAGTTTTACAATGTTCTGCTTTCGTCTATCTATGACAGTGTTCCCCAACCATTTTACACCTGCGGACCGGTAAAAAAAAGAATTTTTTTTTGCGGAGTATTATACTGAAATAAAAATGGTTTTTTATGAAATATTTCTTTCAATTTTATATTGTGACAGATGGACGTAACCAGTGGCGTAGCTAGGGTTTGTGCCGGTCGGGGCGGTTCTTGAATTTGCCCCCCCCTCCACCTTTTCTCCAAATTTTTTTGTAACCTTCACGAAGGAAAACATTGCGCCGCAGACAGAAAATTTTTATAAAGAATAAATATAATCTTGAAAAACATACAATATTTTTACAATCCTGACAAATTTTACGTTTAATATTAATATTTTTTCTCCAAAAATGTTAACAATAACTAGAAATACAAATAAACGTGCAGGCGAAAAAATCGTGTATTTAATATTTTTGCTTGGCGAATTTCTTGAAATTTGGCATACTGCTCGCGGCCCGCCCGAAAGTCTTTGCGGCCCTGCACTGGGCCATGGACCATTGGCTGGAGAACATTGGTCTACATTACGGGACTTTTGAATGTAATGGTAGTTACTATTTGGTTAATTATTAGATGGCTTAAAGTTCGGGTCCGTGGCTCAGAGATCAATGTCATTTTCGGTTACGGATATCTCGGGCTCCAATTATAGATTTCTTTTTGTAAGCATGGATGTTTGCGATGTCTAAAACTCCCTACCATACTTCTAGCTCTACTCTATTCGAAAAAGAGAGAGGTTTAGCAACTGAGTTACAAGTAATTATCTTAGAAAAACGTATTTTGAGATATCTTCATTTGTAGTCCATATGTTCCACATTACATGCATATGCGGGCATTAAAAAAATCACTATGTTTGTGAATATCGAGACCGGTTTCTCTTAAGTAGTAAAGCTCGTCAGTGGAACCACTTGCGCTAATGGCCGAAAAGGTATTTAATAAAAACGTACTTCATTTTTTTATGACAATGTCATTACAACTAGGATTAGCGGTACATAATATTTAACGTCGATTTATTATGCATATATTGTATTGTTGAATTAAGTCAAAGTCATGTTGTCTTTTGACTTCGAAACTGCATATTTTATACGCACCGTACAAATTAAAGAAGTACATATGCGAATATATTATTATTGCCGACGTGTTAATGACACTCGATACAATGGGGCATTATTGTTATTATGCCATATGCACGAATCGTGTGCACTTTTTACGGTGAATTGGAGGGGGGTTATTACACCGCGAGGTTGCCCATTCAAATTCATACTCGAATGCCAGCGTGTGGTGATTTTTTATCGTGTCTCCGCCTTTTGTCATGATGATCATAGTCATCGCTAGGAGGCAGATATCTTGATGTGATTCTCGAATACCTTTTACGTCATTCTCTCTATCGGGAGCATCAAGGATTCAACATTAGAAGTATTTACTCGTCTGTCAATTATTTATATTATTGATTGACGCGACAAAGACTTGGTATTTCTGACGAATCGGTCCGGTTAAATACTTTCGATATGCATACACCTGATTCTCGTACGCGCGTAAAATGTTCTGAACCAACACGGTTAAGGAAGTGAAAACAAGAATTATTTTTAAACTGATTTTTAAGCTTAAAAACTAGATAAATCAAAGGCTATAGAAATATAAGAAAGCAGTATTCAGAACGTATGTATCTTTTTAATAATTATTTTCATTAAAATTTCATACCATACTAAGTTACTTCTTAGAAAGTGTTATTAATTTGTTTAAAGTAATGAAACCGAACTCTCATTATTCTGTATTTTTAAACTTTTTTTTCATTATGATCCCTATAACGCAATACCTTTATAAAGAGAAGTTTGAGTGTAGTCTTGATAACTCAGTTGCGACTATTTACCAATTTATTGAGATTAAATACAGATGCTGACCGAGTGGTCCAGTTAAGTTCTAATATTTTCTTTACACACATTTCTTATTCATAAATTTGTCATCACAATCGTGACGTCTACAAATGACCACATTAAAGAAAATTGACCTCAACAAATTAAATTACTGGCCGCCCTCGTCTGTTGTTCGTACGAAAGTCTAGCAATGTAATAAAATACCAACACGTATGTTTTAATATATTTATTTATCAATTGGTATAATAAAGTTATTAGTTCTCAGTTGTTTTATTTATAAACTTGTCAAGAAATATTAGGATAAAATAACAAAGTATTTAATTTAAATTTGGATTATTGAGATTTTGTACACTTCCATGTATTTTGTCACTAACGACCCGGGTTTCGCCTTTCGGCATCTTCAGGCATTCGAGCACACGAATGGACTCGAACTGATTTGATATTGAAATTCCATCAAGCACCCTCAGTCGATGTCTTAAATTATACAAAGTATTTAGTTGTACAAAATTTTTATCAGGTAGTTTATAGCTATTTTGGCTTTACGCCATCGTCAGAACTATACTAAAACTTATTTTTGCTTAACTATAAATACTGTTTAGAAGAGATAGACAATATCATGTCATCTCACGTATTCAAACATGATAATGTTTATTTTAAAATTAAATCATTCAAGGTTATAATTGTGTTTTTAGAAAAGGAGCTTACGTGGTATTATTAATTAGTCGTTAAAATAAGTGTAATAAAATTGTACTGCTTATGCGTAATTACATGGGCTTCTTGTAATGGTTTAATTAAGTGTGATGGGTTAATATTTGTTCGTTCATTAAGGAGATTATTGTCATGATTGTATCTATTAATTTCGACTTGTTCCAAAAGATTAAGTATAAGGCTTTTTTCACATTAATGTAAGCATATCGAAGCTGATTTAGCGGTTATGTTGTGGGCTTCTTCCAAGAGGTGGTTAAGCAAATGAGAATCTGTTTTATTTTTTTAAAATGATCTTACATGTTCCTTAAATCTAGTTGAAATGCTCCTTCCTGTCTGTCCGATATGGATCTAATCACACAGGCTGCAGTTAAGTTTGTAAATTCCGCTTCTGTCTAGTTTATTAATTTAAAGTTTATTATTTACTTTAAATGCCACATTAACGGAATTTTTAAGTTCGGAGTGGATTCTATCACTAATTTTCCCTAATCGATTTTTAGAAGCGGTTTTCTTCGAGTATGTTAGGGTAAATAAGCTGTCTAGAGAGTTTTAGTCGTTTTTTATAAAGTAATTTTTGTATCGCCGTTATGTCGTATCCTTTACTAAGCGTTATTTGTTCGATAGTTTTAAGTTAATTATTGTAATCTATTTCAGCCATGGGAACACTGACTAATCTGTGTACCATAGAATTATATGCTGAAAGGTTATGGTGCCATGAGCGAAGAGATTTTGCGTGAATAGTCGTTTCGCAAAAAGTTGGTTTTCTCAAAATGTTGAAATTATGCTTAATTTTAACTCTAGCTATTGTTAGGTCCAGAAAATTGATGCAACTAAAATCGATGATGGTATTATCGATATTAATATCAATTTTAAGAAATTTACGTAAGTCATAGGCCAATATTATAGGCTGTCATCTGTGCAGTCTAATTATTACTACTTGTCTCACATACCTATATTGTATACTCGATTTAATCGTATTTATCATTAAAATCATTATATTATTAACGATTTTATACCTCGGGTTAAACTTTTCGAAAGTTATAACTGCTTCAGAATATCATAAACTGTATACACACATTGTTTCTACGTTCTGTAAGATATCTGAAACATTTTAATTAAATAATTATTGCCGTCTTAAAAGGCTTTTGAATGTTGACTGCAGTAAGATACAGTCTTATCGTAAAATATATACAGTGGTGTAGTATCGTTTAAATTAACGAAGAAATAATTTTTTTCAAACCAAACTTACATTTCTCTCAAAATTACCGTAATACTGCAGGATTGTTTCTGTATTACTAGTTACGTTTTTGTAAGAAACACGTTTAAAATTGTATGTATGTTCTAATTATACATTTGTTCATGTTAGTCAATCAGAATGACGTAGTATTCGTTTAGTAGTAGTTTTTTTTAGTTTCCCTATTATGCTATGAACAAAGGCGAATTTGTTTTTATCTTCTTATATATGACATTACGTAACAATAAGCGGAGGGATTCATTCAAAAAATCAGAGTGATTATATACGATTCTCAAACACATGTACACGGTTTTTTAGTGGTAGTCGTGTTATGGTTTGCTAAATATGCTAGTTGATAAATATTTGCTATAAATGTTTACGTCGTATCGGTTCGAGTACTCCACTGGTTATATATATCTTGTTGATAATCGTGGGATAAATGCTGAGTGTATGAAGATAAAATCGCATGAATCCAAACTAATCTGTAGTAGATTGCATTTTATAGCACCGTTGCTGCAAGATTGCATTCCAGGTATGCCAATGTCATTCAGTTGCATTACATGCATTATTAAAGTATACATTCTAATATCTGCTTGTAACTTGGGTTAAATATGCTGAGCGGTAATTACTTTACGAACACATAGAGGCTTACCATTCAGAATTAACCTGGCAAATAACGTTCGTGAATTGGTATCAACCCAGTCTGACGAAGCTACGCAAATGCGTTGACAAAATTTCATTGTACGTCTGAAGTCTGGATGTTTTATTTATGTTATTTTGGCGAAATCGAATTGCACAAATAGTTTAATACGCAAGGCATTCATCGATTTATTGTGATTGCAACTTCGATAGATATGAAAGGAGAGAGGGTAAAAATCACACAGAAGGTAAAATTGTCAGTATAGTATAAATATTTAGTATCAAGACCAATGTTCCTTCTTGGACGAGAGGTTCTTTGCGCGGAAAATCCAAAGACTGAGCAGACCAAATCAACAAATTCGCGGAACATTTTTTTTGCACTCATCAATATGTTAATTTGTTATAGAGATTAGTGTTATTTGTTATAATTTGTATTAAAACACATGCATTTAATAATAAAAAGTTGTATTTCTTCTAAAACATGTAATTCTTCAAATATTAAATTTGGATGGATAGAAAGCGCAAACCCGAACTGAGTGCGTGGCCGCGCACACGTGAAGCTTATAAAGAACTTATTAATTGAATTGGCATTTAATAACAAAGTATTTAGTTCTACAAAGCTCTACAGGATTTTGTGGAACTAAATACTTTGTTATCCTCTTTTAAAGAACGTTGATCAAGACACCGATTGCAAAATAAAAAGGCATAATAGTAAATATATTTTCCAGTTTACCGTTTCAGCAAACGAACACATGGTATAATGTGGGTATGATAATGGTTTCGATTTGATGTCTCTGAAATTTGGGTGCAGTTAAAAGATTTGAGAAGGAAAATTTTCTTACACACTAGTTGACAAAGTGCTTTTTTATTTTAACTATACATTAAAATCTATGCATAGTGGGTACATGTAATATCTCTTTACTAGTACGGTTTTCTTACATAATCCAATAATTATTGTAAGTTTGTTTTTTAGAAAAAAAAATGTGTTTTATTTTAAAATATTGTTACACCTTTAAAGTGATTATTGTAGGTGTAGGTTTCTTGCGTTTTGTTTCACAAATTCGAGGGTTCCGGTATTATAATTATGTATATATTTCTATTGTGCACCATCAATGGGGTACATATTTAACTTTCGGCCAAATTCTTTCCAATATATCAAATTAACGCAAGTCTATGAGGACGATTATCAAAACACAAATGATATATTGCCAATGTTGACAGCGCGAACGTTGCACAACGTAAGTGTCAAACGCGTTGGGTAAGTGTGCTAACTCAAGCATGGATGGCGGATGGTTAGTCATGGACAGGTTTTTTAAATATTCATAGTAATATATTATTATTTTTTTTTTGCTTAATTACTCGCTACAAAATATAATAGATCTTTTACATCTATGTTTTGTAGTCATTTCGGAATGTGCGCTTGTGTTCTTAAAAGATTAATATACTGTCACACTCACACAACGACATGACGTAATAAGCGCATAATCATCTCCGTTAACACTTTGAAGACGACATGGAAACGGCTTGTTAATTTAATCGTCCGAAATGCCAATCTTATCTGATTATTTTATCACCTTTCACATATTAAAGCTTTCCGACTGTTTCTAAATTTTTTTGTAACACATTTTTTACATAGTAATTATACCATGGACGACGAACCTACAGCCTTTTAAGGTCTAAAGTGTGGTTTTTTGACTGAAATAAATAAATGTCATTGTTTTCCTTCACTTACAAAATAATGTACATACATTTGTATGTATGTTTTTAAATGCGGCCTTATTTGATAAATGAATGCGGCCTTCCAACAAGAAAAGGTTCTTCGTCCCTGAATTTGACTGACCTTTTTTTTTTACTGCAATTTTGTTGCAATGTATGCATAATATCGGGGTTATACTGACAGAACGCATTAAGTTAGTTTTTGATGATTTTCTGTTTTAAATGTCAAAATATTTTCAATTTCACACTACGTAACTGGTAGAACGCATTAATTCGTTGATTAATGGCTTTGAGAAAACGTATTAAGCGTTATTGTTATTCTGGAAAAAATCATGATTTAATATCACTCACTGATACCAAATCTTATAATTTGTACGACGAACATATTATTTATAATATACTAAAAATCTAAAAAATA
Source organism: Himalopsyche phryganea (assembly GCA_022494535.1). Taxonomy (NCBI): domain Eukaryota; kingdom Metazoa; phylum Arthropoda; class Insecta; order Trichoptera; family Rhyacophilidae; genus Himalopsyche; species Himalopsyche phryganea. Next base: position 1,230,633 of record JAGVSL010000127.1, on the reverse strand, counting down.
AAAAAATTCTACTTGGAGAGAGAGAGAGTACTTTGAAAACAAAAATATTTTAATGCGATAATCTCAGAACTTACTTAATGCTTTTTGTCAGTATTTCCTCGATATAATGTGCGTTTGTTTTTCTTTTTGTTAGCATAGCTAATTCATATGTTTTATAGTAATCTCCAAAGTAAAATAGTGTTTAGAGCTATTTATTCATAATTTATATTGAAAATGAATGGTCTTTGTGGCAAAATGGCAACTGCCGAGCGTGTCGCTATTATTAATAATGTATTTTGGTTCCTTTTTTTTTTTTTTTTTTTTTTTAACTTTGTACAGTTCAAAATTATACGATATTCACTTACCTATCTCTTTTTTCTCAGTATGAAAATTATCGTTTGTAAATTAGTTAAATCTCGTAATCTCACTTTTTCGCAGCATTAACATTTATAATTACGTCAAATTCAGCTAGGTTTCATATTCTATTATCTAAGTACATACGTAAACAAAATAAACTTACCATCGTTCAAAAGTTCAAGGGTGGAATGTCGTGTCGAAAATGAACAAATGGAGAGAGGAAAAACGATTTGATGTTAATAACCATATAAAAAGTGTATTTTGATACTGACCTAAGTGGCAATCGTTATAAAATCTACTTAAATGTTATTCCAGATATTTTAAAAATCTTGCTAGAATTATAAAATTGTACTAAAATACTTTCTAAATTTTTTTCTAATCCATCTACTTTTACAACAATGTAGATTTTGATACAGTTTTTTTCTGTTAGAAAGTTGCAGCTAAAATTCCCGCCCACCGAGGGGTTAAACATGCGGTCACATCGTCTACTTTTCGCTTATCTCGGGCCGTTTGAAGTTTTGCCGCTCCACTCGTGAGTTTCAAAAGTGGTTCTGCAGCGTGTGGTCACTCACCCTAACCCCCTGCCTCCCCGCTCTCTCACATAAACTCTTCAGGATAATAATATGAATAATGAAATTCCACGTTACGATAACTGACTACGTATGCCTCTTATGACTGATATGCACATATGTTTTTTTGGGCTAGGAATGTGACCACGAACTTCTGGCGTAAATCATTTTGACTCTCCGACAAACCAGATTAATGATTGCCAATAATATGTAAATCTTGCAAATTATAGTAATTTAAAAACACCCAGTACTTTTTTTAGCATCTACTTAAAAAGCAAATATTATTGAAGCTATCCCTAGCTTCGGTCGAGTCAGTGGTTACGCTTGGAATAATATTTTATAGATAATTGGTTATTATATGTGACACGCGAATAGTTCATTCACTTACTTAATCGAGATCCTAGTTGCATACATTAGGCAGGGGGGATTTTTAATGGACACAACATAACACGCGGCAAACTGTTTTCGGCATGAACCATTCATTATATCGGTATTTTTGGCCCAGTGATAAGAGCTTTATTTACCCCAACAAAAAGATGGGACTGGGGTCCAAGTCCCGGCAAGGTCAATATCATATTTTGATTTGTTATCTTATACATGGGTGTTTGTGAAGTCTTTTCTCCTCGAGTTTATCTCGAGTAACTTTTCAAAATATTTGGCGCTTTGGTTTTGATGCCAAATACTTTTTTATTTAACTTGATATGTATATATTTAATATAACACTTGATAGCATGACTAGTGAGTGACGCATGCATATAAGTACATATCGTCGACTTAATTAGCAAACTGCGTATCTGTATTTCAACAGAATGTTCAGGAGAGTATAAAACTGAATAAATTTCGTTTTAACCAATGTTATTCTATGAATTTTACATATGTTATATGAATAATGTTAAATCATTATTCATATAAAATATGTGGAATTCTGAAATAACATTAGTTAAAACCGAATTTATTCAGTCTTTAAACTCTCCTCAACATTCTGCTGAAATGGAGATAAGTAGTTTGCTAGTTTTAAGTCGACGATATGTAATAAGTAACCTTGCTTCCTGTAATCTTTTTGAAGTATCTGGTAAACCTCTGAAAGAGTGCATTTCAATTACGAATCACTATTATCATCCTAAGGGTAGTAAAGTCTTTGTAATATGAATATACTTTCTCCTCTTTTTTCGAATATCATTGTTGTATTGTGGGTAAATTATAATGCTTCCTTTTTCTTCTTTTTTAGGTGAGTTCTGGAACAGTATGGTGTAATGCCAAGAATATTTTCTTCTACACTACAGGTATCAATGAATTATCTATCGAACGTCAAGAAGCGTACGTTTCTATACATATTTATAATTTATCATTATCATGGTAAGTTGTTAAGAAAACACGATTTTGAACATATATTACTGTATGGCGTAAATTTGGGTCACTCTGTTTTGCGTAACAAGTTATTTTATTTTTCAATTTAGAGATTCAAATATGGGCCTTGGTGTTTGTTTTGTGATGTCTTCTCTTCACGAGTGATTCGTTGACAATTTCCTTTAATTAATCGCATTTAAATAATATTTTTCGCATTGTCATTCTTTTAAATTTATATGCAGTGTTGGTAATAATTTTAATACAATACATGCTTTATTTTTTTATGTAATGGTATATGTAGTTTTGTTTAGTTGGTAAATTCATATTTGGCGAGGTGCCGCTGCACAGGCCGTGTTCGCCCCGTTAGTATTCAAATCAGAGTACTTCCTTCGTCTGCAGTCCCATTGTAAAGATGTTACCAGAAGAAGTTAACGTACAAATAGCTATATTCTTTATTCATATTCCCCGCTGTGCTAACCCTTTCTAAAACGTCCAATTTTGTCTGGGTTTCACGGGTTATTGTTTTACATAAACGCTAATGGCTAAACACATATAGCCCTAGTACTAAGGAATGAAAAGTAAAACATTTCCCGAACTGATTCCATTTTTACGTGTTCTTTGTATTACGTATACATTTTAGACGTGTGTAAGAAACAGGTATTTGCTCGCAAGACACGCCCACTCACCTGTCCATAATAATTTCTTATTAGCTGTCCGTCATCGTATACTTCAATATTTCTCTTTAGATGTCGTATTTTAATAATTAATTAATGATAACTTCTTGTCTGGTGCCATAATTGTACCTAACGCGACAGTATAACGGTTTCGTTTGAAAATCATTTTCACCATTAGGGTCATTTCGCCAGTGGTCGGTCAGTTAAGCGACAGCTGTACTTTCAAAAGGGATTTCGAGTCAATGAATTATAAATACATATTTTTTCGCCGTTGTTCCATTAAAACAGGGATCAAGTAATGTAACCAACTAAAAATAAAATAGTTAATATTGTACCAAGTATAAAATAACAGAAGTTTACTGAAAAATGCCGATTCTCCCAGTGGTGGTGCAGATATACATTGGAAAGTGCCAAGACTACCTACACGAATTAAAAAATCCGTTTTTTTAAATGTGTCCACTATTATTTAAGTTTTAAGCTTAAAAGGCCGACCACTGGCGACGGCCGACTTTAGGAACACTCGCCCTATATTCTGAGAAATGAGTTATAACCAGGCGCGGCTCGTCCATACGCACTGCGGAACTGCAGCATCCCAATCAAGTTGAGAAAAATGTAATTTCATAATATACATACATTTATGTATATTGAATGAAATTATGAAAATATCACTATTATTTCAGCGTGTATTAAGTTCGCCCGCGCACCGATACATGCAATAATTATCATACACCGCGGTCATGGTGTAAGAAGTACAAGGTGAGCTGAATCGTTGTTTTTGTATTATATGTGACGTCACTTTGACGAACCAAAGTTTTATTGTCACCAAAACACCGTTGTGAACATCATTGTAATTAGATGAGCACGTAGTGACGTCAACAAATACAAAAATGGCGACTGTAACCTTTTATCCAGCTCACCTTGTACTTCTTGCACCATGCACCGCGGTACTAATTATCAGAAAGTGGGTATCTTCATGATTTTGTTCTGTACTGTTTTCGATGGAATATGCTCGAGTGGTCGAAAAGGTGCGCGGGAAGGGGGGGACTCGCAGCTAGTAGCTTGATCTGAACTACGACTTTAACAGTATTTCGTCTTCTGCGTGCGGGTGCGTGTACAGCGGTCTGACACGTGCGACAAAGGCGAAATCTAAATAAAAGCGATATTTTCCTTTCAAGGCAAAAAAAGACAGCATAATCAAGTTTATAATGAAGTAAAAATACATCTAATGTTTCATTTTAATAATTTTGTTGTAAATGGTAAAATATAATCCAAATAAACATTTTTATAAATTTCTATCTTATCTACGAGCCGCCACTGGTTATAACTAAACGATACATCAATAACTTAAGGAGCAATGAATCGCAACAAAAATCCTGTTCGCTCTAGTTCTGAGATGATTCATATTTTTACATTGCAATCCTCGAAATTTATTTACCTCGGGCGACTCTTTGTCGTCCAATACATTTTATATATTTTCTTACTTTCATTCGATATTTTCGCTTTAAAAGCTATTCTTTGCTGTCCCCGTACCTGAAAATGTATTCCATCAGCTTTTGGTATATATTTTTATGTATGGTATTCATGAATTGACTAATTGAAGGTGGCAAAGATTTAGTTACTAATAGTAATTCCAACTCGAATTTTCGATATCCGAATATATTCGACCCCTTTTTAACTATGCTATATTCGAATATTTGGGCAACTATTCAAAAGTATTCCTGATAATTTTTAATGAAATATTTTGCAAAATCGACCAAAGATCACATCACAATCTCTAGATTTCAAGAACAATAACGAATACCAAATGTAGTGGTTATTTTTTCCTTCACCAAACTCGGGCGCTTTCAATATCAAAATACTTGGATTTCACGGATGACTTGGGGCTGAAAAACCTTTTAAACATGCCGTAATTTCAGTTATTGAAGAAATACAATTGTTTTAATCCGACGTAGCTGCATTTTTAAAATATTGTAATAATACAATAGAACTGTATTGAAATGTCTTTATATAGTTTTATTATTCAAATTGAATTTTTCATATTATTTTCATACTTTAGAAATTAATCGAATATCTGAATATATTCGAATAGTTTCAGTTTTACTATTCGATAATCGAATATTTGATATATGACGAATAGTTGGAATCCCTAAGTCACAAAGCAAAGAAAGCATAATTTTAATATGAGCCAATCAGCAATATTAGAAAAAATCTTGTTTAGTTATTCGTTCTATAACGTATAAAATACGCGATCGTATTTTAACGATATCATCTCGATGCTTTGTACAGCACTAAACAAACTTTTCATGAAGCAGGCAACCAACTCCGTTATGTCAATTAATTCATCTTGAGAGTAGGAAAGTGAAACTACAACAATTTTATTTGTCGAGTTACATGTTTCTTATTTACTGGGTGAAGTTCAGATGCCATTATAACTAGTGGCACATTTCTCAACACAATAATGTCGCACGTAGTCTGCAAAAATAGAGTTTTAAAAATAAAACTTCGTGGGCTTAACTTTTCGAGAAGTTCGCAAACCGTGTGAACTTTTTTCTGCTGCGCGTGAGTTGTTTTGGTTTATTATATGTGACGTATTATTATTATTATATCAAGCAGTTTTTCACTCGTATTTATTATTGTAGAGAATGTGCCTCTTTGATAAGTGACTCAAATGCTCTTTCAACTTTCATCGGTTAAATAATACTGGCGAAATATTTGTTTCGCAGCGAGGCGAGAAGGTCGTAGGTGCTATCTCGGCTTCGGTCAAGGTTTTTTTTTTATCAACTCGCTTCAATATTTATTGCCGTGTGACTAATATCTTGCGAGGGGAAAATAAAATATTAATTTCGTGAATTATATTATTGATCGTGACGCCACTTATCGCAATAGATTATTACTTAAAATACGTATTTAATTAATTTTTTTATTTTATTTTGAAATGTATGTCTAATTAATTTCATTTCATTTAGTTTTACAGGGATATACCTGACAATGGCGTGACGCCGATATATTTTTTGGCAATATTTGATAATTCTTGTAGAACAATATTTTCGATGGAATCGGTGGATAACTTTATAATTCCACCTGAAAAGTAATTCTCAGTCACCCTGATGTTACCAACGAATGTTGCCTACATCAATTTAGGGGGGAATATTTATTTCAGATTAAACTGCTTTTTTACGTTAAATAGTACTATAAGTGGAAAGCTTTGACACTGGATGCTAGGGCAACGACCTTTTCGATGTGTTTTAAAATGTCAATATTTTGCATCGCTTCTTTCACACTCCATATTGTAATAAAATGCGAGTAGCGAATCTAACTTTGTGTGAAATTTAACAAAAGGCCCTTTACAGTCGACGGATCAAAAGAGTTCAGCTGACCACAGTAGGTGTGGAGATGGGGAAGCGCGAGGGAGCTGATGAGTTGTGAAGAGTCTTCTCTCAAGGACTCGGCGTGATGAAGTATAGTGGATTATTTCTCCAGTACCTTTTCCTTTGTTGATTTCTAGTTGCATCTTTTTCGTCTACAGCAGTTTACCTACGGTCCTTTTGGTCGGTTTCGATTAGAATCAGTCACATAGCGTTCTATATATTATCGATTTAATGTCACATCTAGCAGACTAATAATGCTTGCTTGTAGGCCTTGCTTTGGGTTTTCATTGTCATCTTATCTTTCAAAGTATGTACATGCAAATTTATTTATTTGATTTCAAAACACGGCATTATATGTCTACTATTAGGCGTGTGCCGTGGCTTTCTCTCTTTCTCGCTAATTACGTAAAGTAAAGGGTGCGAGCGAGATACAAAGGCATGTGGGCGCATGTTCTTTTGTCCTACTTGCTCATACCCAGGTGGGATTGTGCGATAGAGATAAATCCACCGCACGCCAATGGGTATATATGTATATTGGTTTCCCTTCTTCTGCTGTCTTTTTAATGTACGTTATGTGAATACAATATGAACAATTACCGCATTAGGATGCAAATTTTACTTCCTCACATACCGTTAAAATTCCACTCAAAGGATTTTTCAACTTTTTGAATCAGCATTATCGTCGAGCATTACAATTTCACTGCGCTCTGATGAGCTTTTTTTATTTAGGGTGGATCTAGTCATCGCGTAACGGCTCTAATCACACGAGTGATGATTTGACTATTTATAAGTTATATCGGCGGAAGTAACATGTAAACATTATCAAGAATAAATTAGCAATAAAAATAATGTACGCCAGCCAACACGGCATGCCCTCCGCCACTTCGTGACGGTTCGGGTTAAATCGGGTCACGTCGGTCGTGTTCGTCACGCGAGCAGCCATACGTACAGCACAACTAACCATGCGCACTCTATATGCGACCAATACGACCAGACGAAAACAAAATCGGCACTGTGAGATATTCGATGGCGTGCATGTGTGTGCGTGATTTTATGTACAAGACGAGGAGTCAACGAACTACCTTGGATAATCAGTGATGACATGACAGGTCCATCCGTACAGCACAGGCGCTCCATATACTTAACGAAAATAAAGTATATATTATATATTTATTCGACCGCTGCTGTCACGAGCTTGTGACCGACCTGGCGAATTGTAAATTTCACTTAAGTCTTCATGGCTAGGAAGACAACGGTCATTTTCAATAACTGGGTTAGGATGAATTTGGATATCTTTACCTTTACGGGAAAAATAATAACACATCTAATTTATTCCTCAATATTTTTTTGTGCCCAGGAAATTTCAGTGTTACATTTTCACACCCGTTTTATCAATGAGGGTTGAGATGGCCAATACATAGACAGGTTTTGAGTATATCGCAATATCATTTTTCTATATGGATTGGTGTTATGGAAGAGCCAAACATAGTAATCACAGTAAAGGTCTGCACGGGCCGAAATTTTACAAAATTACCCTGTCCGAGCCCGACATCTTCAGGCCCGGCCCGGCCCGAAGCTGAGTCTCAATATCACCCTTGGTACCCGTCCCGAAGCCCAGATTTTTTCCTCTCCTATTCGAGTAGAAATTACTTATACTGTTCAATAGATACAATGTTATTGTTTCCTTATTTCCAACGCTATTCATAATGCACGTGAAATAAATTATTGAAGTTATGAACAGTATTGCCTTATGGCTGACTCATGACCCGAACATAATCTGAAATATTTTTCTGAAAATTGAATTGATGTTACTAGATAATTTCCCGCCAAAATTGTCAGTAAGTTGTTACTAAATACATACACTACTGAAATCGACATGTTCTCCTTTCAATTTAAGTTGTTTCCCTTCATTTGTTTCAAACTATATATCTTAAAAAATATTTTTCTCTATATCTCATAATAAGCAAAATGCAATCTAACCGTTTTTTCAACTCGCGAGTTCATACGATGGTTAGCGCTTGCCTAGCGAGAGTTTTTTTAGTCAGCAAAATAAATAAATGTTTTTAGCTAAGTACAAAATAGGTTCTAACCACGATTAACCTATAGGTATGTCGTAAACGACTTTTTTCTTTGCAAGGTGTGTAACTATGCCAGCCTAGTAATTACCGTGTTTTATTATTTTGATAATAATGATAGAAGAGGTCCGGTTTTACATTCCCAGCGAGGAATTCGATGACGTCACGCGCTTTTGGAAGAAGAATTCCTAATGAGAGGAAAGAGGTATGTTCAGCTACAATTTTATTTCCCCTACAAGGTGGGATGTGAGATTAACGATAAGTAATGCTTGGCAAGTATTTATTGTTATGAAAAATTCTCAAACCGGTTTTAGGAAAGAAGGCTGGGACAATTGCGTTCAAACTAAACTCAAGCCAATTTTAATTGTTGACACTCCGTTTTTTTTTGAACTGGAAATGCAACGCTGTTGTTTTCTAATTTACTAACTGAAATGTGGACTGAACTGTGATAGCTTGCAGAAAATAAGAATGCCTTTAATCTTTGACGAAAAAGGCTCGTAAAAAAAGACGAAGCGTCCCACACAAGCCCGCAAACTCTTCAACAGAAGATTTAAAATATTGTGGTGTTTTTTTTTTTTTTTTTTTGAATCATCGTTTCAAAAAATAGTTTATTCGGTGAAGATATTTACATTTCGTGCAGCGGATGTTCGAAAATGTATGATAAGATAATGGATATTTATATTCATAATTTTATAATCTGATTAATATACATATCCATATTTATTTAATTGAGATTTATTTTGGTCTAAGCCGTCTCCGGCATTTATAAAACTTTTGTACCTATGTGTTACATTTAATTTTTAATTTTTACGGCGTCCGTGGCACCCATATAATTAAAAAGTACCGGAGAGTTTCAACGGTTGGTTATTTAAGGAGACTAGCTGTGTGTATAGAAGAAGATTATATAATGTTGTCGTAGATGTTTTTAGATGATTTGTTGTCAGAAAATTTTCAACACTGGATAATGCAGAATTGCTTAATTGAATTGGCATTTACTTGGTAGAACTTCATTATAATAGGATGAAAAATAACAAAGTATTTAGTTCTACAAAATTGTATTAGTTATTTGATAACTATTTTGGCTTAACGCCATCGTCAGAACTTCGTCACTATAGTAGATAGTCCTCACGATAGCTTTAAGCTGAAATAGCTATCAACTAACTAATAAAATTGTGTAGAACTAAATATTTTGATATTTTATTCTATTATAATGGATTTCTACCAAGTAAATGCAAAATCAATCAGTGAAGAGTGAAGAGATAGAAGGGCGTGCTGGCGTTTGTTCTTTGATTCTACTTGATTTTACACAAGTGAGGTTGTGCGATAGAGATATAGATACATCTTTAAAACTAAATACTATGTGATATCGAATAATACTTTACAGCGTTTATCTGAAATTGTTGATCTCGGTATAACGTTTGACTCTTCTTTCACATATTAATTCCATTGCTATGCGTGCTAAGCAAACTTCTTGGGTTCATAGTTAGGCAAAGTAAACCATTCGAAAACTCAACTGTGTTTCGCACTCTATACATTTCCTCGGTTCTCAGTACGCTTGAATATAGGTCTATTATCTGGAGTCCATATGGAAAGTTGAAATTGGAGCGAGTTCATAAGAAATTTCTACAATATTTCTATATTTCAAAAAATTAAAATATTTTCCTTTTAATAGTTCCCTAAAAGAGTACCACCCAACCAAATTTCTTTTAGGAATGCTATCTTTTCACTCGAGTTTATAATCCTGAAGTTCTCATGACTATGAATTTACATGCTCCCAATTGTTATCGACGTGGCCGAAACCATATCCAGACAATTTTTATTCTTAAAACTTGTTCTTCGCGTCGGTCATTCGATCACCAGTTGCAAGAGCCTTTAGGATGATTAATGCACTGCCTAGAGAGCTGGATATTTTCAACACTAAACTCTGCGTATTGTTCAATAAATATTTATTCCTTGTAAATTAATAATATCTTGTTTTTTTTTGTATTTAATAATTTAAAAAAATGTTTTTATTTTCATTATTGTTTTTATTAGTAGTAATTGTTTTCAATAATTATTATTATTGTTACTGTTATTATGTTTGTGAAATGCATGACGTATTGGCGTCATCTGTAATGCCATGCATTTCAATTTTTAAAATTTACAATAAATTAATAAATAAAATTTTTGTCAGTATACACCGAAATATTAAATGCACGTTAACTATTTAAGATGTTATAATTTTAAAACAAAAAACCATACAAAATGGATATCATCAAAATAGACAGTATCCTAACGTCTATCGACCATAACTAAGTAACTTTATTAAAATTAATTGAAAGGTCGAGATTAATTTCCACTTCCCGGTTGTCAATCTATAATATGACCGGTCAAGTGCCTATATCCGCCCTTTGAGCTGGTCACTAGTGTGACCCGTTGATAGGACCGAACACTCGTATGACGAATGATGACCCATTTTAATGTGAATAGATAATTACTTTTATTTATTAAACAAAAAAAAAAACGTAACAAAGTTTTATACGCTAACTAAAAAATCATTCCAGTAATATGTTTACATTTTACTGTGCGTTTGTTTACATAATACTATAGTTTTCGTGTTTATAGATGTGAATAGTCTCGTACAACATTCGAGTTTGGATTCGTTTTTCATCAATTATTGAAATTATGTAGACGAAATCACGAAACAAAACATTTTCCGGCCAATTTTTTTTTATATTGAACGGCCAATATTAGTTTACTAGGTTTATAATTTTGTCTTAAAAGTATCTTGTAATCTATTGAAAACTATGTTACGTATGAATTACCTGTGCGTGTTTATTGTGTTTTTTTCGGGTCACTTTTTTTACCATGTTCGCTCCCAATGTGGAGCATATATATACTCCTAATGAGGTATATCTACAGAAGTTTTCTTCTACTTGAACTCGGTTACCTCCATTTTTGATTGACGCTTACGATTGAATCTGACATTTACTATTTACGATTTGAATTTGACATTTACGATTGCCGCGAATGTCCTAGGAGCAGTATGTTACCCACAACTTGGTTGCTAAAGTATTAAGATTACTTTGGTATAATTTTAATGTGGACGGATTTGAATAATAAAAAAACAGTAGCTATGAAGGTGTGATTCTTCATTTGCGACTAGCTTTTAACTAGGTTTCTTCGAGAATTTATGTATACGTGATGTATCTACCTAATATAACTAATATTTAATAATGCTGCTTTGGTTTGCCTCGTCTAGTAATCCGAGGCCGGGCAAAAACTGGGTATTTACCCGGGTATAACATGAGAAAATTGGGTAAAAAACAATTATAATATTTTCTATGGATTCGGCGGTAACACGTGGAAGTTCATTTTTAATGTAAAATAAAATTAAAAATTTATAACTTAGTTATTCCAGGACTTGGTTAACCGACAATTTTAATATTAATGATAACTGTATATCATTTTTTGCATTCGGCACAACACTTTTTAAAAGCGTGGTATTTTTTATTTATGCCAAGCATTGTATCCGCAAATTTGAAGTTACAATCAGTCATTAAGTTCGATGATTATAGATGGAGAAGCAAAGAACTTTTTTAATATCTGATATCACCAGTAGCATCTATTTATACTTGAACCCAACACAAAATATTTACGGAAACGTTTCTGTTTTTATGTATGAAGTTAATTAAACTCGGCATGATGCACATGTTTATACGTCCACATGGGCGCAACATGCCGAAAAAATTACGAATATCATAATTGACTGGTAATTCGCAATTTTCCGGGTTTTTCCCACTATTTCAAAATTCTCTGGGTTTTTCGCAACACTAGCCTCGTCCCACGTGAAGTAAAGTAGATTTACGATATTCATGATTTCGATTGGAATATCTGCTGTAGGTGAGTTCCGGTATTGTGCTCGATGCAGTCTGTCAGCGTTTTATAGATAGGCCACTTAGACTTTCGCGGCGGCCCCACTCCTACATCGTTGTCTATTATTAACCGTTTCCGCTCTATCATTATAACAACCATTACGCTGGGAGCGCTTCCCAAAGTGTCCGTCCGCCATTGTGCGGCTGGAACAGGAAATGGATCTGTCATCGAAGGGACGCTATATCGAAACTTGCATTATTCGTCGTGTATTTGTGACCCATTAGCAATTTATTATTTTTAGGGACCATATCGACACTCCTTACGCATAATTCCGTATCTGCAAACATGATATATTACAAGAGAGGGTCTCAAAGATTCAAAATATTTGCAAGGTAACGGCTGCATCTACCTTCTTCAAAATTGAGTGCTATTATTTTAAATCTTAGTTTCTTATTTTATGTAATGTTAATCATCAGTTTTTGAAATATTAAAAATACAACATTTTACTTCGGATTTTATGTAAAGACTTTCGTATAAGTGGCTAGTTACGTGTTTATACTTTACGAAAAAAACGGTGAAGTAGGTACTTTTGCCAGTGTATTTTTGATGCCTACTTATAGAACTGAATGCGTAAACAACGGAAATGCAAAATACGTGATTACGTAGGGAGTGTCGATATTACATCGATGTCGAAACTATATTTACATTAGCTGTTACGCTGAAATAACGTTTTCCCGCAGTTAACGTGTGTTTTAGGAGTCCCGTTTGAATTTTTCTAAAGTAATCATTTTCGAACCGTTGTCACCCATGTCGTAAATTCAGCGTTTTGGGGTTGCATGTTACATTCATTTGTTTAGATCATTTTTATCCAGTTTGTATGACTTTGATTACATTGGCAAGTACCTACTTAGTTCTACAAAATTTTATTAGGTAGTTGATAGCTATTTCGGCTTGACGCCACCGTCATAACTATATGAAATAGCTATCACCTACCTGATAAAATGTTGTAGAACTACTTACAACGTTATTTTATCCGATTGTTTGTATGATGACATTATCTATCTATTGATTTTAATTTTACATCTTTTCTAGCGTTATGTTATTACCATCGCATAAAAACGTGATGATTTTTCACAAGTTTGGTTTCGATTAATATGCTAAATAAACATTTATACAATTATCACTGTGGGGGTGTATAGGGTAATACGCTAGAGGGAATGTTGAAAAAAAATCAGTCAAATAAATTTGAATGTCAGCATTAGAGGTCGAGATCAATAAAATGTAAAAAGGCAGTGTGTGGTTTACGGGGAGCGTTTGTTAGTCAGTCGGCAATAGCGAAAGACAGTGTTGTTATTATTTACTATTTGACCGTAATATTTTAGCTTGTAAGTAAGTCATTCTCTTATAAAATCTCAATATTTTTTTTCCATGTCCACTCCCAATGTGGAGCATATGGTCTCCTAATGGAGGTATCTTAACAGACTTTTTCTACGACATCTGCTTGTTACTCAGTTGCTCAACCTCTTTTTTTTCCAAAGAGAGTAGGGATAGAAGGATAGGGCTATGAGAGAACTAGTGGTTAGCTAATCGCTCTCGCTACGCCCCGTGAGGATGGGATGCGTGGGAGGGAGGGAGGACTCAGACTACGAACAGAAATCCATAAATCGATTGAAAGATCAATCTATGAAAACCGTCCGCACCGGGAATCGAACCCGAGACATCCGTGACCGTAGCCAGGGACGCTACCAACTGCGCCACCGACGCCGACAATCTCAATATCCATATTCCATTACTAATTACCAAATCTCAATATTCCATTACTAAATTTTGAAAACGTTTTTTGGCCCGGTTTCCAAATCTCTCACAACAAAAAGAATCAACATATAACTTTTGCACGGTTTTCCATAATCTTATAAAAACACCTGACTCTAAAAGTATGTTTTCATTTCAAATCTACGACACCCTCACACATCTAACCGTCTCTTTCTACCCAACCTGAATATCCTCTACTCATCCCTTTCTCTTTGGTTTGACTCGATAACACATTGCTTCGGTTTGTACCCGTTGGCGGCGCTACCGTCGATTTCAATTGTTTTTCTTTTTGTCTGACCTGCGTTGTATTTCTAAAATATTGTATTTCCAACTAAAAAATCATTCTTAAAACGATCGCTTTAATTATAATTGTTAACGTATTTGTAATCAAATGTAATTTTCATTCTAATTGCATATTACATTTTGTACTGCTTTCTCTCTCTTATCAACCCCCGTTGTGTGAAACGTTCAACTTACAAAACATAATCTATCTCTTTCTGCCTTTAGAGAATTTTGCCCTATAAACTGAAACAGCACTACTGTTTCTCTTGTCAGTCTTGAAATGAAACGATAATCCCATTGGCACATAACTGAAAGATTACGTACATCAAAATGGCAAAATATTTTAATGATCGATATTGTTATTAGGGTTTTTTAGATACACTTTACTGTCGTCAACAAACGATTTTTTTAATGGTTCAATTCTCGTCTGCCTACGTGGCCCATACTTATTTTTATTTTTCTGGTGAGGACCTTTGGGACCGAAATAATAATTATTGCCATACTTTTTATTCATATATTTTGTCACGTGTCATTTTATTCGTTCGAATCAATACGATGTTCTACCTTTTTCCAGATTAACAATGATTATATTTTAGACAACGTGGGCATACGAATTTTGTCTGTTATTTTTCGCATTTCGCATTTCGCGATGTGAACTTAAAATGTTGTAAAAGTACATAATAACATGATTCTTTCTTATGTTGTACATTTTTACTGTCTCTATCAACGGTAAATGTTAAATCACTCACCTTGATCCTCTCAATTTTGGCTCGATTATTCCGAACCATCGCTCTGCAATCACTGCACGTCTGGCATCTGCTTTGGTGTTTGTGACGTTGGGCGTAAGTGCATCCTGCTCTTGCACTTTACCCTCGTCGCCGTTCGTCTCTCTTGCGCCCCCCTTTCTAAAGTATGGTGCGTTTACCTCGTGGCTGCAATGCGTTCAAGGTTCGCGCACCGCCTATTTCACTATTTCAGTCGGGCGGCAAACGCTGTCACGGGTGCTCGTGTCGTGCGTTAGCGTCGTCGGATTTCATATCGATATTGTTTGTGATGTTACACGAAACTCACAAAATGTCCATCGTTTATGTTGAATGAAAATGCTTGACTTTTTCCGACTCACTGTAATTATGTTTCGAGCTCTTTAGATTATGTTGTTATAGGTATTACTTTGTTTTTATTATATAATGGAAATTGACACGAGTTTTATTTATTGCATTCAATAATAGTATAGTTTTTCTATTTATAAATTTCTACGAACATTGAATACTATTCCTGAATTATCAATGAAATGTATGTTTTAGTTGAATTGAGTAGCAATTATTAGCACTATTCGTACTTTTCACGATAAATAAGTAATATTAGCTGCCATTGAAAAAATAATAAATATAACAATATTTGTTTACTCCTTATAAGATCAATTTTAAGACAATTTAATTATTTATTTGTACAACACACACGCACAGACAATAATTGCTCTGAGAGAAACAAAGAATCATTGAAACATAATAATTATTTATTTATTATTTGATGCCAACTATGCAGTTTTTTTTTAATTGTGAATAAGTTTCTTATTGCTTTTGAGGGAGTTTTGCTTACAAGTTTGAAGGATATATTGGTTTTAGATTTAAAAACACTTAGTATTTAACACTTTTCTGGCTTCTTATATTATATTCACGGTACAAGTGACTAGAAGCCATATTAAATTGTTGCCAATTTGACAATACGTCGTTTGCCTACTTAATTCATGTATGTCTCAGATATATTTCGATTTTAGATTGATATTAAAAAAACATTTCTTTTCTTAGAACGTTAAGACAGATTTAAAATTTATTCTTTCTTTTTTCAGCGGGGTCGCCGTGCTAAGCTGCACCGAATCGAGCGGCAGTGATATCACAGAGCCCGGATCGCCGTACAGCCCCGCTTCGAGCGGCTCCGGACTGTCAGAGGAGCGCGCCCCCGCAGGAAATCCCCGCCCCCGTCTACGCCCGGGAGTCGTCTGGCCCTGGGCGCCGCCCGCCAAGCGCCCCAGGACATCGGAGCCCCCGCCGGGAAGGAATGCCGGCGGCCGTGCCCCGACCGCCGCCAAAGCGCAGCCGCCCCACCGCAGGACGGCCGCCGTCGCGGACATGCCCTCCGAAAAGAACCCTCCCGAGTCTCGCCTCCGGACCGAAGGTTCGCTGCCGCTGCTGCCCGCCGATCGAAAGCCGTCGGATCCGCCCCAGCGCCCGAACGACTCCGAGCAACTCAAGATCCAGCAGGGAAGGATCACCGAATACTTCAAGTCCCAGATGAAGCCCGGCAATGGCTTGAAGCGGGACATCGCCGCGTGGATCGACAGGGCGGTCGACGGCAAGGCTCGCAACGACGCCGCCGATAACCTCGAAAAGTGCATCTCTTACATATCGCGAACGATCGCGCCCAAGATGCCCGTCGAGAGAGACAAACTGGAGAGGAAGCCGCCCGAACCGCCAAAAGCCATCGCCCCGCAGTCCGTCGAAGACGCCCGCACTCCGCCGCTACCCGCACTCCTTCCCCCCATCATCGAAAAGACCGATCCCGACGCTTTTCCGTCGCCGCAGAAGCCGGCGAAGGAAAGGCGAGTCACGAAAAAGCCCGCCGAGAAGAGGGTCAGGATGACCGAAGGCAAAAAAGCCATCGGCGCCAAAATGCGAATATCACAAGCTAAAGATAATCTTCCGCCGAAATTGAATGGCACGGTTCCTGCTGCGTTTTCGGCATCGACGGAATCAAACGACGGAAATGGCTTTTCCACCATACACCATCACATGAGGGAGATCTTTATGAAAGCGCTGACTCCGCCTAATGAACCTGCCAAAGTTGAAAAACGCGATCGGCGCCCGCCTGTCGCTAGGAAAAAACGAACGCCAAAAACGAACACAAAGTCTTTAGAGCTCGCGACAGCGGAACCGCAAAAGGTGCTTTGTACTCCTCGTAATACACCTCCTACTGTACCTGCCGCTGTTCCACAAAATGGCTTAATGCTTGCTGCGATTACTATTCCTGGTCAAAATATTTCACAACAGCAGCAGCAGCAGAATTGTCAGAAACCTATGATTAATCCTACAAATGTTCAATCTAAGATGGACGGACAGTTCATGATTATGCAGAACATAAATGCTCTGGTCCCCATCCCCAATCTGCTGCGAAAGATGGGCCAGGCGTCAATGCAACCGCTCAATTCACAGAACGTGATGCAGAGGCCTACCGGAACTTTAAATCCAATGTTCTTTAATGGGGCCTTACTAAAGATCAACACCCCCGTGCCTCAAGATCTGTCTAGTCTCCTCGCCAAGCAAATAATGGCGAACTCGAACAGGCAAGGATATCCCGTCACGCCTAAGAATATGGCGACCGGAGTGCCCACCGTTGTCGTTTCAAAACCAAACTTCGCTGTCAACCTGAATCGCCAGGTGTTCGTTTCCTCGTCAGGGTTCATATTGAATCCTGTTCCGAACGTTGTGACGACGCAGACCAACCCTAGCCTTTCTCACATGCAGCAGGCTTTCGGAGGCAACGTCGTGTTCACGACGCCCATGAATCATAACGTTCACATCAACCCTCAGATGAACGGCGGCATGTCTAATCTGTCCTTCCAACAGGGCACCATTCCGGTGTCACCGATAAAATTGTCCGACCACAACCGACTGTTCCTGACTCCTGTTCAACAACAACTCGTCAACAATTTGAACATGAATATGAACAACAGTATGAATGTTAACAACAACATAAATAACAGTATGAATGTAAACAATAATATGAACATAAATGGTACAATGAGTATGAACAATGGGATGAACATGAGTGGCCATTTAAATATGGCAAGTAACATGAGTAATTTAAATTCTAATTTAAATATGGCCGCCAGTTCTAATGTGAATGTTTCTACTATGACTGAACAGATAGTCAATACGACCATATCCAATACCAACTTTACAATAAACACCTCCACTGCCTCCATGGAATGCATTAATACATCCAAAATACAAACTTTTGTGATGAATACATCTATGCACCCGATGCAACCTCAGATGGGATTGATACCGGAGTCAAATTTAGTAATGGCTCAACCAGAACTACAGGTATCTATTCCGCCTACGATAAACTATCAACCTGCGCCGCCAATTTGTAATGCAGTGGAGATTATATCAACTGAAAAGCCTGTAGAAAAAGCTCCATCACCTATATCCCCAGCGTTCAATGAAATATCCACAGATTCAATAGGGATCGACATAGATTTGAGCAAAATAGATAACATTTCATTAGATTCAATAGTATCAGATACAAAGTCAAGTTCTGACTCAGTCAGTCTGGATCTCAATATTACCTTTGATACACCTTCGATAGAGTCTCCCGTTGAAGAGTTGAGCAAAGACATCGATGAGGATTTGACGGTCAATGTCAGTGCCATCGATCGAGTGGTGGACTGCCAGAAGAGTCCAATTCTGTCGCAGCCGAAGACCATAAGGTTTCCCGTTAAGAAGCATCACCATGGAGATGCGAGGAATCGAATCAGTGCGAGATCTAGCGCTTCGGAGATCAGGATTTGTCGGTGGAGCGAGTGCAGTCAACGTTTTGACGACGGTGCAGATTTGCTGGAACACATGCAGGTATATATTATTTTTTTATTCTCTAGAGCAGAGGCCGGCCACTTGGCTCGCGGGCAGCCAAGTGCCGTCGAAGCATATTTAAGGGGACCGCCCACAACTAACATTGAAATGAGTAATGCGGTAGACATGGAAAGAGAAAAAATATTAAATGTAAAAACTGATTATCTTTAAATTAAGACAGTGCTCTTTGTCATAAGCAAGCTATTTGGAGTGCCCATCCAGTAAAAAGGTTGCCGACTCTGCTCTAGAAACAAAGTTAATTTATAAATATAAATTTTTTATGTTTGTTATTGAATAAAAAAGAGCTGTTGAGCCTAAAATAATAGTGATAGAAATAAACATTGGAAGATCTTCTGTTGATTGAATTACAATATAATGTAAAGAAAGCTGTATATAATTTTATAAGAAAAATCGAAAATATTGTTTTTAACTTATTCTTGTGTAACTAAAACTATTCTGAAAGTTGTGACGATGGCGTGATGCTGAAAAAGCTATCAACAATATTTAATTATAATACTACAAAATACATCGCTATGTTGTCTTTTGCAATCAATAATATTTTTATCTTGTCTTTCCAGAATTGCCACGTGAATTCTCAAGCTGGTCGAGAGCGGTATACCTGTCTTTGGCTTGGTTGCAAGGTCTATAATCGACCGTCATGTTCGAGGTGCTGGCTCGAAGGGCACGTCTTGTCTCACGGAGGCAGTAAACTCTTCAGATGTATTGTTGATGGATGTGGCCGGAGATTTAACAGTCAGGTGAGTGAGATATCTATTTGTGTGGAAATAATATCGTACATCGTTTTTGTGGCGTTATGGTAGAAATGATGGGTCAGTTTTACCTTAGCTTACAGGAGAAGTAATATGAACCTTTGTAAATGATCCAAAATTCAAATTAAATGGATAATACACTTATTCAATTGGTCTTCTTCTAGCATGCAGAATTTAGCCCACAGGTTTAATCGTAATAACAGTATGACAGTATTTTTGTCATAAAGATATTTTACTATGATTTGATTTTCACATCTTCAGAATCTTATTTTAGTGACAATAAAAATTTGCTGGTCAAAGTGGTCAAAAAAATCACTAATACAAATTTTAATCAAATCAATGGATAAGCATTGCCATCTATACTGATTGTTAATGCATATTATAAATGTTAATCAGAGTTTCAAACCTTTGTTTTATTTATTATTTTGACAAGTACTTGTCATAAATGCAGATGTCTCTGTTTTTCAAAAAAGTCGGTTACAAAGCTGATTGGATAGCTCTTACAAAATAATTAATCGAATAGTAAGTTAACCAATGAGAAGTGTTTCAGTATATTTCTGAAATCTTGTGGGTAACAATAAGATTATGTTATTGTTTCACTATGTACTAGATTCATTATTGATTAAGCAAGCTATTTTACTAACTATAAATAAATAAAAATCATTTAAAATTATTCGAACTGGTGGAGTTTTTTTACCAAAATAAAGTTCAATCAATACGTAAAGGTGTGTTTTAAAGCAAATTATTTAGTGTATCATGTGCCTTATTTTCGCTTATTTATTCACTTCTATTTGCTGTGCGCCTAGTGACAGATAACCCATATATTATTATAGTTATTTGTTTGTATTACTTGTCAGATTTAATATTGATTTAATGAGTTAAATATTAATCTTGGTGTGGAATATTTTTTTTTGTAAAAATCTATATAAGCTTACAAATTTATAAAAATAAGATATTTTGGATAATTTTTTTAGGACCCATCAATAAATACCACACAACAGCACTGCTGTCACCGACATATACATACTTTGAAATAATGTTGCTATTTTGCTATTTAATGTGTAAAGTATGAAAACATACCAAATTTGAATTATTGAGATTTTGTCACTAACAACCCGGGTTTCGCCTATCGGCATCTTCAGTCATTCGAGTACATGAATGGACTCGAATTGATACCCGGGTCGTTAGTGACAAAATAGATGGCAGTGTACAAAATCTCAATAATTCAAATTTGATCTTGAAATTCCATCAAGCACCCTCAGTGAATGTCTTAAATTATGAAAACATACATTTTTATTTATGAACAGAACACCTAATTGTCAAAATATAATCGTTTTGGGATATTTTCAAACTTTAAAAATCAGACACTGTACGATTACTTAATTCCAGATGAAGAACTGTCAATTTGTCGCTTAATCAAACAAACGATCAGTCTCCCATGCATTTTAAATAATTTGAAATAATTTTAATACCGTTACTTCGCTTGTTATAAATATTACATGATATATTTATTCTTGTTTTTAAATATTGGATAATAAATGCATTGTTTTCATCCCTGTGAGATGGCGGCATGGCACTATCATCTGTAACTTTACCAGTTGGTTATGCGGACGCATTTAATATTATTGCAAAGCTGTATTCATGCTCGTCAAATGCAATGGCAAATTTTCGAGCCCAACTTTATTTTTTCTACTAGTGTGTATAAATTGATAGAACTATTAGTTAAAGTAATAAAAATATCATATTCACCTAGTTGCTCTCGGTATGCTCCAAAATTCCTGTTTATCTTATGAGCGATATCACATCCTAGAAATAAATAAAAAATATGTTTATTTAATGTTTTTCAGCTGGCGCTCCAACGACATGTTAATAATCATTTCTCAGAGCAAGGGAGTAGTGTGACACCTGCCAAAAAATCCCTCGACAGCAGTGGACCAAAGCTTATTCGGCGAAATGGTAAAAAGCTGCGCTACAGAAGACAGCCATGGTCAGGTAAGCTATCATCGTGCCGTCCTATGCATTATTCATAACAAAATGAAAAGAAAACTTGAATGTTACAATGTCTTACCTTTTGAGTCCACATTTTACATGTACAGTCAATCTTGGATGTAACAATTGCGGAAATTGATATCTATATTCTTGAAGTATTCTAGAGGTGACTCATTTATTCAAACTCACTTGAAGTATCTGGAAAATTGATATGAAAGCATATACTGTTACAATAAAGAAAATGAAATGGCAACAAGTAGTGCGTATCACTTCTATTTCATATATTCTCATTGGTCATGTTTAGTCATCCAGTGGTATCCGAGGGATATCATTGGACCAGAAAGCTGGCATAGGGTTTGCGCTCTGCAGAAGTATGTGGCTGCGCACGGGACTCGGAAACTGGAAAGTCTTCCTCCGGCAGCGGATCGTAAGTAGTTGATTATAAATCAATGTAAACAAGGAGAAAAATTACAAATATATCTTTTTATGTAAGTAAAAAATATTTGACATTTCGATTTTATGTTGAAAAATATTTTCTACATATCGCACCTCAGATAAATCATGGTCATAACTCAGAATTTTGATTTTTCAGTAGAATCAAGAGACTAGTCTGAGGATGGGGTAAATCATGTTACTTTTTAAATTATGTTTCATAAATATGATATTGGGATTCGTTGTGAAAAGTGCCATTTTACATTTGTATACATAAAAATTTTGAATTTTTAGAATGTCTTAAAAATCATTCCATCAAATTGTTTTTGTGTAATGCGGGTTATTAAATATTATCAAAACAATCATTTTTTGACTTGTGACTCTATTTTATGAATAGTGTGGTATAATAGTAGTAGATATTTATTATGCAGTCATGTGCCTAAGTTCAATTTTAATTGATGGCAGGAATATTATGTATTGCTAGTGCCCTAAATATTACGCTTAATATTTTCAGCTCGCATGTTTGATTTCTTTGACGCCGGCATCATGGAAGGTCTGCAGTACCGGGTAGTCCAGTCGGCGGCCTGGCGCAGAGGCGAAGCCCCCGGCTCAGCGAGCGGAACAAATCTGTACACTTCAGAGCGGACTCCGCATTGTGTCACGATGCGAGCCACCATTCTTGCGCGAAGAATCAATTCTGAAACTGAAGAGAGAGAATGCATGGTCAGGTGGACACCGCCTTATGTGTAAGTTATATTATGTACTCTCGGTGTATTTTTATTTCATGGAATAAGTTTTGTTACACAGGCCCCCATACGTCATGAGCCAGGTATATCACATGTCACAATTAACATAAGAAGTCTTTCTTCTCAAGACTCAAATGATAATCGTTTATTGTTTTAAAGTCTTTAAACACATGTGTGCTCGAATGCCTGAATATGCTGAAAGGCGAACCCCAGGTCGTTAGTGACTAAATCATGTCTCAACAATTTAAATTTGATATTGAAATTCCATCAAGCACCCTCAGTCGATGTCTTAAAGTCGATCTTTTGACACATTTTGTTCGAGCTAAGTAGACACAGTAAAAGATGAAATGTTTAGAATATGAGTAAAAAAAAGGGTTAAACCGTAGCGGTTAACCCTCGTAGGTATCTTAATCAGGAACCAATCTAACTGAGGGTGCAGTGCTCCAGCAGAGATGGTTTCGATTGCTTGGTATCTGTAGGATTTCACTAATCAGGAACCAATCTGAGGATGCAGTGCTCCAGCAGAGATGGTTTCCATTGCTCGCTATCCATAGGATTTTACTAATTGGGAACCAATCTAACTGAGGGTGCGTATGTGTCCAGCAGAGATGGTGAATCCAGAGGATTACCAAAGTACCTACGAAGCTTAGACGCTAAGGGTCGAAATTTCCGAATCGATAATGAACGAAACAATAAAAAAAGTAGAATCGTTTGCATCGATAATGGTCGATAACGATAATTGAAATTTAGTTTGATCGATGATATTATCGTTTGTGTAACTGATAATAATTTTTTTTCATAGACAGCAAAACTTTTAGTAATTTTTAAATATACCTTTCCTACCATCAAATAGCCAATATGTTTTTTGTAATACAGTACATGGAATATGCAATTTCACGGATTCGGCGTTACATATATATAACATTCATTTATAATAATCCGTCTTTTATCTAACGAATATTCTCAGCAAAGTATTGTCAGTTAGCGGTTAGCATAACATTTTTTAGCACTTTTTTGCATTCTTCTTAACTATCAATATATTTCTAACATTTTATCGATTTGTTTTATGGCAAATGATGTACCATAACATTACTTGGCCGCCGCCGAATTTGAAACTAGAATTGTCAGTCTAGAATAAATTTCCCCAATTGCCATTAAATATCTTTCGAAAATCCATGTCTACTTTTAATAACCGATGCTAAAATATAGAGTTTATTGAAATTTCAGTTCTGGCTAGTATGGCAACAATAGAACATTTGCTGATATTGGCCAATTTTGCAATTTTGCAATTTTGCAAATGATCGATCATTATCGTTTCTCAGTTGATTTGAAATGGATATTTCAACCCTTATTAGACACCAGAGGAACTCTAGTAGTCAGTAGCTTCCAAACAGAGTGACAGTTGTTTGAAGAGATTGGGTATTTATATAATTTATAGAACGCAGTACATGCACCTTTTAATATTATAGGGCAAAGGTGCCTTCTATTATTTACATGGAAATAGTGGTAAATTAAATAATATTATTAAAACTAGCTAGCAACATCTATATGAAATTATCGCACGCTATAATTTTAATAATTAGCCAAAATTAAAAAAGATGGATGTCAGAAGCAGGAATGGGAAACGTAACTTAACGATACCCGATTCAATAACATAACGGTATTTTTATACAGTTCTATAACTTTTATAATAACTGATTACGTTTCTGAAAATTATTTATTTCCTTATTATCCTTTTATTTTTATATTAATTTTATATCTGACGATATATTCGACAATCATTTGACAACGCTGCGGTTTTGTCATCTTGCTAATCTCTCTCAATTCTCGAGAAGTCATAAAAATATGGATAACGTAATTATTCAAATTTTTTTGAGCGTTACAAATAATGTGACTTAATGGATAAAATATTGGATAACGTTATAAAATAACGTAACGATTCGAAACATTATCCCATCCCTGGTCAGAAGTAAATAAATCAATAGAATAAATTTGATAAACACATTGAAGAAACACTCGTGGCAATGTTGGACTTATATATCAATTGTTGACACGTAACTGGACAGGAGAATGGTATTTATAATTACATGTCGAAACTCTCATGTCAA
This sequence comes from Himalopsyche phryganea, assembly GCA_022494535.1. Lineage (NCBI taxonomy): Eukaryota > Metazoa > Arthropoda > Insecta > Trichoptera > Rhyacophilidae > Himalopsyche > Himalopsyche phryganea. The sequence goes on along the minus strand of JAGVSL010000127.1, from coordinate 1,205,639 downwards.
ATACATTGGTCAGGCAGCTGCAAGTAGTTATTTCTGAGACATAATAACTATATCGGTACTAGATCAAATAATATAATAACTGCTGGCTCTGGTCATCTGTTGAAATTTAAATAAGAAAAAAGAATATAAAATTAAAATTGGTATCTTAGTTATTCGACTGGCTTTGTTACAAACGGAATGAGTTTAGCTTCTTTAAGAAGCTTCTCCAGAATAACTATATCCCAAGGTTTTTTATTTCTAAGGTAAACAATGATTCTAATTCTTAAAAGGTAGGGTGGTTTTGTTACCTACTCCACACGTCCAATAGATGGAAACAAACCCTCCCTTCCCTTCATTTTCAATTTAAGAATTAGAATCGTTCTTTACCTTAGATATAACCTTGCGATATAGTTAGTCTGAAGATGCTTCTTAAAGAAGTGAAACGCTTTATGTTGGTAACAATGCCAGTGAAATAACTAAGTTACCAATTTTAATTTTATGTTAAAAATAAATTTCCACAAAGTTACTGCCGAATCCATCGAAAATATTAAAGGAAAAGGAATTGGTTTTGAATAATTAATATACCACACAGATTTCCTTGGTTTATGGACTGCCCTAGTGACATTTTAAAATCATAAAAATATATTCATTATGAGCACTGTTAATATATAAACAGAAAAAGAATAGTAAGTTAATTATTATTGTTTAGTTGCAAATCGATAATTGTAATAAATTAACAACTTCAATTTTCAGACTGGAAGATGAATGGATACCGGAAAAGGATTACGCACAAACTAAGGACATCCCCATCTCAAGCTTGGATTCTGCATCACGGGCCGAATTGTATTCAGGATTCTGCGCATCATACAGACCGACTGCGGCCCCTCCTACCACTGCGAAGATGTCGCCGAGCGATGAGAGCAAAGCGACCGACGCGCAGCTGATGAAGCCGCCCAACGGCTTCACCAAAACGTTCAACGGAATAAAATTCTACGACAGTCATAATAATAATTCAAAGACTGATAGTTTAAATTCAACCACTGCCAATAATAATAAAGAGCGTTCTTCGACACCGAACGGAAGAGTTCTGAAGAGAAGCGCGGACTGCGGAGCGGACGAATCAAGCGGCCGCAGAGCGACAGGCGCCGCCAAAAGAAAACAAGGAAGGAGGTATATCGGCAATCCCGCTTACAGATTGCAGAGCGCGTGAAGGAAATGCGACGCACCGTCGTCCCCGTCGTCTTCTCCACCGCAAGGGCCTTTTAAAACGTTTAGCGATAATATCAATACCGGTCTGCCTATGCTGTATGTTTAAATGTTATTCAAACTTTAGCCTTCCGAGTTCTCGCTTAGGATGTCTACCCGCGGCGCTGAGAGTTTTTTAAACATATTTTTTCACATCGGAATTAATGTAGTTTCATCTTTTCGAAAAACGTTCATAGTCATAATTGTTGACTGGTAAAATACACTTAAGTGAAATCGCGTTTCTCTTACAGATTGATAAGACTGAAAATTATTGTATTATATGAAATCGAAAATAGAGCGTCATCGTCGCTATCAATTTATTAACAAATTCTCGAAAGACTCGACATCCGTCGAGTCACGTTTAGTTTGTAATGTACAATATAAAATTAATATTCCAATTGTGCGAGCGTAGTAAATTTGCGTACGCTTTCTCAGACGAAAGCGCGTCGAAAGAACGTTTCATATTAGCCGTTCAGCTCGATTACGGCCAAATATAGTCTGTATTATAGTATGAAAATAGAAAGATCGAATCGGGTCATGGATGACTTCTCTCGGAATCGATATTGTGTGTATATAAAAGATATGTACAGAAGTGTTAAGCAATAGTGAAATAGAAAATGGTCAGTTGTCGTGATTATTTCGGATGTTCAATTATTCGCCAGACTTTCGATTGTTTTTTAGGTATATTTAAATGATTATCTTTTATAATCCGCGCTATTTTAGCGCATCGTTTGAAGGGACGTCGCCGTTGTTGAATAAGACGCATACGTACGATACCTTTTAAATGTAGAGGCGATTTTATATGAATTCACGCCGGCTAGTTTGTCGATAACGGATTCCTTTGTAAATTATTGATGTCGTCGAGTGCTTTAGCTATTTAATGGATAAGTTTGCGTAATATTAACGGATAATTCATCCGAACAGTTGTTTATCCTATAGATTTTATGTACAGCGGGAAGGAACTGCGATACGACCAGCTAATGCACGACACACTGCCAATTGTGTGAGAGCTCGGAGTCTTATCATTAGATTATTTCGTATATCATGATGAGTTAGCTTTAAGTGCCGTGCCGCTTATAGCGACATATTATTTTTAAATTTGATATTTAAAGTGTTTCACAAGCCAAGACTAACATTGCGGAGACTCTCATTTCAGGCCACCACTGAATACTTTACATTTGCGTGAATTATCCAATAATCTACACCCGTGATTCTAAAATGCATACGTATAAATTTTGAATGAATGTAACTCATTCATTCTTATTCATTAAATTATTCATTCGATTTTTATAACTAATGAGTCAACCAATTGACTATTTCTTATGGGTGTGTAGAGCCACCATTGCTGTCTAGTCTTTTCACTCAATGACAGTATTTCATAACTCTGCCGAATACACCCTTTGGATAGTATTTAAAATTCTTCTGAAATCAGATTGATTTCAAGAGAGACAGGTTCAGATTATCCTGAATCATTTGCAGACAAGTCCAACATTGCCTGTTCACTGTTTTGGTTACAAAATGTCACAAGAGCTTTATCACAAGTTTTTGTTTTTCATACACGTTTCCGACAGAATTTCAGCCTTGAACAGGCGGCTTTTGGATTCAATTGACTGAAGCGGTGTATACCGGACATTTCATATTTATTAAATTTGGATTATTGAGATTTTGTACACTTCCATGTATTTTGTCACTAACGACCCGGGTTTCGCCATCTTCAGGCATTCGAGCACACGAATGGACTCGAACTGAGAGACAGTAAACAGTGTCTAACGCTTATATAGAAGATACAAATGCGACAAATATCATTTACGAGGCAATACATTATACGTCTGAGAGCCACACCGATACCTGAGTTAAAATTTCGGAAATCGCCCTAATCCTTATTTTGTAAACACCATATTAACAGAGTGGCGAAATGCCGAAGGCGAATTGCCGCTTTTCAACTTCTTTTAGAAATACCAGTGATTTTACAATGCCGAAAGGCGAAACCCGGGTCGTTAGTGACAAAATACATGGAAGTGTACAAAATCTCAATTATCCAAATTTAATATTGAAATTCCATCAAGCACCCTCAGTCGATGTCTTAAATTATATCTTAAATTATATCATATTTATTAGTTAAATTCAGTCGCATCTTTTCTGGTTTGCATATCAAGCTCGTTTTGTAAAGAGTAATCTCCCATATTTGCGACATGCAGGATTGTATTTTTTCCTGATATTCCATTAAAATTATTTGGTATAAAAGGAACAAAGATAAAATATAAAATAATAGATATATATAAAAACTTTTTAGGTTTTAAGATATCCCAAACCAAATATTCATCAAAGAAATAATTATATTCCAAATATTCATCAAATAATTATATTTCACCGATTCAATTTATACTATCACAGCTTTATCTAAATTGTCATAATGCTACATTTATAAAGAATTATTTATTAAATTTGAATTGTTGAGATTTTGTACATTTCCATGTATTTTGTCACTAACGACCCAGGTTTTGCCTTTCTACATCTTCAGGCATTTGAGCACACAAATGGACTCGAATTGAATCCTGGGTCGTTAGTGAGAAAATACATGGAAATGTACAAAATCTCAACAATTCAAATTCGATATTGAAATTCCATCAAGCAACCTCAGTCGATGTCTTTTATATATATTAAATGTTTTACTTAATATTTTCAACACACAATGTAATTAGTGGTTTGGTGGCTAGCCATTGTGAGTATTCTCCGCTAATAATAACTTATATTGATCTCGGATGTATATTGTTATAGAGTTTTAGGAATCTTAAAAGTAATGACTCGTGTCTCTTAATGAACAAGTTAATTATTACGATGTGGACCGCAAATATATAACTAATAAGTAGACGATGTAGAAATATTTTTAAAGGTGACTATCAATATTCAAGGAGGTGTTGTTGAAAAGCGAATATTTATTTAATAACTGTAAATAAGTATAGTTTTTTTTTTGTTGTTGATATAGGATTGATCAAACATTTAATCGTTAATGTGTGAGCATTTATTTTGACTTAATTCCTTGTCTTTATCGCTATCCTACGTTCTACTAAGCTAATATTCTATTTAATTTTTTTTATTTAGTGATGTTAGTTTAATTATATTCAATTCGTATTCGGGAAACGTTTATTATACTAATGAATTATTTTGCGCATTTTCTGTATGTAAACGAAGTATGTGTTGATTTATTAATTATTCGTAATTTTCACTGATCTAGGTTTGTTTTGATTAATTGACCTTACCCGACTGATATAAATTTATGATAGTCATTAGCTATTTTTTTTAAATTTAATCCGTATCGTAATGCAGTCATTGTTTTCCAGTAAATTACCATTACCAATTTCTAATTAATGCCCATACTTTTCATCCAATTTCATAAACGAGAATATAAAGCATAATTTGGCCCTTTATCATACTGTGTACCATATGTAATAATCATTTTTAATGGCACATTACTTTTTTTTATTATGTGCACTACTGTTTTTTGCCATTTTCGCTGTCTATTTGTAGCATATAGCCACCACATGGTGCCTCAAAGATTCTCTGTCCCTCTGTCTCATAAGTCTTTCATAACTCTGCCAAGTAAATCCTATAAACATAAGCGGCATTCCAGGGCGATGGAATCTATCCGGCTTGAAAGAAGAGAGATGTGATTCAGGCTATCCTGGGGCTTTTCGGTTACCCTAATAAAATAAAAATTATTACCGATTTACAGAATTAAAATGTCTAAATTAATAGTCCTGTGCCATCCAACAACTTAAAACACTTAATTTCATAAAAGTTAATGTCGCAATTATCACTGTGAGTTATGGCAGCACAGTTATTTCTATGCAAAATATTGGAAATTATTTTAATCAACCAGGTAAGGTGTGGTTTTTATAGTTTTTTTTTTTTAATTTGATTTCTGTACAACAAAGACTAAACGATTAAAATTTTTGAGTAAAATACTATGACACCAAACGGGGACACCATTATGTAAAATAATATTTTAGTTTATTCCATCAACACGAAAACAGAATCATTACAGTTTTTAGGGATATTTTTTCTATTTCTAAGATGTTAATGTTATCTCAAAACGGAATACTGATAATTTTACACCAATTTGTATTAATAAGTGAGAATATTTGCTCAAAGTCTGCATTAAAATACTGTGTACTTCAACTATTTCATACCTATTCATCTAGAATTCTTTCTATATATAGACTCTGAAATTTCGAATCATTCATTATTCAAAAAAATGAATAAATAATTAAAACTAATGAATCTGTACATCGTAAAATGATTTTAATAATGCACTACCATCGGTTTGTCTCAAATATTGTTTAAGCATAATAATATTCATTAAATAAAAACATCAATTCATCTATGGGAACGATTTTTATTTACCGAATAATAAT